>CM030359.1:294056047-294391823 GCA_017893485.1 Hemerocallis citrina | reverse complement strand
ACTCATTTTATTTTTATTATCAATGGTTGAGATTGAAGAAAAAAGAATCATCCATCATTCGACTAAATGTTGGATTTCAACGACTACAAGCCCAACTCAAAATTCCTATTTCTAAAACTCAAATTTGAAAATTTTGAGTCTTAATGACTACAAATGTTCTTAGTGGAATTTTTTTTTTAGGAAATTGTTGGGTTAATCGATAGTTAGTATATCTCATGTACAATAATAATGTGCGTGCGAGTTAAGGTACCCGCGCGTAAGTACAAGAGTACCACCTTGATCCGAAAAGAAATACCTTGACTAGTGAGCAAGAGACTGACAGTTTGAGTGTGTTGAATTCTAACTGCGGAATAAACTCAACAACGACGACGAGATGTAAGAACTATAGAATCAAAACAAGAGAAGAAAGAATAACCAAAAGCAACACACAAGAACATACAAGATTTTTTCGAGGTTCACCCAAAATAATGGCTACTTCCCCGCGCAGAAGCACTTCTGCGATTCCACTAGAAATATGAAGATTAGGTTTACAAATCTCTTAAGAACTCACCACCAAGGTGTAGGGTTTCTCTCTATCTCCCTCTCTCTTAATGACAGCTGATATATCTCTATTTTCTTTTCACTTAACTCTAAAATCGTACACAATACAATATATATAGGATTCCACAACTTTAGTTTCAGCCGCTCATCAATCAGCGTCAGGGACGGTCGATCGCAACATCAAGTCGGTCGACCAGTTCTTTCCTTTGACAGCACGAGTTCCAACAGAGAGCTAGGTCGGTCGACTGCGCGGTCGACCGGTCGCCTCTTCAAGTTACAGAATTGAATCAGAGAGTAGGACAGTCGATTGCACAGTTGACCTGTACACTTGCCTGGAGTGCGGTCGGGGGGTGTGGTCGACCGCAACTCTGTCTGTAGCTTCAAATCACTTCTGACCTCTTGCTCCCACTTCGACCCTCATTCTCATCTGACTTCTCCAACCCCATTATCGTGTATTGGATCCACAAACCCCAACAGAGTGTCGATGTTTACTATATTTTATTTGTTGAGAGTGAACAACTTTGTCAAAATAAATAAAAAATCTTTGATATCTCTATCTAGCATTATAATGGGAGAATTTGGATTGTCATTTGTAAACAAATAAATTCGTGTGTCGCCGTGTATAACTGATATTAAAGGAGGTATGTTCGAGGACAAACAACAGTGGAATTTTTACTTTTAAAAATTTATATTCGTTAAGACGTGCATCACACGTGTAAATTACTATCTCTAATACTATAATGCGAGAATTTGGGTTGTGTAATTTGTAGACAAACTATAATTTGTAGACAACTAACCATATAATCTCAACCACACATTTTTAAGCGAGAGTTATATTAACCATTAATTTACTCAAATGTTGTCAATTACCATAATACCCTCAAAATTCAAATTTATTTACGAGATAATTATTTACAAAAGTGTCACTCATATAAAATAAAAATTGGTGTCACTAAGGATAATTTGTAAAATAGTATGATACGGGTTTGAGATGGGTAAAGTGAGGTATCAGGTTCAGGTAGCATTAGTATAAATACTCGAAACTCGGATCCGACCCGGACCCGACATTGGACCGGAACCGACCCGGCCTATCCGGGCCCGGTTCTGGGTCCTAAAATAGGACCTGTTGTACTTTCGGGTCCGGGTTCGGGTCCGCTCAAAAGAGATCCGACCCGGACCCGAACCCGGACCCGTTAAAAAAAACCCAAAAAATCAACATAAAAACAAATATTATATCCTTATCCCTTCCCTCCTTCATCCTCAATTCTAAATCTTCATCTTCCAAACTCAAAACTCATGCATTTTTCTTCTCCCATTATATCCTTATCCCTTCCCTCCTTCATCCTCAATTCTAAATCTTCATCTTCCAAACTCAAAACTCATGCATTTTTCTTCTCCCCTCTATTCTAAATCCTCCGCTCGCCGTTCACACCCCCGTTCCTATCCGAACGGGTAGGAATATTTTAATAGGACCCGGACCCGGTCTTCATAGGTCCGGATCCGGGTCCAATTTTTGGACCCGTCGGGGACCGGGTCCGGGTCCGGGTAGTGAAGGACCCGACCCGACCCGGCCTGATACCAATGCTAGGTTCGAGCTCAAAATATGTCGGAGTCTTTATTTAAAAATTTAAAAATTAGGATGTGCATTACACATGCATATTTTTAGTGTCTACTATGTTAATGAGAGAGTTTGTCACCAAACAAACCCCTTTTGTCACAAAACAAACACGTGCATCGCACATACAACTCCAACTCTTCCATTATATTCTTTATTTACCTTACCCATGCATCACATATGCAGCTCTAACTCTCTCATTATATTCTTTATTTATTTTTAAAAATATATATTTATTAAACCGTCCATCCGATGGACAATTCCAGCTAGTTATTAAAACGTCATTGAACGAAAAACTTTAACTTACGTGTATTGCACGTAATATATTTATTAAAACGTGCATCACACAGATAACTCCAACTTACGTGTATCGCACGTACAACTTCAACTCTTTATTAAAACGTGCATTGCACGGACAACTCTAATTTACGTGTATCGTACGTGCAACTTCAACTATTCCATTATATATAGAGATAGATATACTTTAAAATATATATATTTCATAAGACGTGCATCATACGTGCAAAAATCTAGTTATTATAATGGGAGAGTTGGAGTTGTTGTTTGTAAACATACCAACTTATGTGTATCGCGCTTATAAAACTAATATGAAGGAGGTCTTAGGTTCGGGCCAAACTACATCGAGATTTTTTACTTTTAATAAATATATTTATTAAAACATGTCTTGCACTGGTCTCCTTCCCTTGGTTTGAATTTGTTAAAATATTGCTAACCTTTTGAGGGATCGTAAGGTGTTTTCGCAACTGGTTTCCTTCCCTCGGTTGGGTCATTACAAGGTTTGTGGCCCATGTTCTTCAGTGGCGCCTTCACTGAGTTTGAATTTGTTTAATCACGAAGGTTTATTTAAATCCTTTGTCCCTTGTCGTTCTTGGTCTCGAAGTATGTTTGGGAACGCTATGCATCGACGCATTTCAGGCCCTCAGATGCATACTATCAAGGCGAATCTTCCTTCTAAGGCTCCTTCAATTTATTATAATTATCCTTGTTCTATGATGTTTTCTTCTCCCGAACATTTGACATTCTTTTTCATTTTCCGGGATGCATCTTTTCGTTGTATCAAGTTTTAGGGGTTCAAACTTGGATCAATCACCTCCTAATGGAGGTATTGCACAACCTGCAATCTCTTCCCCCCAAGCTTTCGCCGTCTCTTGTTAACTTTTCTTTCTCCCGCTTTCCCTACCTTTCTAAACCCATCCCTATAGCCTCTTTAGTTGATTCCAGTCTGCTCTTTCCATCTTATCGCATCATCCAAGATGTTCCTAGCAAGTCAAACCCTGATGCAGATTTGCCCCCATTGGTGAAGGTGATCCCTCCCATCGTCAAGCGGAAATACAATAAAAAAGTCTATTGTAATTTGCAGAATCGGGTGAGCGCTCGTATTCTGGCTAGGAAAGCAGCATCTATGTCCGATCCTCAGCTTCTGCAATTTTGAGTCACACCTTCCCCTACTTTGTGAGTGAGCGGTGCTCCGTGACTCCACTTCTTACTAGTGACAGCTCATTGTGCCTTGAGGTAGCGAGCCGGAGTGGGAGGTTGTAGTCCTCTTGGGAGCGTCAAGGCGCTCCGTTTCATTCCCAGTAATCCTGGCTTATGGCTTCGTCCCCCATTTTGGAGTTTGTTCGATTTTTAGTCTGAGATGATCCCCACTAGACTCGCCGGAGCTCTAGTGCTGTCTTCTGCTGCACCGCTGGTGGTGTTTGCTCCTTCTTCTGAGGATGCTGCATGTTCAGTTCTGTGTGTATGTTTGTTTTATTTATGTAGCATGGTTTCTGTTAGGGGATGGCCTTTTTGCCCCCGGCATCTGTATATCTTTTAGCTTTTGCATCGTTTTACCGCTTGTAAAACCTCTCTTGTAACTATTTGATCGTTATTTATTATTAATTGCTGGCTGGAGTCTTTTGACTCTATCCGTATCAAAAAAAAAAAAAAACATGTCTTGCACGTGTAAATTACTAGTTATAATGGAAGAGTTGGACTTGTCCTGTTTTAAACATACCAACTTTCGTGTATCTTATGTACATAATTAATATAAAGGACGTCTCAAGTTCGATGTCAAACTACAACGGAGTTTTTATTTTAAAAAATATATATTTATTAAGACATGTATCGGCTGTGAATTACTAGTAAATAAATAAAGCAAAAGAAGAAATAAGTAAGTGCACGTGCGGCTAGTCAATGTGACGGGTTCTAGAATGAGGACCCGAAGCCGACTAAGCCCAATAAGAGGATTGCGAAAACCAGATCCAATAATAAAAGGAGGAGGAAGAAGAAGAAGTCGTCTATCGAGGCATCAAATTCATCATCAAATTTCTCAAATTAACCCCCCACAACTTTCAGGTACTCTCTCTCTCTCTCTCTCTCTCTCTCTCTCTCTTAGGGTTTTGATTTTGCCCCAAACCTTATCCTTATTTTCTCACTACTCTTACGTGCCTACTACCTGTTTGGAGAAATGCGCCTATGGAGCACGATTTTCAAAGCCATCTTGAGTCCCTACTCGACCATTCAACTCCAAGGCATGAATACAACTCACTTCCCTACAGGTTACACCTGCATTGCTCGTGCTGGTAGCTTGCGTAGTGCATATACTCTAATATCACTGATCCAAAGCTCTTTCGAAATCTCAAGTTTTTTTTTTGTGTGGTCATTTCCTATGCGCTGCAAGGTCAGACTGTTGGAGTAAACTAGTGTAGAAGGTGGAGCTTTGTTGTATCGTGTAGTAAACAGTTCATCTGACCTATGTGATCACAGGGTCATGCATTGTCTATGCCAGATTTTTATTCATATCAAAAGCAAAATTTCTCAAGTCTGTAACATTCTGTGTACACGGACATGGTGAAGTTCTGTCTGTGTCAGAAATTTATCAAACGCTAACACCTACTGAAACTCCTCTGATACGTGTCCTAAAGTCTTCACACATCATAGAGTTTTTAACAATGCTGCTTCTAGCATTGCATATCTTGAAACTAGGGCTGCAATCGAGCCGAGCCGAGCCGAATACCTTCAGGCTCGAGCTCGGCTCGTTTACTAAACGAGCTCAATTTTGAGCTCGAGCTCGGTTCGAGCCGAGCTTTGACCAAGCTTTGACAATATTTGAGCCGAATAGCCCGCGAGCTTAGACTAAAAAAAAAAAAAATTCAAGCTCGAGCTCGGCTCGTTTACGAAACGAGCTCGGTTCGAGCCGAGCTTTGACCGAGCTCGAGCAGAATAGCTTGCGAATAGCTCGATTCGTTTGCAGCCCTACTTGAAACTTCGTCCCACCATTTTTAGACACTTATTCATTCTCATTACACAGTGAGATAAGTATTTTTTTTTCTTTCATTTTTTATAAAATAATTAATCAACTTATTTTAGTAATTAAAAAAAAAAATCAAACTAATAACTTAAAGTGAAATTATTATAGTTTTAAAACTTTAATTAAATATGTTACAAATACTTTAATTTGTTACAATCACACATATTTCTTTTTCTTGTTGAAGGTTTAAATATGTACTTTCCATTTTTTTAAAAATTAATTAACTTATGTATTAGAAGCATGCCTATTTGTTTTGCAAGGTAAATGCTCTTCAATTGCATGAGCTTAGTTTTGACAGCGAGTAAGGTGGATCTTCTTTTACCATATAATTGTTGCCCAATATCTTGTCCCTACTTAGATGTTGATGTGAGATTGACTTAATGTTGTAAGATTTAGTTGACTTATTACAGGCCCTTTTCTATCAGAGGTTTTTTCTCGATGACCCCATTTCTATGGTAAAATGATAGAAGGCTGACATTGATGTAACACCAAGATAGAGAAAGATTTGATCATTCAAGAGAAGCGATTTTCACTCGTAGAATTTATACATCAATCAGAACTGTCTTTCTCAGTTCATGGAAACGCGTTGTAAGGTCTCAACAGATACAATTAAATAAATCATATTACTCAAGCTAATGAGCTTACAATCTCTCCAGCTAATAAGTGTCCTATTTTTTATTCTTAACAATAATTCTTTTTGAACCAATGTCTAACCTATCAAATAATCAACAGTGACAAAGGCCCTATATAACTTCTTATATTATAAACCGGTAGCATCTATATATGTTTTTCAGCAGAACCTGAAATTTTCAACAAGTGGGGATTCTGATACACATGAGGATTTCCAGCCAACAAGTAAGCTCGAGAACTCCGGCATTACCATGAAGGAATTTGTTAACAAGGTAAAGCTATATTATTATTCATACCGAGAGAAATTTTATTGTCAGTCTTTCCTTTTCTCTCAATAAAGAAGTCATGATAAATCCAACACATGCTGTTTCAGAAAATTTACATTGTTGTAAGTATAAAATATAGTATATAAAAATTATTAGAGAGGGAAGAAGACGGGGGAAATAGTAAATATCTCTAATGGAGACATGGTAGAAATTATAGTAATGAAGGAGATAGGATATAGGAGATATGGAGAAATGTTTCGCAAAAATCTTTCTTTGAGAAAAAGATAGACCGTTTTAACAAATAATATAATTCAATATAACTGCAATATCCACAATCTTTTTATGTTCGTTGAAGTTATTAATTAATTTTTTATTTTATTCCGGTGAAGGGAAAATTGAACAGACATATTCTATTTTGAATATATCAAAACTTGTATGTTGTATAGTTCTATAGATTAATGGTAAGCTTCTTCTGTAGGATGTCAAGGAAAACCCTGTAGTGATTTATATGAAGGGTGAGAGCAATCCTCCTCGATGTGGATTTAGTGCATTGGCGTGAAAATCCTCCAACTCTATAGTATGTAACTATTTACTTCATGTTAACAGATTTTGTAATTCTTGTTAATTTTTGTACATGATTTTTATGTCTTTGCATATGGTTGTTGCAGAAGTTCCTATTACTCCAAGAAATATCTTGGAAAACCCTCAACTTAAGGAGGGTGTAAAAGCTTTTAGGTAAGTTAACTTCTTTTAGATTACAATTGAAGTTTGATATTTTTTAGGATCTTCTATGCAATGATGATTGCTTTATTTAGTTATGTTTTCTTGCCGATTGATTCATTTCTGGATTGGGTAGGCAAGAGGTTGGAATCGTATTAATATTGTGAAAAGTTCCTTAGTTATAACGCATTCAAGAGAGAATTGAGATTGCAAGTATCGTTTTCAAGGTTTTAAATTGTCGGATTCTTCACTCTTGTCAACACTTATTCATATTCATGTTAGATTTCATATGTCAGAAAACTTTTGGTTATATTTCTTTGTAACACCCCCACCCACTGTACTGTACATGAGGGTGCGTATTCAGACTCCATACCGCTTATGTAGTCACAATTCCCACTGTCCCGCTACAAGGCTGTAAGTCTCACATAAAAACTACTAGTATTGAAGACAACTTAGGATCCTAGACTTTATTATATATACACCACTCTATCCCTTCTCATTTTCGATGTGGGACTAATCCCATTTCTACTTAAGTTTTGGGCTTGTGCTTATCCATGGTATTACAATTATATAGGTTGTATTTTTGTTTCCAGTGTAAGATTTTTTATTTTTTTATTTTTATTTTTTATTTTTGTTGGGAGGAAAGTGCTTGTAATAAAGTTGGTGTACAGTCCTGGTATTTTGTGTCTGCCCCTTTGGTGTAAAGGTCTATAACTTGCTAGGGTTCAGGGTTTAATTGTAAAATTTTGGGCCCGGGGCGTTACATATTAAGTGTTGGTGAGTCATCACGGATAAAACACATCCTAATTGCGATCATGTAACTTCTACATAACTATGTATCACAACATCACATTAATTCATGCATTTTTTTTGGGATTAAAACCTTGGGTTAAAAGACCCCGATGTTTCATTAATAAGAAATTAACAAAACAAATTACCAAAGTACAATAAAAAATACAATCCAAGACTTGGTCCTTGTACAATAAACTAAGCGCGAACCTTAATATATAGTTGACACAACGACAAGTACAAGAAATTTGTAGCCACACCAATATTTATTCTACCAAGATTTAGCTCTCAACCCTCTTTGGTTATGCCTGCATCTTAGTAAATCAAATCCCAACCTTCGAATGATCGAATGCCCCACTAGAAGAAAAACTACAATTACGAGTCACGAGTCGAATGCCACCAAAATCTACCGTGGTTGTATGTCAACTAATCCACCAAGCTCTAACCATCGCCCGCAACTCAGTGTCCTAATCATCCATGGCCTAGGAAGCACATATACTCTCCCAGGGATGTGTATCTCGTACCAGATATGTATCCCATCAATGTTTTTTTCTAAAAAAAGAAAAAAAGAAATATCGGATACTCTGGGGATACACTCGGATAAGTTGGGATACTCGTGGTTCATTTGATTAAAAGATATTAATTTGTTTCATTTGATTAAAAGACGTCAAAAAAAGGATAGATGTAAGATGTAGTTCTTGCTATTATTTTGGTTGATTGTCTACTTGCTATTATTGTATAAGTTGATGCATCTTTATTCTCTTTGAGTGTTAGATTTCTTTAAGGTGATAGATATAAGACAATAAGATATAGTATTGCAAGGGTCTTGGTTGGTTCATGGTCTATGACTTATGAATTTATGATATACGTAGTAATGATATTGATTCTATTGAATACGTTTAAGACTAGGCTTACTTTTATTTGTACATTTTCGATCATGTAATATTGGTATTGGTGTTGTTAGAAACTTGGAATGATCCATTAGTATGTTTTATTTGACATTGTCTTGTATTAATTTTAATTACCATGTTTTTTTTTATGTACGTATTGAATTGAATTTTTTAGTTTACTATTTTCTATCTATAATATTATTTTTTTAAAAATTATTTTAATTTAGCGTATTCTAACGTACCAGTATACTAGTTTTTGAGAAATCGGCGTATCCGCATACCTGGTACCGTACCGGATACACGTACCTATATCTGGACTTCATAGTCCCTGGCTACACTAACATCGATCAAATTGTCCCAATTTAGCGTCTAAACTCCATGGGCTGCAACACCCAATTTAATTCGATTCAGTGCTCTCGCCTCCATGGCTACATCGACATCGACCAAAACCCCGATTTAGTGCCATAGCCATCCATTGGTTCCACTAACATTGAAAATTCGATCCCTACTAGTGCCCTACTAGCCACCCTTGGTTGCACCAACATCAACTACCAACACTTGAATCAAGGTAGAAAGAGACGATCCATGCCCTCAAATCTTTGAAATTCATGGTGAATACCATGATCCCCCAAGCCTTTAAAATCCATGGTGAATATCATGATCCCAACAAAGAAACACTAAAAGATGTAGATCTATAGTAAAAACCACAATCCACACCATCAAATACCCATTCTTGCAAGTTCCATCCACCCTGATAAAAGATCCGGCCGATCAGCCCACCACAACAACAAATTCGGCCGGCCATCCCTCCCATGACAACAAATCCGACATGCATCCCCCTCCTAAAGCTTTCGATTCCAATGAATGGAAGCACCACCCAAATCAAAACTCAACAATCCTAATTTTGAATTTGAAAATATATTTCAAAGGCAAACCCAATAAAATTTGATATAGGAGAGCGAACCGTTATCGGAGGCCAAACTCGAGCATCGCCGACTTTGAGAATCACCATGAGGGTGATTGGACCGATGAAAGCCCACTGAATCTAACAAGAGCCATGATCCACCAAAATTAGCCCGTTCTCTCTCTCTCTCTTTGGATTTTAAGGCAAAAAGAAGAAAAAAAGAAAAAGAAAGCTTTTGGGGGAATGGAGGAGCTAGACACCGTCGCCGGCTAGCTCCTTCCCTCCCCTCCCTATTCTTTCGAGGGAAGGGACGGGAGTTAGCAAGAGGGAAGCAAAGGGAAGGAAGAAGGTTGGAGGACTGAAACTGAGGAGGGGGAGGGGAGGGGAAGGGGGTTGCTGGATTTGGAGAGGAAGAAGGGACGAGGAGAGCTTCTCTCTAGAATTTCTAGAGAGAGTGTTTTTCACTTTCTACACCATTAATTCATGCAATATTGATTGCAACATATATATGGTGATTGACATGAAATCTCCTAGAAGGAACAGTAGATGCCATATAATGTAGTATATGATATTACGTTAATATAGAACTTTATAAGAAGCATATTTATCACTGATCAAGTAAAGCAATTTCAAATTTCACAATTCAAGCACACAATTACAAATAAGTAAAACAATACAAGTAAAACATAACTATAATCAAACTGACAAGTATAACTAAGTCACACAGTAATAGAGCTATAAAGTAAAGCATACAAGTGTTAAGTGTAGGTGGCAGTTTACCTCATTACCTGACCTTGTTGCTGATCAAAGCTAAGTGACTAATCACACTTAATTTTTCCCTCATAAGATCAAATGCCTGGACAGGATTAGAAATTATTACTAAACAATCTGAAGAAATCAGATCGGCCTGTAATCTGTTGAACCTAAGAGCATCCACAGTCGTTTGCTATTTATCCACTTTATGCATTTTATAGCAAACGAATCGCTGCAGTCGTTTGCTATTTATGCATATTTTGACGATTTCGCAACAGTAGATGGCTATATATGAGAGTGGATATAAGAAAAATGCATATTATACAAGGACGGATCTTCAAGATCCGTCCTACTAAAAAAAATAATTTTTTATTTCTCAGACGGATCTTCAAAGTCCGTCGCTTTAAAAAAAAAAATTATTTCGTATTAAAAAAAACCCAAAAAATACCCCATCCCGTTGGACGGATCTTCAAGATCCGTCCGACGCTTGCCCTAATCACGGACGGACCTTCGAAGTCCGTCTGTCGACATTTGGTTTTTTTGAATTTTTTTTTCCTTCCTGACGGATCTTCAAGATCCGTCTAACGAAAAAAATAATATTAAATAATTCATTTTATATGCATTTTGCCATCCGATGGATCTCCAAAGTCCGTCTTATATTTTTTTATTTTAAATTGCTATAATATAGCATTCGACGACTGCAGCAAACACTATATATGCTATATGTAAATATGCATTTTGCCATTTTTTGGCAATCACGACCTGTGGATGCCCTAAAAGGCTAAAAGAAAAAAGTACTTTCTGAAGCAATAAAAAAAGTAACAAATTTCATAGAAAAACTATTCACAGAACATAAAAAAATAGAAAGTAAATAAATGAAAAGAAATTATCGAGTAGAATCGCGCGTGTGTGTTGAAATAGAAAGTATAATAATGAAAATAAAAGGTAAAGAAATACCTGTTTGGTGGAGACGACGAAAAGAAGTTAATGAGGAAGAGACGATGATATGATGAGAAGGTGAGGAGGAGAAAATATGGAAGAAAACATGAATGCAAAGAGAAGCAGTCAAAGAGATCGGGGATTTTAGAATTAGAGCATACTTGTTTGACAATTTTTTTTATGGTAAGAAATACTTGTTTGGAGGCGATGATGAGGTGAAAATGATTGAGAACATACGACGAAGAGAAGAATATGAGGTGGAGAAGATGGGGAGAGAGAGAGAGAGGATGATGAAGAGAAGCAGTCGAAAGGATTGGGAATTGGGAATTGGGAATTAGGGCATTGTTCATTAAATGATTTTGGATTTTATATAATCGGGTCGGGTAAGGTCAAGATGGGTACTAGGTCCGAAACTTGCCCAAAATAGCAAATAAAAATAGTGCAAAAGTCAATAAACTTGATTTCGTGTGCACTTTAATTAAGAAACGCTTCTATGTTTATTTCGTCACTTAGAAAACGCCCTTTTCTCTATTCAAATTAATTTGAAGAAGAGGGAGAGAGAGTGGAAGGAGAGGAGGAGGGTAGAGGAAGGAGTGGAAGGTGGCAAGGTGGTGGCAAGGAAGTGGTGACTGGTGAGTTGGGTTAGATTTACCCGTTTTCACTTGACCCGTACGCGATACTTGAATCTACTCCATGTCATATTTAACAAATAGCTTAACACAATTGGGCTTAATTTGTTTCAATTATACTATTATTGTAGCTTGATAAGAATCTCCATTGTTCTTATTGCACTGCCCTTAGCTTCCTTACTCTCCAAATTTAATATCCATCTCCTAAAACCTCATTTACACACCAATACCTCGAACTCATATGAGTTTTCATTATACTTGGCAAACAAATCGTCAAAACTCCTTTGCCAATTTGATTTCTCTTTAAAAGTAGACTCGATCATCAATCAAATCCCCCCCAAACCGCCGCCACCTCGACCCAACCTGACTCACCTCCACCTCCCAACCTCCTCCTCGACCTAGTCCGACCCACCACCTCCACACCACCTCCCCCTCCGACGACACCTCCATGCCCTCCCCATAGACATCTCCACCTTCACTCCCTCCTTGATCCGCTTCTTTCCACTCCTTTCCTTTCCCTGTTTTTGACATCTATTTGAAATAGAGAGAGAGAATTTTCGTTCAAAATTAAGGCATAGGGGAGTTTAGGTGACAAAAATAAACATCTGATGATTTCTTGATCTAAATGGAAACTATGGGGACATTTATCAATTTCTTCCGAAAAATATCCAATGTTGCCTAAAGTCGGGAAAAATTTGGATGTCAGAATTTTGAGTTAAACCAAAAAAATTTCCGATTTCCCCTTAGAATGACAGGAGGTATAATTAATGCTTTTTTGGTGTTGCTCAGCTCCAAACAGATTTCGTCCATAGCAACTGAAATTTAGAAGTCCTTTTTCTCTTGGGCTATTTCTGTTTAGAAAATGGAACATTACTTATCTAAAGTTTAAACGAAGTCAGCCTTTTCTCTTATTCATTTTGTCTACTCTAATAGGAAAGATGGGTATACCTGTATTAACTAATGGCAGTTTACTAATAGTTACAGATAAAAACTACCCTTGAAATACGAACTCTATGTGTAAGCAATAATCACTAGTTTTAAAAACTAGAATACATATATCATTCCACATTATATTTCTCTCTAAAATGTTAGAAGCTTTCTTGAATTGCATAAGATTACACAGAATATCCTTGTTAATGTATAACTGGAAGGTTGAATAATTGAATACATGAATATGTTATGGGCTAACAAATATAAATTATCTTTTCCAAGTATATATATTGTTCTTGATAATATACACTAGTGATTTGTAATAGCAAAACCCATTAGAAACAAATTTCCCTAATTAAAGCTACCTGTAACTTTTCATCCAATCTTTTCCCTATTGCTGCCTGATTGTTATTATTATTACTCCAATTGAGTTTTGCTATGGTTGTGCAGACATGTACCCTTTTGTGTATACATGTATATATGTTTTTAATCTGTAATCCTGTATTATTTCTTGCTAACTTTATACAACAGCAGGAGTTGGTGAACCTTATGAAGTGTTTTTTTTAAAAGATAAAGGTGACCTCGTCACTGCCTCGTTAATAAAATGTTAATGAAACGAAGTAGAAGAGATAACAACAATAGTTAAAAGATAACAGAAGGGTCTTAATCAACAATTACAACTACTACATCTATCAATTAACTACTAAAAAGTAATCGATACGAAGAAGTCCAGTAGACCAATGGCACCTGAGTCCCACCACGTGATTAACTCCTTATAAAGCGTTGATATTTGTTATACTTATATGGTTTCCTGCCTCATTCCCATGCATTGCACTTACATTATTTCTTCTTTATGTCTAGTTACCAAGTCCATGTAGAAATAGGAAAGTGTGAAGTGTTTAATAATTCTTTTATATGCGCATGGAGAAAAGAACAAAGTTCTTGTGCACATAGGGAATTGGTCAATATTATTATTATTACAATGAATCAATTGTGTGAAGGAGAAAAAAATGTACAGTCCAGATTTCCTGAAAATTGATTTAGTGAACAACAAGATGCAGCCATACGAATTCACACACTCCTTTTACAGTTATAATATATTGTTTTCACTATGTCAGCTAATAACCGTTCTTTTGCACCAGCAACTGGCCAACATTTCCTCAAATTTTCGTGAAGGGGGAGTTCATTGGTGGATCTGATATTGTTCTCAACATGCATCAGGTAACATATGGAATAATGATTCATTTTTCCCCTTATTTGAATTCTGTTACTTAAAAAAGCCTCCCCATGGTTTCCCAATAGAGTCACATGGCTGAACACAGTTAGCTAAACACTTTAAACCCCCTAATTTTGTTTCGGTCTAACTCTGTTAGTTTTGATCCTAAGTGGCATGGACACAGACACCACCACAGCATGTTCTGATGTGATTTTTTTTTTTGAAAATCTATATTGAGATAACTGCTGTCTCTAATGTGTGTCCCATAAGAGTGCACGATGTTGCTTCTATTCGGAAGTGTCCCGGCTTCCCTATAGAAGAGTCCATGCTTCATAGATTTTGATATGTATGTTCTTTCGACGAGAATTGTCTTTCAAAAAAGTCCCCTAATATATTTAAGACTCAAACTTAAAATAACAGTTTCAAGTTAAAAAGAAAAAGAAAATTAATGGTTTGGATGAACACTAAAACTAAGCCTTACAAATGTGTCTCTACATTTATTTATTTATTAATGGAGATGGACATAATTGCTTGTAATCGACCTTTTTTTAAAATGTAACTACTTCTAAACCCAAAATTAGCAGCTCACTTATTCTTAAACAAGGTAAGTTTAAGAATAATTGATATGTTGGTTGTATTGTCTTCACTCCTACTGAGTTCAAATCTTCCTTGTCCCTATGCTCCTTATCCATCATCTTTAGTGCACCCAGGACCCCATGCCACTAGCTACACACCCGCTCCCCCGGCCGCCCCCCCTCCCTTCCCAACCCAATTTTCTTCCTCCCTCACAAGATGGTGATAGCAACATGACAAGGGTAGGAGATAACTTGTTAATTGCAAGATAAACAAGATTGACAGTCAAAAGAGGAATTTTTTTTGCACGTATTAGTGTCTAGATATTCACCTGTAAAGCTAAATATTGCAACAACAATAAATAACGTTCTAGGTTTTGTCCTTTTATAACTCGTCAAGATTGGCCTAACATCACATTACGCATTTTGTTTCTTTTTGGGCTAATGTGGCAGCAGCAGGTCCCAGGAAAAAGATTGCAAGTGTTTTCCAGGTAGAGGAGTTTGATGATGAGAAGATCGAGATCGAGCCGACGATCGATTGACAGCTAGCACAGCATGACTACTATGTTCCTTGATATCCACCGCCCCAGGGTTTGTTGGGGGGATATGATGTATTTTTGTGCGGCTGCTCTGTGTTTATTTTGTCCCACCCCCCATGTTCGGAGTGGTGTTTATGTAATTTCGTTCTGGTTGTAGGATGTTGTAGTAGGCTCAGAAATCTGAGTTTGTTTTATTAATCTCTTATTAATGAAACATGCCATATTTCACCTTTTCTTCTTCTTCTTCTTCTTCTTCAAAAAAAAAAAAAAAGATTGGCCTAACAGGTGTGAAGAAAAAAAAATTGGCTCAGCTTTATTCCTCTCTTTTAGGGAAATTTGGTTGTTTGCTAGGTTATCGGCTTACTTTGTGTTTCTTAAGCAGAGTGGATTAAAAGTAGTTCTGCTTCAAATTTTGGGTTTGAATGTACTTTTTCCCTTTTCAAAATCTATGTTACGAGAAAGTATCTTTATTTGTATCATGCAGAATGACGAGCTGAAGGAGCTTTTCGCCGATGTCAAATCTGATAATGGCAAGGAGCTTTTCGCCGAAATCAAATCTGATAATGGCGGAGCCTAATTTAAAATTGGGGAAATAACCAAATGACACCCAAAGTTTATTCTAATTTTTAAATAGCACCCAAAGTTTTTAAATATCCAAATAGCACCAAAAGTTTTTAAATATGGACAAAAAAGTACTTGTCATTGAGTTTTTCGTAAAGTTAATAGTATTTCCTAAATATATTTCTTAACGGGTTTAAACCCGTTAAGAAGAGTATGAAATGTCGAAATTGTCCTCACCTTTTAATGGATTCAAAATTCAAATCCATCACCACCACCGACCACCATCTCCACCGCCGACCGCCATCTCCACCATGGGCGGATCCGGGCCCAAGCAACACAAGCAACTGCTTTGGGTCCCCAATTTTATAGGGTCCCATTTACATTAAGTTACTACATATGTATATAAATTTTGTTCAATGATTTTATTAACAAATCAGAGTGGCGTAGCGGAAGCGTGGTGGGCCCATAACCCACAGGTCCCAGGATCGAAACTTGGCTTTGATAATTGTTTTTTAAATTTCATTTCATTAAATTTTAGGGATGAGTTTGGGTTTTTAATATATGGATCTTGAGTTTTAACGAGCTTTTAAGAAGGAATTTATTTTAATATTTATTAACTACATTTGGACTTTTGAAGGGTAAACTCCAAAACCTTTTTTATTGATACACTTTTTTAATTCTTTTTCTGACATTCATATCTTAGTGTTTGTATAAAAAAATAATCAATATAACTAAGTATATCCAATTCATATCATTACTTATTGATGCAATTATATACAATATTAAATTTAGAATTCAAGTTAATTTATGAGTAAATGTAGTAATGATGATTTTAAGAAACAATCTAGCTTAACCACTATATGTTTATTTCATTTGCTTTAAAGTATCCTGCACAATCTAGTGTTCGATTTGATACCTTATATTTACATAGAATAAATCGTCTGTTTCAACTTTTTCCATAAGCAAATTGTTTTAATTCTAGGGTTTTGATTTTTTATTGTATTAACCAAACAATGTATGATCATTCAGGCTACAATGACAATATTTTGTTGTGTTTTATTTTGTAGGCTAATCTTGGATGTAAACAAGGAGCTTACTTTGAAGAATATGGATTATGTATGCGATGTTAAAGATTTAAATATAAGACTTTTGAAAATAGTTGAGATGACATATTTCATTTTTGATGTTAGAGTTTGTCTGAGTTTCTCTTTTTCACTAGGTATTTTTTGTAAAATGCGTACGTTATCAATTAATTTTTTTTTTTGGAAGCATATATATAAATTTGTTTTCATTTAAATAGTTTATCCTTCAAGGTTTTAAGTTTGTTTGCATTTAAATAATTGCAATTTTTATTTTGTCAACTTGTAAAATGTTCCATTTGAAAACTTGCTTAGGGCCCATTGAAACTCAGATACGTCACTATCTCCACCATCAACCACCACCGACCACCACTGAAAAAAAAGAAACAAACTGAACTGAAAATAGAAGAACAACTGAGTGGGGGGTATTTATGTAATTTCACGTCATTTATGCAAAAAAAATAACGGAAGGGGTTTTTGTCATATTTTAAAAACTTCGGGTGCTATTTGGGTATTATAATAATTTGGGATACTATTTGAGAATTAAGATAAACTTTGGTGCTATTTCGTTCTCCCCCTTGAAAATTTTCAGTTTTGAGAAAATCAATTTTGAAAATGCCTCGAAATGAAAAAATATATATATGTGATGTTTGAAATCACACACACACACACACACACACACACACACACACACACACATATATATATATATATATATATATATATACACACTAGATTTGCTCGTTGACACGTGCCTACGGCACGTCTTTGGAACGATGCACCTGCTTTGATTATATAAAATAGTTTTGGAGATCCAGCAAATTAATTGAAGTAGCACACATATAATATGAGGAAGCAGTATATCTACCTTTAAGCTCAACTATCGCCTTCTTGATCATTAGCTTGAACTTACCTGGAATGCATATAGTTTGTTAGAAACACTGCGTAGAGTTTTTTTTTAACTTCAGCATCACTTTTAGATATTTGTAATCGTTATGTTAGGACATTATCATATAGGTTTTATAGAGCTTACTCTAATCCCATATCCACTATGAGTACGTCTAAATACAATGGTAGCGCAAGTGCATGTGTGAAGGTATCTACAATACCAATAATTTAAATATTTGTTTTTCTTAGACTCAGTTTGCAAATAGAATATCTCTTATTATTATGTCAACTAAAATGAAATACATGAAGTTCTCAAAACTCTAATTCAAGCTAATCATTTCTTTTATCTCCACTTTGTCTCCCCATTGCACCTTTATATAAAAAAAATCAAAATGGATAAATAACAAATTTACTTTAGTTGTCTTTCTTGAGTGGAGAGTTAGCACCCTTCACTGGTAAACTCCAGTCATCCCAATCCTATACTCCCTCCGTTTCACTTTAAGTGATATTTAGGGTTTTTTTCTTGTTTCACTTTAAGTGATATAATCCAATTTTTTCCCATTTTTTTCAAGAAAATCCTTATTTATGTTGAAATTTTGTCTTAATTACTCATCTTAGTCATATCAAATATTCTTAGAAAATTGTAGTTTCAACTTTCTAGATTTTATTTTCTCCAAAAATTTAATGCCAACTGTATTGGAAAAAGAATTAGTAATTCTATGTTCTCTTGAAAACAAAATTTGTATTGAGAAAACATTAATTACAATTTCTTGAAATCAAAATCTGTATCGGAAAAAGAATTAGTAATTAAATCATAGAGACTTATTAATAAGGGTGTAGAGGGAAACAAATGTTTATCTCACCCTTCCTTAATCTGTGTGCAAAACTCCCGAATATCACTTAAAGTGAAACGGAGGGAGTATATCCAAACATACACTAAAAGTTTTTATATGTTATATTATCCATGGTTTCTAATAACTAGTGAAAGGAACACTTCACGATAGTAATTTATCTTGTAGTAAAGAAATTAATGTTGCAAATAATCTATCTCTCACTTGCGTACACCTTAAAACAAAACCAATAAAAAACTCATCAAATAAATCACTAAATTAAAATTTTTAAACTCAAAAATAAAATAATCATACCTCTCTGAACTTAGATCCCATGCAAACACAAAATTCGAGTCAGCAAAAAACTGAGTAATCCCCTGCACACAAAATTAAAAATTAGAATGAAAAATCGGTTAATGAGATGAAATTAGAGTCGTCGCATCGCATATAGAGGCTCTCGATTCGGTGGAGGGGAGTCACCGATACGAAGTCGCTTGATATTCACGCTCGATTTGGTGGAGGGGAGTTACCGATACGGAATCAGCAGCAGATCAGATATTGACAACGACCTCTTGATTGGGGTTCGACATTGGATTTGGATTTGCTCTGAGATTTTCAAAATTTCAAAATTTCAAAAAAATTTTAAATTTTTATTTTGAAAAATTTTAAAATTTTTAAAAATTAAAAATTTTAAAAAATTTGAAAACTTTTAAAAATTTTAAAAAATTGAAATTTTTTTATTTTTTTATTTAAAATCTTTTTATTTCTTTTATAAGTTTTTGATATTTTTGAATTATTTTAAAAGTTTTTAAAATTTTAGAATTTTTTTTTACTGGCAAAAGGTAGGATAGTCCTACCTCACAGAGAATATATATATATATATATATATATATATATATATATATATATATATATATATATATATCAAAAGAAAACAAGTGCAAGAGTCATTACAAAAGAGGCTGTAGGTTGTTGCTCGATCATAGGAAGGAGCCAAATTCGAGATGGCATGCCTTTGGATCGTAGAGATGGTAGCAGACTTTTGTCGTACACCTCTACTAGAGCCACTGACATGATCTCATCCCTCTTTTCCATCCTCAACACTGCCCGAGACAATATAACCACCTAACAGCCAAGAGAAAAAAAGAAGACAAACTAGAGTTTAAGCAAAATACAAAACCGGACTAGGCTCAGTCCCAAAAATACAGTCCTAAAAGCAAGAAAAAACCATAATCAGAGTAAGCAGCAGAGATCAAGGTGCGTTTCCATCAGTAGTGTCCCCTCGAGGTGGTCGCATTAAATCGCTGTTTCCCGTGCCTCTGACTTCCTCCATAATCTTAGTCTTTTTCTTTGATTCGCCACTTGAATCTAGCCAATATGAAAACCAGAATTTTGTATTAGTTATCAGCTTATCCACAGATGTATGCTTGCTTGAAAAAATTCTATCATTTCTAGCATTCCAAAGACTCCAACAGACAGCTATAGTGACCAGATGCCATGAGTGAGTGAATTTGTGCTTGTTGTGATCAAAACACCAAGTGGCGAAACATTCCATAATGGACTCCGGCTGGTTGGTGATATTAAAGGCATGTGTGAAGTGAAGCCATGTTTGAGTAGCCTCCGGGCACTCAAAAAAGATGTGGTAGGTGGTTTCAATCTGACATGCACAAGCAGTGCATGCCATATCACCATCCCAACCTTTAGAATGTAGTCTTTCCTTTGAGTTGAGCTTTTCTCCGCACAGCATCCAAATGAAGATTTTACATTTGAGTGGCACGCAGTTCTTCCAACAAGCGCGAAAGAAGGGAAAGAGGAGGCCAGAGACACTATAGAAGGTGTAAGCTGATTTGACCGAATAGTGCCCAGAGATAGAGTGGTTCTAGATAGCTCGATCAGGTTGCTGTGATGATGGCTGAATGGTGGAAATGGCTTGAAGAAGAAGTCTCTTTTCCATCAAGATACTACTAGTAGAGGATGTGTGCGGACTAGGTCGCCAAGTCCACTGGCCTTGGTTCAGAATGCCTTGAGATCTCAGAAAGGCTTCTTTGTTCCAAAATGCTTCAAAGAGGGAGGGAAAAAGAGTGGCAATGCTTTGTTTTTCAATCCATTTAGAGGTCCAGAACTTGAGCAAAATCCCATTGCCAAGTTCCCAGGAGATCCCCTGATCGAATTGTTCTTTGAGTTTGAACAGATTCTTCCAGAAGTCTGAGGATTGGGCCTTGCAGACGAAATCGCCGCTGGTGCTGTGGAAGTATAGTGACTTAAGAGTTTGGGAGCATAGGGAGTTGTCGGTGTAGAGCTTCCACCACCATTTCATAAGAAGTGCATTATTGAATTGTTGAAGATCAAGCACACCAAGACCTCCCTGTTTCTTAGGCTGGCAAATACGCTTCCAGCTAGTACAAGAGGCCCCCGTGGCGTTTGTGTCGCCTCCAACCCAAAAGAATCTACTCCTCATTTGGTCGATCCTGGCTATCACCCATCGAGGCAACTTGAAGAAAGAGGCAAAGTAAGTAGGAAGGGCACTAAGAACAGAGTTGATCAGAATTAGTCGACCTCCTCGAGATAGAAGTTTGCCTTTTCATGTGGACAATCTGCTCTCAATCTTGAGGAGCAAGGGTTGCCAGTCCCTTTTTTTTAGCCTTCCTCTTGCCAGTGGCATTCTTAGATACTTAGTTGGCAAGGTATCCTGAGTACAGCCTAAGATGTGAGAAAAAGCATTGAGCTTGGCTTGAGAGTATCCAAAGTAAGTGATGGATGATGTGGAAAGATTAATGTGGAGTCCAAAGACATTAGCAAAGAGGTGTAGAAGCACTTTCAGATGAAGAACTTCCTACTCGTCTCCTTTGCAGAAGATCAGAGTGTCGTCGGCGAACTGTAGTATGGAGAGATTGGCCAGCGAACCCCTTAGGCTAAGCTGAGAGAATGTGCCATTTTCTCTGCCAACTCGCAACATTTGTGCAAGTACGTCCACAGCCAGGATGAAAAGCATTGGAGAAAGAGGGTCACCTTGCTTGAGTCCTCTTTTTGAGCCAATAGTTTTGCCCCATATACCATTGACCAACACATTAGATTTGGTGGAATGTAGAATTGCTTTAATCCAGGAGCACCAACGAGAGCCAAAGCCTCTGGCAATAAGTAGTTGATCCAAGAAATCCCAGCTTAGCGTGTCGAAGGCTTTGCGGAAATCAATTTTCAGCATAATTGAATCAAATTTCTTCAAACAACATAAGTTGATTGCTTCGTGTGCCACCAGAAAGCAGTCCACTGTGGATTTACCCTTAAGAAAGGCGCTTTGAGATGAGGATACAAGAGTGTGTAGCAAAGGGCTTAGTCGATTGGCAAGGATCTTAGTGAAGATCTTCATGGAGCAATTGAGCAAGCTAATGGGTCGATAGTCGGAGACAGTAGAAACTCCATCGCATTTGGGGATGAGCACAATTGTAGAATAGTTCAGTCTATCAATTACAACTTCACCATGCTGGAGGGCCAGAAGCATATTGCAGAGGTCATCTTGAATAGTTTCTCAGTGCTGTTGATAGAAATGCATAGAAAAACCATCAGGGCCTGGAGCTTTATCGCCATTCATGTCGAAGATTGCTCTCTTAATTTCCTCTCTACTGAAATCTGCATCAAGTGCAGAGAGGTCAGACATTGGTGATGGATAAAGAGATGTCCACTCAATTCTAAAATCTGGCTCTGAGTTGGTGCCACATATGTCTTGAAAATGTGACTCGAAGCAGGATCTGATCGTCGACTGATCAGTGATGAGGTCTCCGTTGTGAAGAAGTGAGAAAATGAAATTTTTGCGTCGCCTCCCGTTAGCCATAGAGTGGAAGAACTTAGTGTTGGCATCACCCTCTTTGATCCAAGTGATGCGAGATCACTGCCTCCAGTATGTGACCTCAGCTTGGATAAGCTTGTGATATTCAGAGCGAGCATCATTAAGCTCAGTAGATTGAGAGGAGTCTAGACTCTGTGAATCAGCTAATATATCAAGATTGTGAATCACTTGGAGTAGAGCCTCTTTACGCTTGGGAATGTGGCCAATGACCTCGTTCCTCCACCTTCTGATCCTTCTCTTTAAGAGGGTAAGTTTGTTGGCAAAGAAATCAACTTTGGAGCCAGCATAAATAAAACTAGTCCACCAGCTAGTGATGTTGTGGTTAAAGTCCTTGTGAGAAGCCCATGCTTTTTCAAATTTGAAATAATGAATTTTGTTCTGGATTGCTTGGGAATCAAGAATGATAGGGTAATGATCAGAAGCAATACGGGGTAGGGAGTGTTGGACGCAAGAGGGGAAGGACTGATCAAACTGGCTTGAGATAAGGAATCTGTCCAGTCTTGCACAAGAAGCAATTTGTTGGAGATTAGACCATGTATATTTCCTCCCTGCCAGCGGGAGATCAATGAGTTGTAATTGTTGGATCCAACTACGGAAATTCTTCATGTCCCTACCAGAGCCGGAACCTCTGTTCCTTTCTTGATTGGAGATGGTCACATTGAAGTCTCCATAGATGACCCATGCATCGCAAAGTACTCTGCGTCGCTGCACAATTTCATGGAAGCATAGGTCTCTATCATCAAGCTCAAAAGGAGAGTACACTGCGGTGAGCGACCATTCAATCCCTGATGATTTAGTGCGGAAAGAGAGGGATATTGAGAATATATCAATGGCACAGTACAGGCAGTCGAAAAAGTTGTCATTCCAGCCAACAAGAATGCCACCACGGCTATCAACAGCATCTAGGGATCGCCAAGAATTAATACAGTTACCTCCGATGGAAGAGAGTTTACGAGGGAAGGGGTTAGATAGCTTAGATTCCTGAAGGCACACTACATTGATTTGAGCATTCCGGAGTCCATCTTTGATTAAGGCACACTTATAGGGGTTGCCAAGTCCCCGAACATTCCAACTTCCTATCTTCATTGAAAGTGAGAACACACAGCAATTTGCAAAAAACAAGCAAGGTGCAACCAACTCAGGCATTAATTGAGCTGTTGTTGTTGATCGGGGGGATCAACTGCAACCTCTGCAACCTGCTTGAGCTTGGTGATCGAGTGTGGCCCAGTAGCCGCCACTCCCACGGATTCCGCAACTTCGAGGATATCATCATTGGAAAGTAAAGCGAAAGGATTGCGGCATGCATAAATAATAGAATGCTTCGAAGAGGATGTACCTGCCGATTTGCGGAGGGAGGCACCCTTAACGGAGGTGCGCAGATGGTGTAGGAATGGCCTGGTGGAGGAAATCTTTGTAGCGGATCTGCTGCGCTTGCGGTGCTTACTAGCTCCTTCTTCGAAACCAGGGGGTATAGAGCCTGTTGAAAAGGTGGAAGCTTTCAGTTGACGCCTTGGAATGAGAGACTTTGTTCTGAAACTGGAGGCTGTGGCTCCGACGGCACCAGAGCTGAAGTGGAAATTCTTAGAAGTCTCAAGCTTGGAGACCCGCTTGGCGACCTCTGCTTCAAGGACAGATTCCACTGCTGGTTTGATCTGGAGGAAGAGGGATTGGGGAAAGCTGACTGTCTTGCCTTTCCATTCCATCTGACACAACTCTTCTTCAGCTGCAAAATCATGTGAGCTGGCCGAATTGTCTGAATGGGTTTGTGATGTTGTAGAAGGAATATTCAAATTGCCCTTAGGCAAATCAGAGTCAATCTCAATGATAGGGGGTAGGATTTGGTACAACCGGCTCCACTGATTGCTGAGGGGGAGGGACCACTTTGGGAATCTTCGTGCTAGAATCTGCCAAGCCAGAGATATTCAAAAATTGGTTGGCAAAAAGGAAAAGATTTGGTGGGGGCTGAGACTGCGCCGCCAAATCTTTAACCGTACAAACTGCCTCCGTGATTTTTGCTTTTCCTTTACTGTCCCCAATCACGCCTTGATCACGTTGCGAGATTTGCGGGGGGAATGAAACTATTTGCTGCGCCGGCGGTGCTTCCCTCCGACGCCAGAAGCTGGTGGAGGATGCAGTGTGTTGAGAAAAAAGTCTTACCTTGCCGCTAGCTACATCAGCTGAGGAGATGGGGCTGCCGTAGATAAGCACCGGCACTTCGTGGACTTGCAGTTCCTTGGTCCAAGGTACTTGATAATGGATTAGTAGATTCTTGGGGATGAGGCCGACATCATCGACTTTGATCAAAATGAGGGCTTGATCCCGGGAGGTGGCTGCCTTCATGTCTCCACTCATAGTCACGTACTTTCCAAATGGCTGAACAATTTTCTCTATGGAGCTCTGATTCCACATGTGGAATGGCAATAGGGGGACATTAATCCAGGTAAAGCAAGGCTTAGGCTTCATCTTCGCTCCGAAGTCCATCGACCATGGGGAGAAGGTCGCATTAAAGCCTGAGAACTGAAAAACCCCCTCTGTGATAGCTCGTTTGGCCTCTTCCTCCGATGGGAATTGGATGTGGAAAACCCTGTCGCAAACCTTTTTCACTTCCCACCAACCGCCCTGTCGCCTCCAGGCGAAGTTGAGAGCGCTTTCTACTGTTGCAGCATCTGGGTTAGATCAGGGGTTGATAAGGTGAAGGAAAGCGCTTGCATGCAGCGCTGGAAGAGCCGAGGCTATCTCGAAGTTTTGGGCGAGCTCGATTGCCATGGACTCCCTTCTGTTGAAGATCGGACAGTCTTTGGCTCGATGACCTACCTTTCAGCAGTTAAAATAATGTATACCACTCTTCCGGCAGTCTGCCGTCAGGTGGCCCATGTCCCCACACCGCATGCATCTTGTCTCCATCTTGCTTCGACGACGGTCGGGTTGGATCTTGGGTCGGCGATTGTAGAGGCGATTTGAGGGGAAGGAGTGTTTGGGAAGAGGAATGGGATTTTTTGGGATTTTTGGCAGGGAAGTGGAAGGGGCGTGGTGTAAAGGGTTGTGGCGTGGGGTTCGAGAAGAATAATGATGAGGGGGAGCAGCCACTAGCACCTGAGCATAGGATTTGCTCTTGTTCTAAGGTAGTCATGCTCTCTCCTCTCTCCTCTCTCATCTCTCTTCTCTCATCCTCCTTATGCTTTAAATTTTAATTTTTTTAGTTTTTAAGTTTTAAGTTTTTATTTTTTTTTAATTTTTTAATTTTTTATTTTCTTAATTTTTTGAATTGGGGGGGGGGGGGGGGAGGGAGAGAAATAATTAAATAAATAAAGGAGTTGTTTTGGGTGGGGGGGGGGGGTTTGAATTTGAGTTTAGGAGGGAAAACTTTTGAGGGGGAAAATGTATTTTGTGAGGTTAAATCTAGGCCTTTGATTTTGGGGGAATTGAAGGAGAGCCACTTGATAGCTTTCTTTGTGTTTTATTATTATTATTATATATACTAGCGTTACCCTGTGCAAATTGTACAAACTAAAATAATTTTAATGAACTCATAAAATTATATGAAATTTTAAAAAAGTGTGCAAGAATTGAGAGAAATTAATTCTTCAAGTGTATAGTTTAGTAAAATTTATCCTAAAAATATGCTCATAGTTCTGGCCTTTGTATACATCATGACCGGCAACAATCAGGCCTTGACTTGTCTCATCTCCCTCCCCTCCCTCCCCTCCCCCTCCCAAATTCACACCTTATTCATATGCCTTATCCCTCATCTCCCGTGTCTCCACTGTCTTCGACCGCAGCGACGTCCCCTTCTCCAATATCCTCTTCCACCTCTTTTTGCCTCACCCCACTCTCCACCATCTACCTCCATACCAAATCTCATTCTTGGATTCGATACTATAGTCATTCCAATCTTCAACCGGTACTCTTCCCCAAATTTAAATTTCAGGATTTCAAAAACACAAGTTAAAAATTGAAAAGAAAATGAGGTAGTAAATTAAGAGTTTCAAAAATTAGTATATACACCATACATAGATACAATTGATTTAGTTGGGAAAAAATTTTCAAAACCATTTTTTCACAAACACATTGTGTGCTACATAGACATTTCATCGAACACTTAATGAGCAAAGCATAGTTCTAGTAATTAAGTTCCATATTTATAGGTTTGGGGCTTTTATATTTTTTTTAACGAAAATGTGCGAACTGCACGTGTTTAGGAAGTGTGAATCCCTACTTTTGCTCTCCTTTCTCTATTTCAAAATGGAGAAAGGAAATAGGGATAGGCCTATTAGCTTAAGATATAGTATAATATATATATATATATATATATATATATATATATATATATATATATATATATATATATACTAGGTTTGCCCATTGACACGTGCCTATGGCACGTCTTCGGAACGGTGCACCTGGTTTGATTATATAAAATAGTTTTGGACGTCCAGCAAATTAATTGAAGTAGCAAACATATTATATGAGAAAACAGTATATCTACATTTAAGCTCAACCATCGCCTTCTGAATCATTAACTTGAACTTACCTGGAATGCATATAGTTTGTTAGAAACACTGCATAGAGTTTTTTTTAACTTCAGCATCACTTTTAGATGCTTGTAATAGTTATGCAAGGATATTACTCTATAAAACACTGCATAGAGTTTTCTAGAGCTTACTCTAATCTCATAACCACTATGAGTATGTCTAAATACAAAATAAAATAATCATACATCTCTGAACTTAAATCACATGCACACACAAAATTCAAGTAAGCAAAAAACTGAGTAATCCCCTGCACAAAAAATAAAAAATTAAAATGAGAATTCGGTTAATGAGATGAAATTAGATCAAATCGCATATAGAGACTCTCGATTCGGTGGAGGGGAGTCGCCGATACGGAGTTGTTTGATATTCACGCTCGATTTGGTGGAGGAGAGTCACCGATACAGAATCAGCAGCGGATCAGATTTTGGCGACGACCACTTGATTGGGGTTCGACATTGGATTTGGATTTGGATTTGCTTTGAGATTTTTCAAATTTTCAAATTTTTTCGAATTTCCAAAATTTTAAAATTTTTATTTTTTTGATTTTTTTGATTTTTCTTTTGAAATTTTTGTTAATTTTCAAAATTTTCAAAATTTATAAAATTTATAAAATTGTAAAAAAAAAATTAAACTTTTTTAAATTGTACAATTTTTAAATATTTAAAAAAAATATATATATATATTTTTAAATTTTTTTATAATTTTTTGATTTTTTTGATTTTTTTAAAGTTTTCAAAATTTAAATTTTTTTAGTTTTTTATTTTGTAAAATTTTTATTTTCTTAATTTTTTGAATAGAAGAAAGAGAGAGAAAGAGATAATTAAATAAATAAATGAGTTGTTTTGAATGGGGATTTGAATTTGAGTTTTGGACTGAAATTTTTGGGGGAAAAATATGTTTTGTGAGGTTAGATCTGGGGCATTGATTTTGGGAGAGATTGAAGGAGAGCCACTTGATAGCTTTCTTTGTGTTTTATTATATATATATATATATATATATATATATATATATATATATATATATATAGTCCCCTTCGGTTGCACACTACTTTTGGTGAGCACTCCGTGAATACTTACGAAATAGAATACCTATGAAAAATCCGAACCGCTCATATTATTCTATATGCCTAAGATAGCCTAACAATAAAAAAATCAAGTAATTTGAAATTTATTTGTCCATCCATCATGCTGTTAGAATTTTCAGCCATACAATTTTATGATGATGTAAATCATGGACAAATAATTGTAAACAAGAAAGCAACGACAATTGGGATAATAATTTTGACTTTGGAGTGATGGCTCCTTAAGTAGAATCACATGGCAGAAGATTTAACTTTGGGTTGCCTCCGCAAAGCTTAGAGTTTCCAATAATTGAAACCGCAGTCATGTTGCCAAAGACTCCCCCTTGTGGCACTTGACCCTCAAAGTTATTGAAGGATAAATTCAGATACTAGAGGGGAAACCCTTCGAGAAATTCTGGAATTTGGCCCGATAAGTTATTATGCGAAATATCTAGCTCCTGCATCCCTTTCAATCCACTCATTTGTGATGGAATGACTCCTTCAAACAAGTTATCCTGCATGAAAAGTTTGCTAAGGAGCTGACAATCCCCTAAAGAAGGCGGAATCTCTCCGGAAAAACGATTTTCTGATAAATCGAGAACATTGAGATTGATCAAGCTACCAATTTGGGTCGGCAGGGGTCCAGTGAATGAGTTGTGCGGCAAGTTTAATGACTGCGTCAAAGAGTAAAGATGGCTGAGTGCTTCCCCTGGTATGCTACCATTTAGATTGTTGTATGAAAGAACTAGATTATTCAATTGGGACAAACTCCCGATACTTGGAGGTATACCCCCTTTCAATTGATTCATATCAAGACGAAGTTCAGAGATCTGCTTGAGATTTCCAATAGATGTTGGGATTTTCCCATGAAATTGATTTCCAAACAACAACAGTTCATTCATGCTTTGTAACATCCCAATAGACTCAGGAATGGTACCAGATAACTGATTCAGTGACAAATCTAGGAAAGTTAGCTGACTGTATCTGCCAATTGTAGAAGGAATGATCCCTGAAATATTATTTTTAGCCATATCCAACCAATGCATTTGATCAGAAAGTTTCCCAATAGATCTAGGAAGAACACCCTGAAGCTTATTCTGAGGCAAAGACAGCAAGTTTAAAGAGCTGCAGTTTGCCAGAGCGTCGAGAAAATCCCAACCACCAGGTTGAGAAGCTTCAAGCTGATTCCCTCCAACTTCAAACCAAACAAGGCTCTTCAAAGTCCCCAAATTATTAGGGATCTTGCCGACAAACATGTTCTCATGAGCTTCAAAGTCTTGAAGACGAGAAGCATTTGGTAGAGACATAGGAAGCCTGCCTCTGATTCGGTTACTGTAAACATAGAAATTTTCTAGGTTGGGAAGAGTAGTGCCCATATCATTTGGTAGCTCACCAGAAAGTGTGTTATTTCCGATATGGAAGGTAACCATCGACGAGATATTGAAAAGAGAAGGCGGTATCTCACCTGTCAACTTGTTGAACGCCAAACCGAACACCGTGAGATTCTTGAGCTTGCCAAGTTCCACAGGGATTCGCCCTCCCAATGGATTAGTAGACAGAGCAAAATAAGTAAGGGTTGTCAGATTCCCGAGTGATGGAGGGATTCCTCCCACAAGCTGGTTCCTGGTAAGAATCAGTTTCTTCAAATTGAGGAGATCGCCTAGCGATGCAGGGATGGTTCCAGTGAGCTGATTGTTGTAGAAGTCGATCGTTTCAAGATGGATGCATTGACTGAAATTGCCCGGGATTGGGCCACTAAGATGGTTAAGCTCGAGAACGATTTGGCGGAGTTTGGAGCAGTGGGTGAGAGATGGAGGTATGTCACCAGTGAAAGAGTTATTGGTGAGGTCAAGAACCTGGAGGTTAGCGAGGGAGCCGAACTCGGGAGGGATGTTGGAGTGGAAGTGGTTGGTGGAGAGGTTGAGGGTGGTGAGGAAGGTGAGGTTGGATAAGAATGGGGAGAGAGTACCAGTCAGGTTCAGTGATGTCAACTCGATGGAGGTAACTCTGTTGAGGTTCTGAGAAGAAGAGGATGAGCCACAGGTGATGCCGAACCAGTTGTTACAGGGTTCGGTGGATTGGTTCCATGAGCTGAGGGAGTTTGATGGGTCTGAGAATTGAGACTTGAAGAGGAGGAGAGCTTGGCTGTCAGTTAAGGAATTAGCTCCATGAAGAAGAAGGAGGATTAGGAGAAAAGGAAGGAAGAAGATGAAGGGAAAATTGGTGGCATGAACACCCATTTTGGGATTGTTCTTTGATGTGTGTAACAGAACCAATTAGTACCTTTACTTATAAAGGGAAAATTATTTCTATACTATATTAAGCAAACCTACATTTTGGCTGCTTTTTACTATCATGCCCTCATAAACATAAAAGACTAAAAAAAATGTAGAATTAATATCGGAGGTCAAAAATGTAATTTGCATGTATTGGAAAAATAATTAATATCCATAGATTTGCATGCCTATCTGTGTAGATTTAGAGAAATAATTAATATTATAGATTTGCATGTACTTGCATGCACAATTTATTCATAAGAAAGTTTTCTCCTATCAAAGCCAGTAGGTCTAACACATGCATGCAAATATCAAAATGAATAAATTGTGCATGCCTGTCTGCATGCATGCATGCAACCTCTTCGGTGACCTGCCCATTCTTCAAAATTTTACACCGTCATAGACGTGCATCGCACGTGCATTATACTAGTGTGAACTGAGAGAAAGAAGATTTTCTACTAAAAACGGTATTGTGGTCCATCAGTGTGCTGAGGTTACTAACATCGAAGATTTTCAAATTTTCAAAATTTCAAAATTTTAAATTTTCAAAATTTTAAATTTTCAAATTTTGAAAATTTGAACATACCCAAAACACCCTCCAGATTTCTGGCTTATCATATAACCTGCTCTTGTTCTCTCCAACAAAATTCACCCATTATCGCGTTCATCTCTTCGTTTTAAAAAAAAACAATTAACTCCAAAAATATCAAATGGGATGAATTTAAGTTTTGAAGTTTTACATTATGAAAATTTTGATGCATTCTACTTGACTTTCAAGAATAAATATTAATCAATGATCATTAAATGAACATACATCCATGATCAGCGAGAACCATAATCAGCGATCATTAAATTTTGATGCATTCTACTTGACTTTCAAGAAAAAATATTAATCATTGATCGTTAAGGGAATCAATATTAATCAAGATCAACGAGAAATTTGATTCTCCTTAAGAGAGAAACATGGCACCAATTTCATTTTTCCTTTTGTTATATTCTTCATCTAACTGGTAGAAATATATTTGAATCGTAGTGTAATTTTTTTAGTAATCTATTTGTTAATTTACTAAAATTTTATAAGATACTAGGTTTGCCCGTTGACACGTGCCTACGGCACGTCTTCGTAACAGTGCACCTTATTTGATCATATAAAATAGTTTTGGAGGTCCAGTAAATTAATTGAAGTAGCAAACATATTATATGAGAAACTTTTGGGGATCCGGCAAAAAACATATTATATGATTTTTTTGATTTTTTTAAAATTATTTTTAAAGTTTTTAATTTTCAATTTTTTTTTTTGGTTTTTAATTTTTAATTTTTTAAAAATTTTTAAAATTTTTATTTTCTTAATTTTTTGAATAGAAGAGGGAGGGAGAGAGAGAGAGGAGAAATATAATAATTAAATGAATATAGGAGTTGCTTTTGGGTGGGGGATTTGAATTTGAGTTTTGGGGGGAAATTTTTCGGAGGGAAAAATATGTTTTGTGAGGTTAGATCTAGGCCTTTAATTTTTGGGGGATTGAAGGAGAGCCACTTGATAGCTTTCTTTGTGTTTTATTATATAGATATATCAGTATTGCTTTTGCACATGCATACATATACATCAATTACTAAATTAGATAAGTTTTATATTTATTTATTTTTAAATAAAGCCAAAAGGGTATTTTCTGTAATGTCTACTATAGAGATGGATTGATGAGAATAAATTGTTCTATACCAAACACGGTAATAAAGTATTCCCAGGCATATAATGTCGTATACCAAACACAGTATTGCAACATTTCCGGGAATCTTCATTCCCACCCTCATATTCCCGGGAATTTTCAAATTTTCAAATTTTCAAAAGAGGAAGGAAGAAGATGAAGGTGGTATGAACACACATTTTGGGATTGTTCTTGATGTGTGTAACAGAACCAATTAGTACCTTTACTTGTAGAGGGAAAATTATATGTGAAATGAGGAAGATTTTCTACTTGGGCAGCTAAAAACGGTATTGTGGGCCATCAGAGTGTGCTGAGGTTACTAACATCGAAGATTGTCGACGAAAAAAATTCATATGAGCTGTTGATTCTCCTCAAAACCCAGTTTTTTTTAAAGGAAACTTTTCAAAAATATTTGCACAAAGAGGACATTTGGGCTCATAGACTAAACAACTAAACTTGCTTTCATCTTAGCCATTGGGGATACAGCGTGTTTAGTGCTAATTTTTAGTTCAAAATTTTCAAAAAAGACTTGCTGTTCTCAACGGCGATGACATTTATACTAGACTTACTGTTGGGAACAATGAGTTTAGTTCAAAATTTTCAAAGAAGACTCGGCGAGGATATTTACATTAGACTCGTTGTTGGGAATAGAGAGTTTTAAAAAAAAAAACTACGGAGTTTTTTCGAAAATTCACCAAGTTCAACAGAATGTTTCACTCTCTGTAAAAAAATGTCATCACCGTTGGGAACAGCCAGTCTTCTTGGAAAAAATTTGAACTAAACTCGTTTCCAACAGCGAGTCTAGTATAAATGTCATCGTCGTTGGGAACAACGATTCTTCTTTGAAATTTTCGAATTAAAAATTAGCACTAAACACGTTGTTTCCCAATAACGATGATGAAACAACCAAACTCGCCGTTGGGAACAGCAAGTTTAGTTGTTGAGTCCATGAGCGCAAATACTTAGGCAACTGTCCTCTTTCTGCAAATATTTTTCAAAAGTGTCTTGTAAAAAAAAATCCAAAAACCATACCCTTTAAATGATATTTTTTTTCTAATAAAAAATAACATTAAAATTTTCATACAACAATCTATTCTCATATTAAATGATATTATGTGTTCTCTTTTTAACTTTTTGTATTCAATATAATCTGCCTGTTGACTTGACTCTGCTATTAACAAACAAACAGGCCAAGTTCACAAAGAAAATGAGCTGTATCTGGTTAACAGACAAAAAGTTCACACTCGCAAATAATGGTTCCTCAAATAAAAGAGGCAAACTGGAGCATTTTCGTCCTTAAGTTTCAATCTTATATAACATTTATTTATCTTATAAGCTCTCGGAATTGAAAGAAAAACTAACTTTAATTCCTTATCAATCTCAACTAAGATAAAGGCAAACTATAAATTCATACTTACAAATACAAGAGAAGGCTCTAACATCCTCTGTTCAATCTACTAATCAACAATCCAGTCCATCTCTCTGTATTTGTGCCCACATATCCAGCGTCTCCTTCAACAGAAGCAACTCCTTAACGACGTCCCCCATTTTCACCCGGTGATTCGGAGATTCTCTGGAACAAAGAAGCCCTACAGTGAATATCGAAATCATGAACTCATGCACACACTTTTTATCGTTAGTTGCATCATTTGATTCTTTTCCAATATTTTCCAAAATGGATGGATCAATGATGTCTAGAACACGATCAGGATAGGCCAGGTCGACGTATTTATGGAGGTTTAAATTGTTTTGGAATGTCTCATCCGTAGGTCTCTTCCCAGTGAATGTTTCAGGCAGAAGCACGCCGAAGCTATAGACATCTCCTTCAATGGTGGGATAGCCTCCCATACCATATTCTGCAATTTATGTACAGAACAGTCTTGAGTTATATACAATAAAATAGAAGAGAGAACTGATTCAATTGAAGTGGAATCATACCTGGAGCTATATATCCAATTGACCCAATAATTCCAGCAGAGCTGTTTGTATCTACATACGAGCTAGTAGGTCTTGAAAGAAATCTCGACAATCCAAAATCACTGGGCGGTCATGTCACGATCCAGAAGAACATTGCTAGGCTTCAAATCACAGTGAATAATTGCCGTTTGGCATTGATTGTGGAGATAATCCAACGCGTAAGCCACATCCAGGGCCGGCCGAATACTTATTGAGGCCTAAAGCGAATTCCGAAATGAGGCATTTTAAAAGCTTATAATAATATTTTGTTAAAATTAATATATTTTTATTTAAGTGTTATCTTTCGGGTTTTTTGAGATGCAAAATCATTTATTATATTATTGTAATCAATTTCGGGCTTTTTGGTACATGAGGATGCCTATTTCGAAAATTTTAGTATAGGAGGAGGCCTTTATTATTATATCATTGTAATCAATTTTGGATATTTTGGTATGTGATGAGGCCTTTATTTTATTTTATTTTATTTTATTTTATTTTATTTTATTTTATTTTATTTTATTTTATTTTTGAGGCCTAAAGCCCTAGCTTTGGTTGCTTTACCCTTGGGCTGGCCCTGGCCACATCTATGACTATGTTCAACCTCTGAACTAGACTTAAACTGTTGGCATTGAATGTCTCATCTCCCACTCTCGGATGCAACCACTCATCCAAACTACCATTAGGCATGTAGTCAAGAATCAAAGCTTTAAAATCGTTGCCATTTTGATCGAAGGTTGAGCAAACAGTAACAACACTGACCAGATTCCGATGCCTTATAACTCTTAAGGAATTGCATTCAGCTAGAAAACTCTTCATTGCTCCTCTTTGCTCAAGATTGAGGACCTTAATAGCATAAACCCGTTTCGGGTCAGAATCCAAGATTCCCTTATAAACCCGCCCGAAAGATCCTGCACCAATAAGATTCGACGAGGAGAAGCCATTGGTTGCTTTGTATATCTGGCCATAAGAAATTTGAGCAAATTGATCCTTAAGAAAAGGCATCCGAGGGCTTTCTCTTGATCTCTGCCTCCACATATAATAACCTACAACCAACAAGATTATAAACAAGGAAGCAACGACAACTGGGATAATAATTTTGACTTTGGAGTGATGACTCCTCGAAGTAGAATCGCATGGCTGAAGATTTAACTCTGAGTTGCCTCCGCAAAGCTTAGAGTTTCCAACAAGTGAAACCGCAGTGCCGTTGCCAAAGACTCCCCCTTGTGGCACTTGACCCTCAAAGTTATTGAAGGATAAATTCAGATACTGGAGGTGAAACCGTTCGAGAAATTCTGGAATTAGGCCAGATAAGTTATTAAGCGAGAGATCTAGCTCCTGCATCCCTTTCAATCCACTCAATTGTGATGGAATGACTCCATCAAACAAGTTACCCTGCATGAAAAGTTTGTTAAGGAGCTGACAAGCCCACAAAGAAGGTGGAATCGCTCCGGAAAAATGATTTTCTGATAAATCGAGAACATTGAGATTGATCAAGCTACCAATTTGGGTCAGCAGGGTCCAGTGAACGAGTTGTGTGACAAGTTCAACGACTTCGTCAAAGAGTGAAGCTGGCTCAGCACATCCCCTGGTATGCTACCATTTAGATTGTTGTATGACAGAACTAGATTATCCAAATGGGACAAACTCCCAATACTTGGAGGTATACCCCCTTCCAACTGGTTCATATCAAGACAAAATTCAGAGATCTGCTTGAGATTTCCAATAGAAGTTGGGATTTTCCCATGAAATCGATTTCCAAACAACAACAGTACATTCATGCTTTGTAGCATCTCAACCGACTCAGGAATGGTACCAGAGAACTGATTCAGTGACAAATCTAGCAAATTTAGCTGACTATATCTGCCAATTGTAGAAGGAACGATCCCTGAAATATTATTCTCAGCCATATCCAACCACTGCATTTGATCAGAAAGTTTCCCAACAGAGCTAGGGAGAACACCCTGAAGCTTATTCTGAGGTAAAGACAGCAAGTTCAAAGAGCTGCAGTTCGCCAGTGCGTCGAGAAAATCCCAACCACCAGGTTGAGAGGCTTCAAGCTGATTCACACCAACTTCAAACATACCAAGGCTCTGCAAAGTCCCCAGATTATTAGGGATCTCGCCGACAAACATGTTCTCATCGGCTACAAACTCTTGTAAACGCGAAGCATTTGGTAGAGTCGTAGAGACATAGGAAGCCTGCCTCCGATTCGGTTAGTGAAAACATAGAAACCCTCAAGGTTGAGAAGAGTAGTGCCCATATCATTTGGCAGCTCGCCGGAAAGCTGGTTATTTCCGATATGGAAGGTAACCATAGACGAGATATTGAAAAGAGAAGGCGGTATCTCCCCTGTCAAGTTGTTGAACGCCACCGCGAACACCGTGAGATTCTTGAGCTTGCCAAGCTCCTCAGGGATTCGCCCTCCCAATGGATTAGTAGACAGAGCAAAATAAGTAAGGGTTGTCAGATTCCCAAGTGACGGAGGGATTCCTCCTACAAGCTGGTTCCTAACAAGATTCAGTTTCTTCAAATTGGGAAGCTCGCCCAGCGATGCAGGGATGGTTCCAGTGAGCTGATTGTTGTAGAAGTCGATCGTTTCAAGATGGATGCATTGACTGAAATTGCCCGGGATTGGGCCACTAAGATGGTTGAGCTCGAGAACGATTTGGCGGAGTTTGGAGCAGTGGGTGAGAGATGGAGGTATATCGCCAGTGAAAGAGTTGTTGATGAGGTTAAGAACCTGGAGGTTTGCGAGCGAGCCGAACTCGGGAGGGATGTTGGAGTGGAAGTGGTTGGTGGAGAGGTTGAGGGTGATGAGGAAGGTGAGGTTGGATAAGAATGGGGAGAGAGTACCGGTCAGGTTCAGTGATGTCAACTCGATGGAGGTGACTCTGTTGAGGTTCTGAGGAGAAGAGGATGAGCCACAGGTGATGCCGAACTAGTTGTTACAGGGTTCGGTGGTGGATTGGTTCCATGAGCTGAGGGAGTTTGATGGGTCTGAGAATTGAGACTTGAAGAGGAGGAGAGCTTGGCTGTCAGTTAAGGAATTAGCTCCATGAAGAAGAAGGAGGATTAGGAGAAGAGGAAGGAAGAAGATGAAGGGAAAATTGGTGGTATGAACACCCATTTTGGGATTCTTCTTGATGTGTGTAACAGAACTAATTAGAACCTTTACACTTCTTGATTCTCGCTTCGCTGGTTTAGAGTCGAGCTCAGAGGTAAGGCGACGCCGCCCACGTGTGTCTCTGAACCGAAGCGTTCCCCTTCCAAAGAAGTGCTAACAAGTTGTATTATGCTCTTCAAGTTATTATAAAAACTCTGTTGTAGTGTCGGTCTTGTTTGAGCTCTTAATAAAAAAGTTTGTTTTGCTTCTGATGTTCGAATCTTGCATTGGCTGGTATTAGTTTAAGTATAACTCCTCCAACTTTTGACCACAACCCAAAATCAGAAGCAAATCTTCCTTCTTATGGGCGAACCACTTCTGGCTTGCTTAATAGCGAGCTTGCGAAGAGGAGTCGAGCCAAGTGTTGGACTACAAACTCGTCGTTAGAGTTTGTTCAACGGTTCTAATTAGTTCTGTTACACACATCAAGAAGAATCCCAAAATGGGTGTTCATACCACCAATTTTCCCTTCATCTTCTTCCTTCCTCTTCTCCTAATCCTCCTTCTTCTTCATGGAGCTAATTCCTTAACTGACAGCCAAGCTCTCCTCCTCTTCAAGTCTCAATTCTCAGACCCATCAAACTCCCTCAGCTCATGGAACCAATCCACCACCGAACCCTGTAACAACTAGTTCGGCATCACCTGTGGCTTATCCTCTTCTCCTCAGAACCTCAACAGAGTCACCTCCATCGAGTTGACATCACTGAACCTGACCGGTACTCTCTCCCCATTCTTATCCAACCTCACCTTCCTCATCACCCTCAACCTCTCCACCAACCACTTCCACTCCAACATCCCTCCCGAGTTCGGCTCGCTCGCAAACCTCCAGGTTCTTAACCTCATCAACAACTCTTTCACTGGCGATATACCTCCATCTCTCACCCACTGCTCCAAACTCCGCCAAATCGTTCTCGAGCTCAACCATCTTAGTGGCCCAATCCCGGGCAATTTCAGTCAATGCATCCATCTTGAAACGATCGACTTCTACAACAATCAGCTCACTGGAACCATCCCTGCATCGCTGGGCGAGCTTCCCAATTTGAAGAAACTGAATCTTGTTAGGAACCAGCTTGTAGGAGGAATCCCTCCGTCACTTGGGAATCTGACAACCCTTACTTATTTTGCTCTGTCTACTAATCCATTGGGAGGGCGAATCCCTGAGGAGCTTGGCAAGCTCAAGAATCTCACGGTGTTCGCGGTGGCGTTCAACAACTTGACAGGGGAGATACCGCCTTCTCTTTTCAATATCTCGTCTATGGTTACCTTCCATATCGGAAATAACCAGCTTTCCGGCGAGCTGCCAAATGATATGGGCACTACTCTTCTCAACCTTGAGGGTTTCTATGTTTTCACTAACCGAATCGGAGGCAGGCTTCCTATGTCTCTACGACTCTACCAAATGCTTCGCGTCTACAAGAGTTTGTAGCCGATGAGAACATGTTTGTCGGCGAGATCCCTAATAATCTGGGGACTTTGCAGAGCCTTGGTACGTTTGAAGTTGGTGTGAATCAGCTTGAAGCCTCTCAACCTGGTGGTTGGGATTTTCTCGACGCACTGGCGAACTGCAGCTCTTTGAACTTGCTGTCTTTACCTCAGAATAAGCTTCAGGGTGTTCTCCCTAGCTCTGTTGGGAAACTTTCTGATCAAATGCAGTGGTTGGATATGGCTGAGAATAATATTTCAGGGATCGTTCCTTCTACAATTGGCAGATATAGTCAGCTAAATTTGCTAGATTTGTCACTGAATCAGTTCTCTGGTACCATTCCTGAGTCGGTTGAGATGCTACAAAGCATGAATGTACTGTTGTTGTTTGGAAATCGATTTCATGGGAAAATCCCAACTTCTATTGGAAATCTCAAGCAGATCTCTGAATTTTGTCTTGATATGAACCAGTTGGAAGGGGGTATACCTCCAAGTATTGGGAGTTTGTCCCATTTGGATAATCTAGTTCTGTCATACAACAATCTAAATGGTAGCATACCAGGGGATGTGCTGAGCCAGCTTCACTCTTTGACGAAGTCGTTGAACTTGTCACACAACTCGTTCACTGGACCCTGCTGACCCAAATTGGTAGCTTGATCAATCTCAATGTTCTCGATTTATCAGAAAATCATTTTTCCGGAGCGATTCCACCTTCTTTGTGGGCTTGTCAGCTCCTTAACAAACTTTTCATGCAGGGTAACTTGTTTGATGGAGTCATTCCATCACAATTGAGTGGATTGAAAGGGATGCAGGAGCTAGATCTCTCGCTTAATAACTTATCTGGCCTAATTCCAGAATTTCTCGAACGGTTTCACCTCCAGTATCTGAATTTATCCTTCAATAACTTTGAGGGTCAAGTGCCACAAGGGGGAGTCTTTGGCAACGGCACTGCGGTTTCACTTGTTGGAAACTTTAAGCTTTGCGGAGGCAACTCAGAGTTAAATCTTCAGCCATGCGATTCTACTTCGAGGAGTCATCACTCCAAAGTCAAAATTATTATCCCAGTTGTCGTTGCTTCCTTGTTTATAATCTTGTTGGTTGTAGGTTATTATATGTGGAGGCAGAGATCAAGAGAAAGCCCTCGGATGCCTTTTCTTAAGGATCAATTTGCTCAAATTTCTTATGGCCAGATATACAAAGCAACCAATGGCTTCTCCTCGTCGAATCTTATTGGTGCAGGATCTTTCGGGCGGGTTTATAAGGGAATCTTGGATTCTGACCCGAAACGGGTTTATGCTATTAAGGTCCTCAATCTTGAGCAAAGAGGAGCAATGAAGAGTTTTCTAGCTGAATGCAATTCCTTAAGAGTTATAAGGCATCGGAATCTGGTCAGTGTTGTTACTGTTTGCTCAACCTTCGATCAAAATGGCAACGATTTTAAAGCTTTGATTCTTGACTACATGCCTAATGGTAGTTTGGATGAGTGGTTGCATCCGAGAGTGGGAGATGAGACATTCAATGCCAACAGTTTAAGTCTAGTTCAGAGGTTGAACATAGTCATAGATGTGGCCAGGGCCAGCCCAAGGGTAAAGCAACCAAAGCTAGGGCTTTAGGCCTCAAAAATAAAATAAAATAAAATAAAATAAAATAAAATAAAATAAAATAAAATAAAATAAAATAAAGGCCTCATCACATACCAAAATATCCAAAATTGATTACAATGATATAATAATAAAGGCCTCCTCCTATACTAAAATTTTCGAAATAGGCATCCTCAGGTACCAAAAAGCCCGAAATTGATTACAATAATATAATAAATGATTTTGCATCTCAAAAAACCCGAAAGATAACACTTAAATAAAAATATATTAATTTTAACAAAATATTATTATAAGCTTTTAAAATGCCTCATTTCGGAATTCGCTTTAGGCCTCAATAAGTATTCGGCCGGCCCTGGATGTGGCTTACGCGTTGGATTATCTCCACAATCAATGCCAAACGGCAATTATTCACTGTGATTTGAAGCCTAGCAATGTTCTTCTGGATCGTGACATGACCGCCCATGTCAGTGATTTTGGATTGTCGAGATTTCTTTCAAGACCTACTAGCTCGTATGTAGATACAAACAGCTCTGCTGGAATTATTGGGTCAATTGGATATATAGCTCCAGGTATGATTCCACTTCAATTGAATCAGTTCTCTCTTCTATTTTATTGTATATAACTCAAGACTGTTCTGTACATAAATTGCAGAATATGGTATGGGAGGCTATCCCACCATTGAAGGAGATGTCTATAGCTTCGGCGTGCTTCTGCCTGAAACATTCACTGGGAAGAGACCTACGGATGAGACATTCCAAAACAATTTAAACCTCCATAAATACGTCGACCTGGCCTATCCTGATCGTGTTCTAGACATCATTGATCCATCCATTTTGGAAAATATTGGAAAAGAATCAAATGATGCAACTAACGATAAAAAGTGTGTGCATGAGTTCATGATTTCGATATTCACTGTAGGGCTTCTTTGTTCCAGAGAATCTCCGAATCACCGGGTGAAAATGGGGGACGTCGTTAAGGAGTTGCTTCTGTTGAAGGAGACGCTGGATATGTGGGCACAAATACAGAGAGATGGACTGGATTGTTGATTAGTAGATTGAACAGAGGATGTTAGAGCCTTCTCTTGTATTTGTAAGTATGAATTTATAGTTTGCCTTTATCTTAGTTGAGATTGATAAGGAATTAAAGTTAGTTTTTCTTTCAATTCCGAGAGCTTATAAGATAAATAAATGTTAAGATTGAAACTTAAGGACGAAAATGCTCCAGTTTGCCTCTTTTATTTGAGGAACCATTATTTGCGAGTGTGAACTTTTTGTCTGTTAACCAGATACAGCTCATTTTCTTTGTGAACTTGGCCTGTTTGTTTGTTAATAGCAGAGTCAAGTCAACAGGCAGATTATATTGAATACAAAAAGTTAAAAAGAGAACACATAATATCATTTAATATGAGAATAGATTGTTGTATGAAAATTTTAATGTTATTTTTTATTAGAAAAAAAATATCATTTAAAGGGTATGGTTTTTGGATTTTTTTTACAAGACACTTTTGAAAAATATTTGCAGAAAGAGGACAGTTGCCTAAGTATTTGCGCTCATGGACTCAACAACTAAACTTGCTGTTCCCAACGGCGAGTTTGGTTGTTTCATCATCGTTATTGGGAAACAACGTGTTTAGTGCTAATTTTTAATTCGAAAATTTCAAAGAAGAATCGTTGTTCCCAACGACGATGACATTTATACTAGACTCGCTGTTGGAAACGAGTTTAGTTCAAATTTTTTCCAAGAAGACTGGCTGTTCCCAACGGTGATGACATTTTTTTACAGAGAGTGAAACATTCTGTTGAACTTGGTGAATTTTCAAAAAAACTCCGTAGTTTTTTTTTTTAAAACTCTCTATTCCCAACAACGAGTCTAATGTAAATATCCTCGCCGAGTCTTCTTTGAAAATTTTGAACTAAACTCATTGTTCCCAACAGTAAGTCTAGTATAAATGTCATCGCCGTTGAGAACAGCAAGTCTTTTTTGAAAATTTTGAACTAAAAATTAGCACTAAACACGTTGTATCCCCAATGGCTAAGATGAAAGCAAGTTTAGTTGTTTAGTCTATGAGCCCAAATGTCCTCTTTGTGCAAATATTTTTGAAAAGTTTCCTTTAAAAAAAACTGGGTTTTGAGGAGAATCAACAGCTCATATGAATTTTTTTCGTCGACAATCTTCGATGTTAGTAACCTCAGCACACTCTGATGGCCCACAATACCGTTTTTAGCTGCCCAAGTAGAAAATCTTCCTCATTTCACATATAATTTTCCCTCTACAAGTAAAGGTACTAATTGGTTCTGTTACACACATCAAGAACAATCCCAAAATGTGTGTTCATACCACCTTCATCTTCTTCCTTCCTCTTTTGAAAATTTGAAAATTTGAAAATTCCCTGGAATATGAGGGTGGGAATGAAGATTCCCGGAAATGTTGCAATACTGTGTTTGGTATACGACATTATATGCCTGGGAATACTTTATTACCGTGTTTGGTATAGAACAATTTATTCTCATCAATCCATCTCTATAGTAGACATTACAGAAAATACCCTTTTGGCTTTATTTAAAAATAAATAAATATAAAACTTATCTAATTTAGTAATTGATGTATATGTATGCATGTGCAAAAGCAATACTGATATATCTATATAATAAAACACAAAGAAAGCTATCAAGTGGCTCTCCTTCAATCCCCCAAAAATTAAAGGCCTAGATCTAACCTCACAAAACATATTTTTCCCTCCGAAAAATTTCCCCCCAAAACTCAAATTCAAATCCCCCACCCAAAAGCAACTCCTATATTCATTTAATTATTATATTTCTCCTCTCTCTCTCTCTCCCTCCCTCTTCTATTCAAAAAATTAAGAAAATAAAAATTTTAAAAATTTTTAAAAAATTAAAAATTAAAAACCAAAAAAAAAATTGAAAATTAAAAACTTTAAAAATAATTTTAAAAAAATCAAAAAAATCATATAATATGTTTTTTGTCGGATCCCCAAAAGTTTCTCATATAATATGTTTGCTACTTCAATTAATTTACTGGACCTCCAAAACTATTTTATATGATCAAATAAGGTGCACTGTTACGAAGACGTGCCGTAGGCACGTGTCAACGGGCAAACCTAGTATCTTATAAAATTTTAGTAAATTAACAAATAGATTACTAAAAAAATTACACTACGATTCAAATATATTTCTACCAGTTAGATGAAGAATATAACAAAAGGAAAAATGAAATTGGTGCCATGTTTCTCTCTTAAGGAGAATCAAATTTCTCGTTGATCTTGATTAATATTGATTCCCTTAACGATCAATGATTAATATTTTTTCTTGAAAGTCAAGTAGAATGCATCAAAATTTAATGATCGCTGATTATGGTTCTCGCTGATCATGGATGTATGTTCATTTAATGATCATTGATTAATATTTATTCTTGAAAGTCAAGTAGAATGCATCAAAATTTTCATAATGTAAAACTTCAAATCTTAAATTCATCCCATTTGATATTTTTGGAGTTAATTGTTTTTTTTAAAACGAAGAGATGAACGCGATAATGGGTGAATTTTGTTGGAGAGAACAAGAGCAGGTTATATGATAAGCCAGAAATCTGGAGGGTGTTTTGGGTATGTTCAAATTTTCAAAATTTGAAAATTTAAAAATTTGAAAATTTAAAATTTTGAAATTTTGAAAATTTGAAAATCTTCGATGTTAGTAACCTCAGCACACTGATGGACCACAATACCGTTTTTAGTAGAAAATCTTCTTCCTCTCAGTTCACACTAGTATAATGCACGTGCGATGCACGTCTATGACGGTGTAAAATTTTGAAGAATGGGCAGGTCACCGAAGAGGTTGCATGCATGCATGCAGACAGGCATGCACAATTTATTCATTTTGATATTTGCATGCATGTGTTAGACCTACTGGCTTTGATAGAAGAAAACTTTCTTATGAATAAATTGTGCATGCAAGTACATGCAAATCTATAATATTAATTATTTCTCCAAATCTACGCAGATAGGCATGCAAATCTATGGATATTAATTATTTTTCCAATACATGAAAATTACATTTTTGACCTCCGATATTAATTCTACATTTTTTTTAGTCTTTTATGTTTATGAGGGCATGATAGTAAAAAGCAGCCAAAATGTAGGTTTGCTTAATATGGTATAGAAATAATTTTCCCTCTATAAGTAAAGGTACTAATTGGTTCTGTTACACACATCAAAGAACAATCCCAAAATGGGTGTTCATGCCACCAATTTTCCCTTCATCTTCTTCCTTCCTCTTCTCCTAATCCTCCTTCTTCTTCATGGAGCTAATTCCTTAACTGACAGCCAAGCTCTCCTCCTCTTCAAGTCTCAATTCTCAGACCCATCAAACTCCCTCAGCTCATGGAACCAATCCACCGAACCCTGTAACAACTGGTTCGGCATCACCTGTGGCTCATCCTCTTCTTCTCAGAACCTCAACAGAGTTACCTCCATCGAGTTGACATCACTGAACCTGACTGGTACTCTCTCCCCATTCTTATCCAACCTCACCTTCCTCACCACCCTAAACCTCTCCACCAACCACTTCCACTCCAACATCCCTCCCGAGTTCGGCTCCCTCGCTAACCTCCAGGTTCTTGACCTCACCAATAACTCTTTCACTGGTGACATACCTCCATCTCTCACCCACTGCTCCAAACTCCGCCAAATCGTTCTCGAGCTTAACCATCTTAGTGGCCCAATCCCGGGCAATTTCAGTCAATGCATCCATCTTGAAACGATCGACTTCTACAACAATCAGCTCACTGGAACCATCCCTGCATCGCTAGGCGATCTCCCCAATTTGAAGAAACTGATTCTTACCAGGAACCAGCTTGTGGGAGGAATCCCTCCATCACTCGGGAATCTGACAACCCTTACTTATTTTGCTCTGTCTACTAATCCATTGGGAGGGCGAATCCCTGTGGAACTTGGCAAGCTCAAGAATCTCACAGTGTTCGGTTTGGCGTTCAACAAGTTGACAGGTGAGATACCGCCTTCTCTTTTCAATATCTCGTCGATGGTTACCTTCCATATCGGAAATAACACACTTTCTGGTGAGCTACCAAATGATATGGGCACTACTCTTCCCAACCTAGAAAATTTCTATGTTTACAGTAACCGAATCAGAGGCAGGCTTCCTATGTCTCTACCAAATGCTTCTCGTCTTCAAGACTTTGAAGCTCATGAGAACATGTTTGTCGGCAAGATCCCTAATAATTTGGGGACTTTGAAGAGCCTTGTTTGGTTTGAAGTTGGAGGGAATCAGCTTGAAGCTTCTCAACCTGGTGGTTGGGATTTTCTCGACGCTCTGGCAAACTGCAGCTCTTTAAACTTGCTGTCTTTGCCTCAGAATAAGCTTCAGGGTGTTCTTCCTAGATCTATTGGGAAACTTTCTGATCAAATGCATTGGTTGGATATGGCTAAAAATAATATTTCAGGGATCATTCCTTCTACAATTGGCAGATACAGTCAGCTAACTTTCCTAGATTTGTCACTGAATCAGTTATCTGGTACCATTCCTGAGTCTATTGGGATGTTACAAAGCATGAATGAACTGTTGTTGTTTGGAAATCAATTTCATGGGAAAATCCCAACATCTATTGGAAATCTCAAGCAGATCTCTGAACTTCGTCTTGATATGAATCAATTGAAAGGGGGTATACCTCCAAGTATCGGGAGTTTGTCCCAATTGAATAATCTAGTTCTTTCATACAACAATCTAAATGGTAGCATACCAGGGGAAGCACTCAGCCATCTTTACTCTTTGACGCAGTCATTAAACTTGTCGCACAACTCATTCACTGGACCCCTGCCGACCCAAATTGGTAGCTTGATCAATCTCAATGTTCTCGATTTATCAGAAAATCGTTTTTTCCGGAGAGATTCCGCCTTCTTTAGGGGATTGTCAGCTCCTTAGCAAACTTTTCATGCAGGATAACTTGTTTGAAGGAGTCATTCCATCACAAATGAGTGGATTGAAAGGGATGCAGGAGCTAGATATTTCGCATAATAACTTATCGGGCCAAATTCCAGAATTTCTCGAAGGGTTTCCCCTCTAGTATCTGAATTTATCCTTCAATAACTTTGAGGGTCAAGTGCCACAAGGGGGAGTCTTTGGCAACATGACTGCGGTTTCAATTATTGGAAACTCTAAGCTTTGCGGAGGCAACCCAAAGTTAAATCTTCTGCCATGTGATTCTACTTAAGGAGCCATCACTCCAAAGTCAAAATTATTATCCCAATTGTCGTTGCTTTCTTGTTTACAATTATTTGTCCATGATTTACATCATCATAAAATTGTATGGCTGAAAATTCTAACAGCATGATGGATGGACAAATAAATTTCAAATTACTTGATTTTTTTATTGTTAGGCTATCTTAGGCATATAGAATAATATGAGCGGTTCGGATTTTTCATAGGTATTCTATTTCGTAAGTATTCACGGAGTGCTCACCAAAAGTAGTGTGCAACCGAAGGGGACTATATATATATATATATATATATATATATATATATATATAATAAAACACAAAGAAAGCTATCAAGTGGCTCTCCTTCAATCTCTCCCAAAATCAATGCCCCAGATCTAACCTCACAAAACATATTTTTCCCCCAAAAATTTCAGTCCAAAACTCAAATTCAAATCCCCATTCAAAACAACTCATTTATTTATTTAATTATCTCTTTCTCTCTCTTTCTTCTATTCAAAAAATTAAGAAAATAAAAATTTTACAAAATAAAAAACTAAAAAAATTTAAATTTTGAAAACTTTAAAAAAAATCAAAAAAATCAAAAAATTATAAAAAAATTTAAAAATATATATATTTTTTAAATATTTAAAAATTGTACAATTTAAAAAAGTTTAATTTTTTTTTTACAATTTTATAAATTTTATAAATTTTGAAAATTTTGAAAATTAACAAAAATTTCAAAAGAAAAATCAAAATAATCAAAAAAATAAAAATTTTAAAATTTTGGAAATTCGAAAAAATTTGAAAATTTGAAAAATTTCAAAGCAAATCCAAATCCAAATCCAATGTCGAACCCCAATCAAGTGGTCGTCGCCAAAATCTGATCCGCTGCTGATTCTGTATCGGTGACTCTCCTCCACCAAATCGAGCGTGAATATCAAACAACTCCGTATCGGCGACTCCCCTCCACCGAATCGAGAGTCTCTATATGCGATTTGATCTAATTTCATCTCATTAACCGAATTCTCATTTTAATTTTTTATTTTTTGTGCAGGGGATTACTCAGTTTTTTGCTTACTTGAATTTTGTGTGTGCATGTGATTTAAGTTCAGAGATGTATGATTATTTTATTTTGTATTTAGACATACTCATAGTGGTTATGAGATTAGAGTAAGCTCTAGAAAACTCTATGCAGTGTTTTATAGAGTAATATCCTTGCATAACTATTACAAGCATCTAAAAGTGATGCTGAAGTTAAAAAAAACTCTATGCAGTGTTTCTAACAAACTATATGCATTCCAGGTAAGTTCAAGTTAATGATTCAGAAGGCGATGGTTGAGCTTAAATGTAGATATACTGTTTTCTCATATAATATGTTTGCTACTTCAATTAATTTGCTGGACGTCCAAAACTATTTTATATAATCAAACCAGGTGCACCGTTCCGAAGACGTGCCATAGGCACGTGTCAATGGGCAAACCTAGTATATATACATATATATATATATATATATATATATATATACATATATATATATATATACATATATATATATATACATATATATATACATATATATATATATATATATATATATGTATATATATATGTATATATATATATGTATATATATATATATATATATATATATATATATATATATGTACATATATATATATATATACATATATATATATATATATATATATATATATATATATATATATATATATATATACACACATATATATATATATATATATATATATATATATATATATATATATATATATATATATATATATATATATATATATTATACTATATCTTAAGCTAATAGGCCTATCCCTCTTTCCTTTCTCCATTTTGAAATAGAGAAAGGAGAGCAAAAGTAGGGATTCACACTTCCTAAACACGTGCAGTTCGCACATTTTCGTTAAAAAAAATATAAAAGCCCCAAACCTACAAATATGGAACTTAATTACTAGAACTATGCTTTGCTCATTAAGTGTTCGATGAAATGTCTATGTAGCACACAATGTGTTTGTGAAAAAATGGTTTTGAAAATTTTTTCCCAACTAAATCAATTGTATCTATGTATGGTGTATATACTAATTTTTGAAACTCTTAATTTACTACCTCATTTTCTTTTCAATTTTTAACTTGTGTTTTTGAAATCCTGAAATTTAAATTTGGGGAAGAGTACCGGTTGAAGATTGGGATGACTATAGTATCGAATCCAAGAATGAGATTTGGTATGGAGGTAGATGGTGGAGAGTGGGGTGAGGCAAAAAGAGGTGGAAGAGGATATTGGAGAAGGGGACGTCGCTGCGGTCGAAGACAGTGGAGACACGGGAGATGAGGGATAAGGCATATGAATAAGGTGTGAATTTGGGAGGGGGAGGGGAGGGAGGGGAGGGAGATGAGATAGGTCAAGGCCTGATTGTTGCCGGTCATGATGTATACAAAGGCCAGAACTATGAGCATATTTTTAGGATAAATTTTACTAAACTATACACTTGAAGAATTAATTTCTCTCAATTCTTGCACACTTTTTTAAAATTTCATATAATTTTATGAGTTCATTAAAATTATTTTAGTTTGTACAATTTGCACAGGGTAACGCTAGTATATATAATAATAATAATAAAACACAAAGAAAGCTATCAAGTGGCTCTCCTTCAATTCCCCCAAAATCAAAGGCCTAGATTTAACCTCACAAAATACATTTTCCCCCTCAAAAGTTTTCCCTCCTAAACTCAAATTCAAACCCCCCCACCCAAAACAACTCCTTTATTTATTTAATTATTTCTCTCCCTCCCCCCCCCCCCCCAATTCAAAAAATTAAGAAAATAAAAAATTAAAAAATTAAAAAAAAATAAAAACTTAAAACTTAAAAACTAAAAAAATTAAAATTTAAAGCATAAGGAGGATGAGAGAAGAGAGATGAGAGAGGAGAGAGGAGAGAGCATGACTACCTTGGAACAAGAGCAAATCCTATGCTCAGGTGCTAGTGGCTGCTCCCCCTCATCATTATTCTTCTCGAACCCCACGCCACAACCCTTTACACCACGCCCCTTCCACTTCCCTGCCAAAAATCCCAAAAAATCCCATTCCTCTTCCCAAACACTCCTTCCCCTCAAATCGCCTCTACAATCGCCGACCCAAGATCCAACCCGACCGTCGTCGAAGCAAGATGGAGACAAGATGCATGCGGTGTGGGGACATGGGCCACCTGACGGCAGACTGCCGGAAGAGTGGTATACATTATTTTAACTGCTGAAAGGTAGGTCATCGAGCCAAAGACTGTCCGATCTTCAACAGAAGGGAGTCCATGGCAATCGAGCTCGCCCAAAACTTCGAGATAGCCTCGGCTCTTCCAGCACTGCATGCAAGCGCTTTCCTTCACCTTATCAACCCCCGATCTAACCCAGATGCTGCAACAGTAGAAAGCGCTCTCAACTTCGCCTGGAGGCGACAGGGCGGTTGGTGGGAAGTGAAAAAGGTTTGCGACAGGGTTTTCCACATCCAATTCCCATCGGAGGAAGAGGCCAAACGAGCTATCACAGAGGGGGTTTTTCAGTTCTCAGGCTTTAATGCGACCTTCTCCCCATGGTCGATGGACTTCGGAGCGAAGATGAAGCCTAAGCCTTGCTTTACCTGGATTAATGTCCCCCTATTGCCATTCCACATGTGGAATCAGAGCTCCATAGAGAAAATTGTTCAGCCATTCGGAAAGTACGTGACTATGAGTGGAGACATGAAGGCAGCCACCTCCCGGGATCAAGCCCTCATTTTGATCAAAGTCGATGATGTCGGCCTCATCCCCAAGAATCTACTAATCCATTATCAAGTACCTTGGACCAAGGAACTGCAAGTCCACGAAGTGCCGGTGCTTATCTACGGCATCCCCATCTCCTCAGCTGATGTAGCTAGCGGCAAGGTAAGACTTTTTTCTCAACACACTGCATCCTCCACCAGCTTCTGGCATCGGAGGGAAGCACCGCCGGCGCAGCAAATAGTTTCATTCCCCCCGCAAATCTCGCAACGTGATCAAGGCGTGATTGGGGACAGTAAAGGAAAAGCAAAAATCACGGAGGCAGTTTGTACGGTTAAAGATTTGGCGGCGCAGTCTCAGCCCCCACCAAATCTTTTCCTTTTTGCCAACCAATTTTTGAATATCTCTGGCTTGGCAGATTCTAGCACGAAGATTCCCAAAGTGGTCCCTCCCCCTCAGCAATCAGTGGAGCCGGTTGTACCAAATCCTACCCCCTATCATTGAGATTGACTCTGATTTGCCTAAGGGCAATTTGAATATTCCTTCTACAACATCACAAACCCATTCAGACAATTCGGCCAGCTCACATGATTTTGCAGCTGAAGAAGAGTTGTGTCAGATGGAATGGAAAGGCAAGACAGTCAGCTTTCCCCAATCCCTCTTCCTCCAGATCAAACCAGCAGTGGAATCTGTCCTTGAAGCAGAGGTCGCCAAGCGGGTCTCCAAGCTTGAGACTTCTAAGAATTTCCACTTCAGCTCTGGTGCCATCGGAGCCACAGCCTCCAGTTTCAGAAAAAAGTCTCTCATTCCAAGGCGTCAACTGAAAGCTTCCACCTTTTCAACAGGCTCTATACCCCCTGGTTTCGAAGAAGGAGCTAGTAAGCACCGCAAGCGCAGCAGATCCGCTACAAAGATTTCCTCCACCAGGCCATTCCTACACCATCTGCGCACCTCCGTTAAGGGTGCCTCCCTCCGCAAATCGGCAGGTACATCCTCTTCGAAGCATTCTATTATTTATGCATGCCGCAATCCTTTCGCTTTACTTTCCAATGATGATATCCTCGAAGTTGCGGAATCCGTGGGAGTGGCGGCTACTGGGCCACACTCGATCACCAAGCTCAAGCAGGTTGCAGAGGTTGCAGTTGATCCCCCCGATCAACAACAACAGCTCAATTAATGCCTGAGTTGGTTGCACCTTGCTTGTTTTTTGCAAATTGCTGTGTGTTCTCACTTTCAATGAAGATAGGAAGTTGGAATGTTCGGGGACTTGGCAACCCCTATAAGTGTGCCTTAATCAAAGATGGACTCCGGAATGCTCAAATCAATGTAGTGTGCCTTCAGGAATCTAAGCTATCTAACCCCTTCCCTCGTAAACTCTCTTCCATCGGAGGTAACTGTATTAATTCTTGGCGATCCCTAGATGCTGTTGATAGCCGTGGTGGCATTCTTGTTGGCTGGAATGACAACTTTTTCGACTGCCTGTACTGTGCCATTGATATATTCTCAATATCCCTCTCTTTCCGCACTAAATCATCAGGGATTGAATGGTCGCTCACCGCAGTGTACTCTCCTTTTGAGCTTGATGATAGAGACCTATGCTTCCATGAAATTGTGCAGCGACGCAGAGTACTTTGCGATGCATGGGTCATCTATGGAGACTTCAATGTGACCATCTCCAATCAAGAAAGGAACAGAGGTTCCGGCTCTGGTAGGGACATGAAGAATTTCCGTAGTTGGATCCAACAATTACAACTCATTGATCTCCCGCTGGCAGGGAGGAAATATACATGGTCTAATCTCCAACAAATTGCTTCTTGTGCAAGACTGGACAGATTCCTTATCTCAAGCCAGTTTGATCAGTCCTTCCCCTCTTGCGTCCAACACTCCCTACCCCGTATTGCTTCTGATCATTACCCTATCATTCTTGATTCCCAAGCAATCCAGAACAAAATTCATTATTTCAAATTTGAAAAAGCATGGGCTTCTCACAAGGACTTTAACCACAACATCACTAGCTGGTGGACTAGTTTTATTTATGCTGGCTCCAAAGTTAATTTCTTTGCCAACAAACTTACCCTCTTAAAGAGAAGGATCAGAAGGTGGAGGAACGAGGTCATTGGCCACATTCCCAAGCGTAAAGAGGCTCTACTCCAAGTGATTCACAATCTTGATATATTAGCTGATTCACAGAGTCTAGACTCCTCTCAATCTACTGAGCTTAATGATGCTCGCTCTGAATATCACAAGCTTATCCAAGCTGAGGTCACATACTGGAGGCAGTGATCTCGCATCACTTGGATCAAAGAGGGTGATGCCAACACTAAGTTCTTCCACTCTATGGCTAACGGGAGGCGACGCAAAAATTTCATTTTCTCACTTCTTCACAACGGAGACCTCATCACTGATCAGTCGACGATCAGATCCTGCTTCGAGTCACATTTTCAAGACATATGTGGCACCAACTCAGAGCCAGATTTTAGAATTGAGTGGACATCTCTTTATCCATCACCAATGTCTGACCTCTCTGCACTTGATGCAGATTTCAGTAGAGAGGAAATTAAGAGAGCAATCTTCGACATGAATGGCGATAAAGCTCCAGGCCCTGATGGTTTTTCTATGCATTTCTATCAACAGCACTGAGAAACTATTCAAGATGACCTCTGCAATATGCTTCTGGCCCTCCAGCATGGTGAAGTTGTAATTGATAGACTGAACTATTCTACAATTGTGCTCATCCCCAAATGCGATGGAGTTTCTACTGTCTCCGACTATCGACCCATTAGCTTGCTCAATTGCTCCATGAAGATCTTCACTAAGATCCTTGCCAATCGACTAAGCCCTTTGCTACACACTCTTGTATCCTCATCTCAAAGCGCCTTTCTTAAGGGTAAATCCACAGTGGACTGCTTTCTGGTGGCACACGAAGCAATCAACTTATGTTGTTTGAAGAAATTTGATTCAATTATGCTGAAAATTGATTTCCGCAAAGCCTTCGACACGCTAAGCTGGGATTTCTTGGATCAACTACTTATTGCCAGAGGCTTTGGCTCTCGTTGGTGCTCCTGGATTAAAGCAATTCTACATTCCACCAAATCTAATGTGTTGGTCAATGGTATATGGGGCAAAACTATTGGCTCAAAAAGAGTCACAACCTTTCGTTGATATATTCGTTTCACAACAAGTTGGATCCATTTTATCATCTAATTATTTGAACACAAGTAATTAAAAACCACATTGACTTGTAGATGTACGTTGTATGATGTATGTGGTTATTTTACTTTCTTTTGAGTTGAGAAATAAATGTGACTTGCTGATTTGATATCTATTACACCATAATTAGCATCACACACTAATTTAGACTCATAATAGTTACTAATCATGACACTTTTTATATAAAATAAACAACTATGTTGCAGTTCCTGTTTTTGCTTGCTGTTTCGACCCTGGTAACATCAAAATCTTGGCTTGAGTTCTGAACATGAAATGTAGCCCCAGATGTCTAGGTTACTACCCTTTTAACGGAATTGAATTCCGAGTTATAGTTTGTGATTTATCGCAGTTTTGTTGCTGCTGTGTCGCAGATTCATGAATTTACTTTGCTTCACAATTCAATTAACCATGCTACCAGTAAGATAATGACTTGATATTTTGCATGATGATACTAAACACACTATAGAACATTCCCTAATTTTCCTAGAATTAATTAATGAAGTTTCAGACCTGTTTCATGTGTATAAAATTAATTTTATAAATTCTCGCTGAACACGAATTATGTGTAATTTGCTGTTTTGACACCTGTTGCTACAACCTTTATATATCTTGTTTACATGCGCTGGATTCGGCAGAGAGTTTAGTTTGTAGACTTTCTGATGGACTGAGATTTGCATTCCTATAGCAACGGGGATCTCTGTTTTGGTGCAGCAATGCCATGCTGTCCAGAATTGGAATTCTCGTCGTTCTTGATAAATTCAATTTGTTTTGACACCCGAATATGCATTCTACCTTGCCTAAACTTGTTCCCTGCCCTTGATCATGTTTACTTGCCCTGTTTCGCACGCTTTCATGCTTGTCTTGATAATAATAATAATAAATAACAAGTCAGGGTTAAGGGAAAGACCATTGTAGTGGACAATATAGGTAAGTGTACTCGGAAGGGGGTCCGTATTTCCCATGATTTTGAGTTAAATAGAACTAAGTGCCTCGTTGAACTAAGTGCCACATCAGGGGTTGACGGGGACCACCTCTAGTGCTTGCGAGGGTTACCTCTAGTGCCTATTAAATGATTACATGATAAGTGTTTGCAATCAGATGGAACTAAGTGCCATGTAGAACTAAGTACCACGTCAGGGGTTTGACGGGGGCCACCACTAGTGCCTGCGGGGGCCACCTTTAGTGCCCATGGTTTGACCACATGCTCGCATTTCCTACATGACCTGAGTACACCGCCCTATAAAATCCACCGCTGGGCCTAAACATAACTGTTTGTAAGCAGCAACTATGTGGTAAATAGATGGGACACATGAAGTACAACCTAGATAGAATTAAACAACAGACTTAAGTATAACATGTTCACTTGCACATTCTGGTTACCCGTTCCTGCTACTTGTAACATATTACATGTTATTTGTTACTTGAGACTTGTTACTTGATACTGGATACATATTACATGCCCATTTGTTACTTGTTCCTGCCACTTGTATTTGTTACCCGATTCTGTTACTTGATTTGTCTTACTTGCTAGCTAGTCCCTTAAACTTCAGTACTTGTTGCTTCCTTGTCAATCATGTTGTATAACCTTGATTCTAAATTTTGTTTCGTACTTTCTCGCACTTATTTTCATACCCCCTTGCTTGTACTACTTGCAGCTCGAACTTGCACTAAAGGCATCTGTCCTTGTTTCTCTATTTTTTTTCTGCATGATATATATACAGACTTTGGAGATGAGTTGCCTGCTGGAGTTGGTGAGCAAACTTTCTAGGCTTCGCTTGGGAAAACTTGTTTTAATTACTTTGTATTTGAGTTTATTAAATTTTGTTGCTATTTGAAACTTGTAACGGGCTTGTAATCCCGAAGTTTTTACTTTTGATCCAGATCTTGAATTTATTTGGGATATTTATAATTGTTTCAAATATTTTCTGTTGGTTAATAAAATATTCATGCATGCGTAGTTGAATATATTTTGATATATTTCTTGTAATGATACTGAGTCGATCCTACAGCTTATGAATGATGAAAATCATTCGCTGGGATTCGTCACATACCCGTATTCTGTATTCCTTTTGGGAAGCTGGGCGTGACAGGTTTTTAGTGGTATCAGAGCTAGGTTCGGCTAATGTGTTAGTTTGACTAATACATTAGACATGCTTGACTCGATCAGGATTAACTCAACTATTAACAGGCCATGCAATCACATGAACAATTTGATAATCAACTCGATCTAGATACTTATCTTATTCCATTTATTTTGATCCCTTCATATTCAATTCCTTGATTCCTTGTTTTCTTCCATCTTTTTTAGTCGTCCTGATTTGTTGATTTCATATTGGGTATAAATTTATTCTTTCCGTACTCATATTCTTTTGTTTCCGGTGCAAGCAATCTCTTATTTCTGCTTGCCTCGTTGAATCCTTCTTATTTCAGCTTGTGTGTCATACATTGCTTTCCGTGCCTTGCATTCATCTTCATTTGTTGATTCATACTGTGTATCATACTGGTTGTTTCGTCCCTATCTTGTCCTCCTAAAATTCTGGTGCTGTCATTCTGTTATTCTTGCTCGGTTTGTCGATTGGCTACACGTGATCTACATCGACTTGTCAGCGGCTTGGAACATCACCAGGAGAGGAAGTGTCATCTTTCGCTCCAAGATGTACATGCAGAGTCCCAGTATCTCAGGAAGAGTTCAGAAACTGAAGTTGCCAGGAGTTCGAACTTCATGCTGTAGAGGTGTCGTTTGGACGTGTCAAGAACACGAGGCACCACGAAGCCAATTGCTGGAGCTAATGGATGCTATTGTCAGTCTTCTCGATCAGTGTGGCACAGCGGAAGCATGGTGGGCCCATAACCCACAGGTTCTAGGATTCTCTTGTTGCTTTTCCTTCCCTGCATTGTTTGCTTCCCTATATCCCTTGCATTCATCCTCATCCATTGACTCATCATTTGATTCAATTCTTCCCTGTCCTTCCTTTCTTCAATTCCAGCTCTATCTATTTCTTCACCTCTTTGCCTTAATATCTTGCAAGTCTTGTGTTGTTTCTTCTTCATTTTTTATACCAGTTACTCCTTTCTTGCATTCCATATAGCCATCATGCACCAATTCATTATTTGATTTAATTCTCCATTGTCCATTCTCTCCTTGATTCCAGTTCTACCTACTCTTTATCTTGCTTTGTTGTATTGTGTTGTTCTTTCTTTCTGATACCGTTCACTTTCTGCCTTTTGCATCAATTCATTATTTGACATCATTGTTATCCACTTCCTCCTTATTTTGGTGTTGCCACCACTCTGTTTCTCTTCCTCAAATTTCCTGTTTTGTTACCTTTCCCCAAGTTTGCTTGTGCCCATTCCTATGTACCGCCTAAGCAAATTTCGAAGACGAAATTTTGTTGTAAGGAGGGTAGGATTTATAACCCCTGTTCCCGTAAATAAATATTTTTTGTATTTCGATTAATTATAATTTACCTTGTGTTAAATTCGTTTTGGACTCTCTATTAAAATATTTTTTAATCGGAAATTTTATTTATTTCGAATAATTGTATATTTTAACTTTAATTTCTATTTCTATTAAACTGACTATTTATATTATATATTGTTTGGATTATTTTAATAAATCTGTTAAACTCGAATTTTCATTTTGATATACATATATTAGTATTATTACTAGTATCAGTATTATTTTTGTTATTGTTGTTATTTGCAGTATCATTATTTTTATTGTAAATATTATTATTAATATTATTTTATTTTATGCCGAACATACTCTATTTTATATGTATTCATTATTTGACTTAATGTATATGTATATGTATGTTTTATAAACCCCTATAATGCTTACTATTTTTCCACTATTGAGATTAAACCTATTAATTGATTCAAACTCATTACCCTATATATATATATATATATATATATATACCTATACTAAAACCCTACCGTAGATCTACTGTTCTACCCCCATAGCCGTCAACCTACTATTTCCCTGTTCATCTTCCCCACTCCTCATCACTTTCCACCTCTGCTCGGCCCTGTACCGCTACTCCTCTACTGGACCCATCTCCTTGTCCTCGCCCCTCCGACCATCCATCGCCATTGCCCCGTCCTCCTCGTCGACCACCCAAGCCTCGCCTCTGCCCGCTCGAGCCCTGAGCGCCACCTCCATCCTACACCTTTGCGAACCCATCACCCACATCGCACTCTCGAACTCCGCCACCTCGTCATCCTCTTCCCCATTCCCTGTGCACCTCGTCGACACCCACCACCCCCGCTGCACTTCACCATCCCACCGCTCCTCGGTTACTTCCGCTCAGCCTCCTTCTTCACTTCGCCCCGCCGCCTCGCGACGCCCCCTCGTCGACTGCAAAGTCCCCCCCGCCTCCAAGCCATCGCCAGCGCCCCATTGCGACCCCCACAGTCACCACCATCCTGCCATCGACAGCCACTTCTCCTCCTCTGTTTCTCTTCCGAAAGCAGAGCACCATCGGCTCCCTCCTATCGCCATCGTCGCCCTCCATCGTCTGCCCCCAGTCGAGCCCCCCTCGACGCTACCACCAGTCGTCGCCGCCTGCGCCATAACTACCGCCGAAGCCTCTCGCCATTGCTGTGAAGCTCTGTTTGAATTCTGACCGTTTGATCTGATCTTGATCATCGCCATCATCTGATCTTGATCTCTCAATCTCAGCCCTCTGATCTGATCAAGATCCGAGCCATCATCAATCAGATCATATCTGGAACTTCCGATCTCTTCCCGATTCAGATCATCTTGATCATCTTGATCATCTTGATCATCACCATCAAAGCGTTCTGGGCCATCCGATCTCCATCTTCTTGATCAGATCAGATCTGATCTGAGCTGTCGATCTTCATTGATCTTGATTGCCATCAAGATCCGCACTGATCCGATCCATCCCATCTCGATCGTCGATCAATGCCCTCATCCAATCAAGGTGAGTATCTTCTCGTAAAAATTCGTTGTTCTAGTACAAGTTTTTATTTGAAAATACAGCAAGTAGATCGTAGTTGTGACTCCCCTTTGGCTTATCGTTTGATGATCTCATTTTACTCCTTATCAATCCCATGATCATAAGAGTCCCAACCTTTCGTTGATATATTCGTTTCACAACTAGTTGGATTCATTTTATCATCAAATTATTTGAACACACGTAATTAAGAACCACCTTGACTTGTAGATGTACGTTGTATGATGTATGTGGTGATTTTACTTTCTTTTGAGTTGAGAAATAAATGTGACTTGCTGATTTGATATCTATTACATCCTAATTAGCATCACACATTAATTTAGACTCATAATAGTTACTAATCATGACACTTTTTATATAAAAGAAACAGCTATGTTGCAGTTCCTGTTTTTGCATGCGGTTTCGAACCTGATAACATCAGAATCTGGACTTGAATTCTAAACATGAAATGTATCCCCAGATGTCTAGGTTACTAACTTTTTGACGGAATTGAATTCCGAGTTATAGTTTATGATTTATCGCATTTTTACTGCTGCTGTGTCGTAGAATTCTAGATTCATGAATTTGCTGCACCACTTTGTTTCACAATTAAGTTAACCATTCTACCAGTAAGATAATGATTTGAAATTTTGCATTCTGATACTAGACACATTAGGGAACATTCTCTAATTTTCCTAGAATTAATTAATGAAGTTTCAGACCTGTTTCATGTGTATAAACACAATTTTATAAATTTTGGCTGAACACGAATTCTGTGTAGTTTGCTATTTTGACATCTGTTGCTACAAACTTTATGTATCTATTTTATATGCACTAAATTCGGCAGAGAGTCTAGTTTCTATATTTTCTAACGTATTCAGATTTGCATTCCTATAGCAACGGGAATCTCAGTTTGGGTGCAGCAACGTCATACTGTCCAGAATTGGAATTCTCGTCGTTCTTGATCATTTCAATTAGTTTTGACACACGAATATGCATTCTACCTAACCTAAACTTTTTCCCTGCCCTTGATCATGTTTACTTGCCCTGTTTCACATGCTTTCATGCATGTCTTGATAATTATAATAAATAACAAACCGGGGTTAAGGGAAAGACATAGTAGTGGACAATATAGGTTAGTGTAATCGGAAGGGGATCCGTGTTTCCAATGATTTTGAGTTAAATGGAACTAAGTGCCACATCAGGGGTTGACGGGGGCCACCTCTAGTACCTGCGGAGGTTACCTCTAGTACCCATTATATGATTACATGATATGTGTTTGCAATCAGATGGAACTAAGTGCCATGTAGAACTAAGTGCCATGTCAGGAATTGATGGGAGCTACCTCTAGTGCCTGCGGGGGCCACCTCTTGTGCCCATGGTTTGACCACATGCTCGTATTTCCTACATGACCTGAGTACACCGCCCTATAATATCCACCACTAGGCCTAAACGTAACTGTTTGTAAGTAGCAACCATGTGGTAAATAGATGGGACGCATGAAGTGCTACCTAGATAGAATTAAACAACAGACTTAAGTATAACATGTTCACTTGCACATTCTGGTTATCCTTTTCTGTTACTTGTTACATGTTACATGTTATTTGTTACTTGAGACATGTTACTTGATACTTGGTACATGTTACATGCCTATTTGTTACTTGTTCCAGCCACTTGTATTTGTTACCTGATCCTGTTACTTGATTTGTCTTACTTGCTTGCTAGTCCCTTAAACTTCACCACTTGTTGCTTCCTTATCAATCATGTTGTACACCCTTGATTCCAAATTTGTTTCATACTTTTTTGCACTTATTTCCATACCCCCTTGCTTGTACTACTTGCGGCCCGAACTTGCATTAAGGGCATCTGTCTTTGCTTCTCTATTTTTCTTCTGCATGATCTATATACGGACTTTGGATACGAGTTGCCTGCTGGAGTTGGTGAGCAAACCTTCTAGGCTTCGCTTGGAAAAACTTGCTTTAATTACTTTGTATGTGAGTTTATTAAATTTTGTTGCTACTTGAAACTTGTAACGGGCTTGTAGTCTCGAAGTTTTTACTTTTGATCTGGATATTGAATTTGTTTGGGATTTTTATAATTGTTTCAAATGTTTACTATTGATTAATAAATTATTCATGTATGCATAGTTGAATATATTTTGCTATATTTCTTGTTATGATGCTGAGTCGATCATATAGTTTTTGAATGATGAAAATCATTCACTGGGCTTCGTCACATACTCGTATTCCGTATTTCTTTTGGGAAGCGGGGCGTGACAGTGTGGTTGTTAGTTGGCGTGGGTGAAATGTCCCACATCGGCCGAAATCTTGGGAGTGTGAATTAAATAGCCTATGTTCTTAAGGTCACCAATAAGCTATAACACCTTTTGAGATGCAGCCTGTGGTGGGCAGTTGTTAGAATTCGTTTGAGTGGGGCCCGGAGCGTTACATCTGTATCTATGTTAGTTAGCCCATATCAGTTGCATTTTTTGTACGTTGGTCTAGCTCCAACTGTCCATCATGAATGTACAATTGTGCAAATATGGGATCAGATCCTTTAGTAAGGAGAAAAGAACTAATTCGGTGATAATTTGCTCCACATAGTTTGAAAGTATATGGACCTCTTCCATTCATGACACTTTTGTCAACCTTTCCTCCCAACAACATCATAGAAAATAATGAATTGTAAGTCCTAATCAAATATTTATATCTTGATTGAGGTTTTTCATATTTTCCATCAAGAAGATCAACAATTAATGGAGGTGATGGTGGTAGAAATGGTAAATTGACCAAACCTGCTCTACAACATTGTTGAAACTGAGGTCGCCTCATTGTTGATGTGGAGGACCTCTACTCTATCTATATTTGAGCATGACAATTGGAACACATAACAGGTTGCCTCTCTAAGTACGAACTTTGACTGATGTTACATCTATATGTTCATTTCGTACCAACAAATACATACAATTATTTTTAATTTTTTAAACTTGTATAAATATAAAGAAATTGATTTTAACTTCTATTTGTTTCTACGTTGTTAGCTCTTCCATGTTCATTTAGATGATTAGGTTGAGCAGAAGATGCTGCACAATGAATTAGTATTGTTGGAATTTGGAAGTGTAGTGTGATATAAATTACATACCATCATTTTGTACTTCGTCATCACCAATTAACAGTGATGATGATCTTCTATTTGATGACTCGCCTACGCACCATATACAAATATGTACTTTGATTTCTCACTTCTTCTAGTATGTTTGACAATCTTCCACTTGATGGCTCACCTACGGACCACATACTATATGTAGTTTGATTTCTCACATCTTCTAGTCTATTTGCTAAATCTGTGAGCACTTCTTCGTCACCATTTGAAAGTGATGACGTTATTCTACTTGATGACTCGCCTATGCATATCTGGTTTGATTTCTCACATCTTGTATTCCGACAGACAAATTTGCATTGACATGTTATCTTCATCATTCAAGTTGTTTCTAGTTATTTCATGTTCATTCTCTTCATTGTTTAGATTGAAAGTAACTCTCTATGCAATTGTACAGGTTTTAAATCCATCCTCATCGTCCCTATATCTCTTTCGTTCTGTCTTAATTTGACTTATCTTATCATTCGTGCAAGTTTGTGTGGAGATTCACCCTCTGCTGATGAATGAACCATTGTTGCGGATTCAAGTCCTCTGTACATTTTATGACTTTTTCGACGTAATATATTTAGTTTTTGATGCCAGGCCAATGCTGAAAGACTCCTATTAAGTTGAGCGGAAGAGATTTTTGTTTGTCAAGCATCATATAATCGCTCAACTAGATTTTGTATTTTATCCGAAAAAATTTAAAACTTGTACACTTCAATAATTTGCACTTATACACATTTGAGTAACTCATAATTATGCATTGATTTGCTTAGTATTTCATCCGCATATGTGCATATAATAGCAACTTAAGTCTTACTTTTTATTATATTAGTAAATAGTTCTTACCTGTGTTAAATATTTACATACATCTGCATTTTAGTTTGTTGAAATTACCATTTTGTAAGCTACAACATGCATGCACACAGTTACAGTCCATCTACTTTTTATTTATCATAAACCCAAATTCTAAACATTTGTAGGTTTCGGTTTATGAAGTATTTCATCCACATATTTGTGTATACTCAACCTAGGTAAATTTTACAGAATATTTAATGTTGATCTAAATGGGTCTTGTAAAATCCAACCTAAAGTACCTTGCTACAAACCTAAAATAATTAGCAAATCCCATTTTATAAGCTACAACATGCATGCACACAGTGTTTATGTCTATCACTCAAGCTGAATAGAAAATGAAATAGCATATCATTTACCACATTGAACTAATTACAAAAATGACCAAGAGAAGGTTTATTGTACATGAAATTGGATTTACTAAGAAAATAAAATAACATATCTTTTTTCAGATTGAAATAATTACAAATGACCAAGAGAATACTTTATTTCAACATAATTACAAATGACCAAGAGAATACTTTATTTCAACATAATAATATCAATTACATCCTTCAAAAAGAAAGAAAGAAAGAACAAAGAGAAAGAATAATATCAACAGAATAATTAGATAGTATATTATGGAGCGTTCTATATTTGACAGAATACAGCTACCAGAAAAATTTGGAGTAATATCAACAGAATACTTAGGTAGTTAATTTTGCAGTACCCAATAGAATACTTAGTAATTGTTGCTGCTGATTTTGGTGTGGGGAAAAATAGATAAATTTGTGAATTTTTTTTGGAAATAAATAAGACAACCCTGTTGACTTTCACCGGCGTTTGACTGACTTATTGCTGCTTTTGTTGACCTGCAAAAAGTTCGGTACAGAGGGATGAATCCCGGCGACGAACCCTCGGACGCTCAAGTCAGTAATCCGGAAGATTATGAAAGAACGTTTATAAGGGAAAATATTGATTACCTTGTTATGGTGGGGGGAAAGGGGTATTTTTAGTCGCCTTAAGAGACAGTTTAGAGATAATCATTTATCTCTATGTCCCGGTATTTTTTAATAAGATGTAAAGTTTAAACTCGTTTTATGATAAAAGAGGCGATTTAAATAGCCTCTTAGAGATAATCACGAATTTGAATTACTCTTTAAATATCTGAATTGGTTTGTAATGGGTTGCTACCCATACCCAATAGGACGAATCCGTTTTTGGGTTATTGGGCCATTTCCCAATTCAGACCCGTTTGTGGTGGAATTTACCGTTTTACCCCTGAGAGCTTTAAGATTCATGACCGGTTTGAACGGTCTAGATTTAATCCCATTTTTAGCCATATCACGAGCCCCCCACTCCCAAAGACTGATTTTAACAGCCTTTAGAGAGTAGTTTTTTGTTTTTAAAGGTGTACAAGATTTTATCGGAGTTCTTTAGGAGCTTTAGAATAGCCCACAGGGCTTAACAACGTTCAATTGAGCTTGCCTCATATTCAAACATGTTGGTGGTATCTTCAGGATTTTTCATTGATTTTTTCTAATTTTTTAACTATTTTTCGAATTATTTATTCAATTTTGCAAAATAACAATCTATTTTCAAAATGTATTAATTACTCTTTCTAATTAATAATTATTTATCCAAGAATTCAAAAATATTTTTCCCGAATTTATAATTATTTTTTAGAATTTTTAATTAATTTTTTGAAATTTTTATTATTTTTTCATTTTTTAAATAATTAATTCGAATTAATAATAAAAATAAAAGAATTAATCAATTAAATAATGACGTGGCGCAATCTGGAGCATCGATCGTGTCGCTGGCGTGAATTTCCAACCTATTAGACGGTTGATCTGGCGCTAGTTGACGTGGCTCGATCTGGGCGCTCCGATTATGTGCACGCATCGGGAGGTAAGCGCTTTCCCCATTTCGACGTTCGGTGGTTCAGATCTTCGAATTCCAGATCCGAGCTAGGTGGCATGATCTGAGCCATTGATGGAGATCCAGCGCAAATCATGGGGCGATGTTTTCTGCCATTTTTAAGCTCGGTAGTTCGGATTCGAGCTATGTGGCGTGATCTGAGCCATTGATAGAGATCCAGCGTGAATCATGAGGCAATGTTTTTCGCCATTTTCATGCTCGGTAGTTCGGATCCTCGGATTTTAGATCCGAGCTACGTGGCGTGATGTGAACCGTAGATGGAGATCCGGCGCGAATCATGAGGTGATGTTTTTCGCCATTTTCATGGTCTGTAGTTCAGATCCTCGGCATATAGATCCGAGCTACGTGGCGTGATCTAAACGGTTGATGGAGATTCGGCGCGAATCATGAGGCGGTGTTTTTTGCCTTTTTTACGCTCGGTAGTTCGGATCCTCGGTACACAGATCCGAGCTACATGGCGTGATTTGAGCCGTTGATGGAGATTCAGCGCAAATCATGAGGTGATGTTTTTTGTAATTTTCACGCTCGGTAGTTCGGATCCTCGGTACACAGATCCATGCTACGTGACGTGATTTGAGCCGTAGATGGAGATCCGGTACGAATCATGAGGCGATGTTTTTTGCCATTTTCATGGTCAGTAGTTTAGATCCTCGGCATATAGATCCGAGCTACGTGGCGTGATCTGAGCCATTGATGGAGATCCGGCGTGAATCATGAGGCGGTGTTTTTGCCATTTTCACACTCGGTAGTTCGGATCCTCGGTATACAGATCCGAGCTACGTGGCGTGATCTGAACCATTGATGGAGATCCGGAGCAAATAATGTCACTCCCCGCTTCTCAAAAAAAAATACGGAATACAGATACGCGACAAAAGCCCAGCAAATGATTTTCATCATCCATAAGCTGTTCAAGAATCTTTCCAACATATCACATAAATAATCAGAGTCGGAAGCCAGAAAAGTATCAACCAGCATGCATAATTGAAACAAGATACCCATAGAAATTTCTTGAAACCGAATATAATAATCTCAAATAATCAAATTCTGAACGAGTCAAATATCCTGGATCACATCGCCCAAATACAAATAAATATCTAAGAAATCAAGTACATTTTATTCAGGTTCAAGCAACAAATAATAATAATAATAAAGCAGAAAATCTAGCACTAATACTGTAATCCCTGTTTTTCATTTTTCGTATTATTTTTTGTGTATTTTTCATTTTGAGGTATTTTCTCTCTTGTTTTTTTTCTGAACCATATATTGGAGTTGTTTTCAATATATATTCGTTTATTTCATTTTGAGCTCTTCGTGTGTGATTGGTTGTCCCTTTTGTTTCGTTCTTCGTTATTTTGGTTCTTTCTTCATTTTTGGTCTCGTTTCTTTATTTTTATTTTTACTCTTGTTTGTGTTTTCCTTGATGGGTTTTGTTTCTATTTTGAAAACTTGACCATAGATGACTCACGACACAATTTGGACATGAATTAACTTAGGATTTACCCGTTCCTGAGTTTGGATCATGTATGTGAGATTTTTGTGAAAATTAGTGATTTGGTTGAGACCCAAGTGAAATACTTGGTGTGGACATGCTAGATGCCCTAATTCATGATATTTAGACACTTGGTAGACTCGATTTCATGTTTGGATGTGTTTGGATCAATTTTCTTGAATCTATGTTATTTTTGTTCTTAAGGAAAAAATCTGTATTTTGTCGCTGTTCTGTTTTGTTTGCTGGTTTGGACTGTGTTAGAGTCAGTATCTTAATTTCGGTACAAAACATGAGTTTTAGAGAATTTTGTCTATTTTCAAACCCCTCTGACATTGCTTGATTTTGATTTCGTATGACCGAGTTATGACTGTTTTAGTACAGAGGTATCGATCTTTTCCAAACAGAATCTGATTTCCAAACAGAATCTGATACCTCTGTACTAAAATAGTCTTAACTCGGTCATATGAAATCAAAATCAAGCAAGGTCAGAGGGGTTTGAAAATAGACGAAATTCTCTAAAACTCATGTTTTATACCGAAATTAAGATACTGACTCTAACACAGTCCAAACCAGCAAACAAAACAGAACAACGACAAAATACAAAATTTTCCCTTAAGAACAAAAACAACATAGATTCAAGAAAATTGACCCAAACACATCCAAATATGAAAGCGAGTCTACCAAGTGTCTAAATATCATGAATTAGAGTATTTAGCATGTCCACACCAAGTATTTTACATGGGTCTCAACCAAATCACTAATTTTCAAAAAAATCTCACATACATGATCCAAATTCAAGAACGGGTAAATCCTAGGTTAATTCATGTCCAAATTGTGTCGTGAGTCATCTATGGTCAAGATTTCACAACAGAGACAAAACCCATCAAAGAAAATACAAACAAGAGTCGTCTCTAGACCCAACTACACTATAGGTGAACTTTTGACTTGTATCAAACAAATAAATTGGAGTACAAGTTACTTACCTTAAATCGGGATGAAGAAGGATGCAATCAAGAGTAGGAGCAAAATCCACGAACGAAAATCCACGAATCGACGAATCCAAGCAACTAGTGCCAAGAATCTCCACACGAACAAAAATCCTCAAAGCGAGATGCTAAAAGTAGCTTGCGGCCACAAGCGAACACCACAAGAGAGATGAGGGATTGTGGGGTGGTGTGAGGTGGCCAGGTTATGCAAGGAGAAGAGGATCGGGAGTAGGGTGGATGGAAGGGCTCTGTTGTAGAAGATGGGGGCTCGGGTTATGGTGTTGCCGGGATGAAGTAGGCCGGGAAGGGAGGATGGGGTGTGCTCGGCCTGGAGCTTGGGGTCGGGGTCGGCTTTGCAAACAAGGAGGAAGGGAGGCCGGATGTGAGGGAGAGAGAGAGGAATTAGGGTTAGGGTTTAGGGTTTGTGAGGGGTTATATATATAGGGGGGTAGTTGTGGGTTAGTGGGTTAATGGATATCAGGAGTAGTAGTAGGTTTATAAATGAGTTTTGGATAATGGGGCAATCAATTAGGAATGCAAATAGGACTGGACATTTTAATTTGGCTTTGGTAGTCGAATAGGGTTCAACAAAAAGGTTGGAAAATAGGACGATCCATCACCAGCACAAACACCAAGAAAAATAAAAATAAAGAGACGAGACCAAAAATAAAGAAAGAACCAAAATAACGAAGAACGAAACAAATGGGACAACCAATCACACACGAAGAGCTCAAAATGAAATAAATGAATATATATTGAAAACAACTCCAATATATGGTTTAGAAAAATACAAGAGAGAAAATACCTCAAAACGAAAAATACACCAAAAAAATACGAAAAATGAAAAACAGGGGTTGCAAATAATGAGGCGGTATTTTTCACCATTTTCACGCTCGGTAGTTCGGATCCTCAATATACAGATCCGAGCTACGTAGCATGATCTGAACCGTTGATGGAGATCCGACGCGAATCATGAGGCGATCTGACTGGTCAACAAGTTTTGGGCGTCATATCATGTTCTCGCCTTTACGAATTCTGTCGTTTAGCATTTTGATGGGCTTTCTAGCAGTTTCGGGGGCCCAAAGCTCTCAGAAGCCTAAGCGGCGCCTCCTCTTTTACTATAAGTCTCCACCCTTCCTCTCATTTCCTCATTTTCTCTTTTTACTCTTGGCTAAAATTTCTTACTGCTGGGTGGCTCAACTGGCGTTCGCGGCCAATCGTTAGTGCTTTCCGGCGATCTTTTCCGACCTTAGCTATCACGTTAAGGTAAATATATATTTTATTTTATATATTTTACGAAATACCTAGGGTGTCGTCTGGGAGTGAGACATCCACCTCGGACCAAGGGAGTGATCGGTTATTGGTAGTTCCCCCAACCGTGGACAAGGGGAAGGAGGTTGGTGGGTCGGTGGTTATTAAGACGACAGTGGAGTAGGTAAGGAGAGCGGGGGAGTTAGGAAGGCCACCATATGCTCTGTCTAGCCTCAAGAGAGTCAGAGAGTACTCCGACGATCTTCTCGCAAGGTGGTCTACGGCAGCTCGGCTTCGTACGAGGAGAACAAGCTGGGGGAACGCTCCGAGGTTGACAACATCCATTCGGTTCTCACGGAGAAAAATTTACTGTGCATCAGAAGAAGCTTTATGATACCGGCAGAGTTTACCCTCCTTCTTCCAGGTCCGGGGTTCCGAGTGTTTTCGGCAACCTCGCCAGATACGTTTGTCTTCCCATTTGATGCGCTCAATGCCGGTCTTCATCTACCCCTACCACCATCCATGACCGAGGTATTATGGTGGCATGGACTAAGTCCTGTTCAGTACATGCCAAACATATGGCGGCATGTCATTGGCTTCATATTCCTGTGCCAAGCAGTGGGGGTTGAGCCCCAGCTCAGCATCCTCCGAAGTCATTATCAGATCAATTGCATGAGCAAAATGGAGTACCGGTACTATTTGTCGCCACAGCGGGGTGTTAAGTTGATCGAGAACCTGGACTCAATTAAGTTTTGGAAAGAGAGATATTTTCTTGATCTGATGTAGCAAACTGTGGGATTTTCCTACAAGATGGAGGGAGGATGTGCCGAGGTGGGCGAAGGCCGAGCCCATATTGAATCCAGAGGAAGATAAGTTCGTATCGAAACTCCTCGGTCGCCCTACCATGAGTTGGACGGATATGACCGAGGAGGTTCTCTTCGGTGGGGGTCTCAGTCTGATCGACCCCAGTATGGTTCAGATATTTCCCTTCGTTTTTACTTTCTTCTAATCTTGCTTTCTTCGTGTGCTAACTTTTTGGCCTTTGTTCCTATAGAGGCCCCTGATATGTACTTCCGAGTGATGCTATTTGATCGAGGAGGAGTAGGTGGGAAGGGCATCGATAGCAAGAAGAGGAAGAGAATGACGGTGGGGCCATCGTCAGGCCGAACTGCGAAGGGCTCGGCGGCGGCAGCCCTGACGGTTGGCTTGGAATCCCCCTCTTCCACTCCGTCTGCTCCGTCTGTCACTCTTGTCCCGTCTGCCCCTCCTGACTCCTTAGCCACAGAATTCACCCCTCGGTGCTGCACTGGCGCTCCAGGCCCAACCACTTACTGCCGAGGCAGAGATGATTCTCACCGAGCAGCACAAAAGGCTCTTCGTTTATGATTGGCGAGTGATGAAGCATGATGGCTTCCTAAGGGACTTTCTCATGAGCATGCAGGTGATTCGTCACTTGCCGACCCTGAAGGATCGAGCAGCGTTGAAGGCAGGAACCGTGGGCGACGATGCCCTCGAGATTACTAGGGCAGCCATGTCTGTGAATAATTATTTGGACTCTTAAAACATATGAATTTCCCTTGTGCTAAAGTAAGTTTTTTCGTTGTTTTTTTCGTAGATCACGTGCCACTTTAGCCACCTTTTGGAGCAGTTCGCCGAGTAGGAGAAGGAGCTCAAAGCGGCGAGTGACAAGGATCGGTTGGAGAGAGTCAAGGCCGTAAAAATGTACGAGGCAGAGTGGTGTCTGTCAAAGTCTCACGCCGCTCAGATCACCCTTCTCGAGTTTGCCTTGGCAAAGGCGAACGAGCAGACCATTCTGGAGATGGCGAGGGTGGACAAGGAGAGGGAAAGGGCTGACAAGGAGAGGGAGCGGGCTGACAAGGAGAAGGAGATGGCCGTGAGGGCTGCCAAAGACATAGCGAGAGAGAAGGAAGCGATAGTGGAAGCAGCTGCGGAGGCGATTAGGGTCGAGGCGAAAGCACATATGTGTATGAACATGGAACAATCCTACGCCAGGGCCCTTGAACATGTGGAAGCGCGTGTCTCCGGTTTTGACAGCTCGGGGTATAGTTTGTACACCCTTCTTGAAGGCGAAGTGGCCGAGGGGGCAGAGGCCGTCGGTGGAGGCAAAGAAGAAGAGGAAGAAGGAGAGGAAGAGGAGGATGTCGTGGCGAATCCTCAGTCGACGATTGTGGAGGTACCGGAGGCGAACACGGAGTAGCCCCCAAGGTGGCTCCTTGACCTTTTGTATCTGCACTTGTTATTTTTTCTCAGCGCTTTTGTACTCCAGCCGTATAGCGGACTAGCCACTGCTCTTGTATCTTCTTTTTGGAAATGAAATGGGATTTTGGACTTAGTATTTGGTTGCGAGGCTTAAAGTTCGTTAGTTTACTAGCATTTGTTCTTAGGATCAACTTTGTAGCTTCCCTTGGACCCAGTGCTTAGCCTCCTTAGAGTTAGAACTCAGAACTATCTTGCAGCTTTATACGAAGTTCGGGCATTTTACATTTCTCTTTGATTGGTTTCCCCAGGGTAGCAAGGTATCAGATCTCCGCTCTAACCTAGGCATTACGAAGTTAGGGCTCACTCAGTCTCGGAAGATGCTTTTTAAAGCGAAGCGGGAGTTAGGTCATTTGAGGTTGACCTTAGCTCGCTGAGATATCGAGATGAGGCATCTCGAAGAGAGAGTTCGCGAAGTGCCCCTGGCGGTGAGAAGGCATGTGCTTCGATGGCTGTCAGCCACGGTTTGAGGCTCAAGTTTCTTCACCACTCTTTATTCGAAGCGAGATCCGATAGGGACAGATTGAAGAATGTGGTGCTCGAGAAGAGTCTGGAAGTGGCTCATCTTTGGAAGACTATCTCCGATGTCTCGTGGGGGGTTAATTCGGGCCGAGTGCCTCGCTTGAAGCTAAGGGTGACGGATGACTCTCTCAAGGAATAGGTCGTGGAGTTAGAGGCAGAGAATTTTCGTAATGGCTTTCTAAGGGGAATAACGTTAGAATCACTTCGTGTCCTCGATACTAGTACGCCCGAGGAAGATCATGTAGCGCCCCGAATTTCTAATATGATATCTTAGAAAATACGTGGCACAATCCCAGCATCCACTTCAATGTAACATTAAACACAACCAACACCACTAAAATTTTCAACTTTTATTACAACAAACTTTTACATAGCACAGCGGAATTCAAAAACATCTCAATCAAAATTTTCCTTTATTTACAACACAAAACTATCTCAAATTTGCTTTTACAAATTTACACAAAACTCTATTAAATCAATTTATCTCAAAACTATCTCAAGCATCCAAACCTCCAATCTCTAAGCAACAACCTGCATCACATGAGGCTAGAGATGATCCCTAACCCCCAAAACTAAAGGGGTTAGCCATAAATGGTGTGAGTGACATAAAATCAAACAAACAACATAAATGAACATTAAGCAAGGATTCATAAGTAACATATAGTGAACCAAAATACATAAAGTATGAGGTAGCAAGAATTGTAACAACAAGTGATACTAAACCAAGTGTCAAGTGTAGAAAACAGGAAAACCACATGCATAAAGCCAAGTCAAGAAAACACCAATTCTATATGCGGACTCTCTAAGCGTACTTGTCGAAGTCTATGCATCCCACTCTACATAGGTTCGGTGCAAGCCCTTAACGTCTTCTCTTCATAGGGTTCAATCCTCCGCTATGCAACTAATCTTATCACGATGACTACAACGAGATAAAGATAAACTGTGAGATAGATCCCACATCTCAGGTAATTTACCTGGATAATTCCGGAGATCATCCCATACCGAAACATTGACACATCATCACATGAATACCACATGTGCGTCGCCTCGACTCCGATAATTCCGGAGATCAATCCCACACCGCAAGTAATTACCTGGATAATTCCAAAGATATATCTTACATCGCAGGTAATTTACCTAGATAATTCCGGAGATTAAATTCCACATCTAAAGCCATACTGAGGTGCATAACTCATGTTCCCGTTCGTCATATCACCACTAGTGCCTGTCCTTATTATTTTTGGGTTACTTAATTACTCAACGAATCTCCTAGAGTGATGTACCCCACCGGCCTAAACTCAAAACTGAATAACTGAAATGCCTCAACGGGCCTCAACAAAATAACTCAACACCGGTATACTAGGGTCACGCACCTCTAGAGACTCAAACTCAAATGTCTAAATCAAATTTCCACTAAACAAGTGGCTCAACTGAATATCTTAAATCGAATGGCTTAACCGAATATCTTAATATCAAATACTGAACTGAAGATCAAGTATAGACTGAATTATCTGAAAACCAATCATTCAAAATAATCCTCAAGTTTACAAACACTCATCAGCACCAGTCGACTTATACTGTTGTAAGTCAACTGTCCAGAGGACAAATATCCAAAATTTTACGAAAATAAACTAAGTCATGACAGTCGACTTGAAAGCCATCAGTCGACTTACCCGAGGTAAATTCCAAAGATTCTCAAGGAAACATTCTAAGTACATAAGTCGACTTAAAGAGGTCGTGGTCGACTGTCTAGAAAGGACTGTAATAATTTTACAAAATAATTTCTCAGTGAACCAGTTGACTGCCTAAGAGCTAAGTCGACTGTCCAGAACGACTTTTCAAGGAAACTAAAATACAGTAGCAGGTTCGTACCAGTCGACTGTACAGTAGACCAGTCGACTGTCGGTCTACAGTTTTTTATAATTTAGATCTGAATACAAAATCAAACTGGAGTTTTCTAAAGATTCTTTGTTCATGAAATCATTCGTATTCAGGAAAAATAACAAATCTCAACAATTCCTCATTATGGATACATTACTCAAAACATCAAATATGTCAAAACTCAAGTTCTCATGTTCTAAATTACAAATTCTCACATTAGGGTTTCTCAATACTAAATTTCTTTCACAACTCTTAATAAAAATCTGATTTACAAATATAAGATCCAGATGCTCATCATCCGATCATAACCATACTCAAATCTTAACATGCATTTTAGCAATACAATTTCGTAAGTCAAGATCTACTCAATATTCTTAGATTCCACAAACATGATACAAACAACGATCTTTGCATTGTTCCCATGCAAAACACTAAATAATATTCATGTCAAACAAACAATCATAACAATCGATCACATCAATCAAACCACCACACAAAGTTCATATCATTCATACAACAAGACAAAACAAAACAATTTCATATCACTCACTTTGGATTGAGAAAATCCACGAAAAAGCCTTCCTTCTTGTTAGATCAAAAATTCCTTTTGCTCCACCAAAACAAATCACCAAAATTCTGTATTTTCAGTATTGACGGCTGGAGAAAAATCCTTTAAATATCCGGGAATAGGTTTAGGGTTTTACCCATTTTGCAAAATAATCCCTTCCAAAATACAACTTCACATATATAGGTCTAGTCTTGGAAATTCGATCAAAATTCATTTAAATTAGGATTTAAAAGGAAAATACAATTCTAAATCTCAACCAATACTGTTCAAAACGTCCAGGATTACATTTTTCATTTTAATCCCTAAAAATGTCAAATTTGCAAAAAGGTCCTTCTTTTCTCAAAATTTGCAAATAGTTCCAATTAATTTCAGAAAAATCTGGAAAAATACTAAATAAATCTCAAATATTAAATAATGATTTTTCATGAAGAAAACTTAACTTTTCAAACTTCTCAAAAGGTATTTGCACATGTTTTTCACGTGTAAAAAGATAAATTTTTCTGAAAATATTTATTAATTCCTCAAAAATTCATTTAAATTTATTTTCAAATATTTAAAATAATATTTGAAAATACGGGGTTCTACAGATCATTTCACGAGTTAGTTCTTCGTTCGCCTCCTCTTGCAAAATCCTGGGGATGCTCAAAGCAGAGTGGCCGGCTCCTCGAGCGGAGCATCTATTGGAGCGACAGCTCGGTCTACGGGTCCCGATGGTATCACTCAACTCGTAGGCTTGGAGATCCCTTCGGAGGCCACAAGGGAGTGGCACGACGCTCGTCGCCCTCGCGTATCTCTTAATAGAATTGTACCACTTCTTAGGAGGAGTTAGAGCGAGGCTTTATAGTTCTGTCGGAGCCTATAGCCTTGAATAAGACTTGTATCTCCATCTTCGGTGGAAAAAAAATGTTTGTAGCAGTCTTTGAATAAGACTTTTATCTTGACTTTTAATGGAATAAAATTATTTGTAGTGTTCGAACAATGTTGTAGTCGAATGAGCTTCTTTCACCTAATAACATCGTGTTAAGGAGTTTTCAACAGTTGTGGGAGCAATTTCGAATGGTGAGCCACTTCGAGCTTGCTTGTTCGCAAGTAGATAAAGTAGCATCGAACCAAGTATTGGACTCGGAACTTGTTGTTAAGAGAGTTTCAACAGTTGTGGGAGAAATTTCGAATGGTGAGCTACTTCGTACTTGCTTGTTCGCAAGTAGCTAAAATAGCATCGAACCAAGTGTAGGACTCCGAACTTGTCATTAAGAGAGTTTTAACAGTTGTGGGAGCAATTTCAAATGGTGGGCTACTTCGTACTTGCTTGTTCGCAAGTAGATAAAATAGCATCGAACCAAGTGTTGAACTCCGAACTTTTCGTTAAGAGAGTTTCAACAGTTGTGGGAGCAGTTTCGAATGGTGAGCTACTTTGTACTTGCTTGTTCGCAAGTAGCTAAAATAGCATCGAACCAAGTGTTGGATTCTGAACTTGTTGTTAAGAGAGTTTTTATACTTAGTGTAAGCTTCGGGGTAAGACAACCAGAATATTTAGTAAATAGATTTTCTGAGAAAGTAAACTGCTTTTTATTAAAGAAACTAAGTGGCTGCTTCTGAGTTGCAAGCCATTATTACATTTGAAAATATCAACTAAATAAGAGGAAAAACAAACTTATAAATGCTCTAGGATTAGAAGTTAATTGGATCGGTGTTCAAACACCCTCTTAGTACTTCAATAAGTGTTCCGCAGTCTATGTCCTTGGTACTCTCTTGTCCCCTGGGTCTTCAAGTTGATATGCGCCAGGGCAGACAACTTTGGAGATCCTATACGGCCCTTCCCCATTAGGTGATAGCTTGCCTTTCTTGCTCGGGAAAGAAATCGATAGCTTTCCAAGCACCAAATCTCCTTCTTTGAGATTAGATGGGCGGACCTTCTTGTTGTAGGACTGCTCAATCCGACGTCGATAAATCTTCTGACGGATGAAGGATCTTTCTCGAATCTCAACGATGAGGTCCAAGTTGCCCCGAAGATGGTTCGGATTTTGCTCTTCATTGAAGGCAATCAAGCGGGGCGAAGGTAGGCCAACATCAAGTGGGATGACAGCTTTGGACCCGTAAGTGAGGTGGAAGGGAGATTCTCCCGTGGGGGCCCTCTTAGTCGTGTGATAGTTCCACGACACATTGGGGAGTTGTTCGACCCATAACCCCTTAGCAGACTTGTCCAGTCTCTTCTTTAGGCCTGAGAGAATTTGCCGATTGGCGTTCTCCGCTTGACCATTGGTGTAACATCCTCAATTTTCATTTATAATTAAATATAAGTTTTGTTTGATTTCGCGTGTTTTGCACGTGCAAATTATTTCTTAAAGGCCTCATTGTTTAATTCTAGCCTACACTAATTAAATTAATTAAATAAATTAAGAACCCATGGATTTTTAGCCCACTAAAATAAGCCCATTAGTTTATTCTCATTTAAATGAGACAACTTGTAGGGTAGAGAGTGGTGAGGTGGTTGTGTGATCATGGGTAGTTGTTCTAACTCCCCAGTACATCCTAGCCCTTCATCTCCACCCTTCATTTTACCTTGAGTCGTGTATAAATAGCACCCCCCCCCCCCACCAGCCTTTCATCTCTTTGCACCATTAGAAATTTGTAAAGAGTGAGAAAAAAAGAAAGAGTTGTAGAAATTTCTGTGAGAGAAAAGATTGAGAGTTGTGCTTTTTGTGTGTTCCCTTTCACCATTGGCGGCCGGCCTACATCAAGAGGAGAATGAAGGAGCTCGGGTTCATTCTAAGCAAGGAAGAGAAGGCTCTTGGTATGCACAAGCAAGGAGGAGAAGGCTCACAACTAGGACAGGATCGTGTGTTCAAGGAGTTTCTCTGGAAGTTTTCTTTGTTTCTTTATTTAAGGTGGGTGATTTCTCTACTTCTAATGTAGATATCATGCTAGGAATTGAATTGATGAATATGCTAAGAGAAACTAGTTAAATTGGCCATATGATTGTTAAAAAGTGACTAATTAGAAATGAGATGAATTCTTGATAAATTGGTTGATAAATGATATGATTGTGACTATTAAAATAGAAATTGTCATGTTGCTATGGAATATGTATTTTTGAACCATTCTAGATTAAGAAATTTTGCTTGTGAATGACTAGTTTGTTAATTAAACTATTGATATGTGTTTTTCTAAGTAGTGCAACATTAATGTGAAAATAAAACGAAATATGTTCTAGAAATTTTTTTTTGAAATAAAAGTAAGAAAACGCCCTTTTGTGAAAATTGTATTGCCAAATTGTGAAAAAATCATGGTTGCATTTCACAGTCGAAAATGAAGACTTAAAATATAAATTGGGAAGAAAATTCACTTTCAAAGTCAAAGTAATGATTTTTTTAAATTACTGTTATGCTACAAATTTCTAAGATTGAGAATCTGAAAATTTCTATGATACAAAAATAGAGGAGAAGAAAATTAAAAAGATTTAGCATTGTGAAAATTTATTAATAAACACTCTCAACTCAGTTCATATCGGTTAGTCACTCAGACCTTAGTATTCAGTGGGTGCGTTTTAGTACTGTTACTGTAGCTGAGCGGAGACTTGGTCTTGGGTTCGAGTCTCTCTAGAGACTTTGTTTTTCTGAAATCCGATTTTTACTCAAACCCGAAACCCAAAACTTAAGTATAATTTAAGTTCTGTATAAAACAGTTAGTCGTCTTGGACTTTTTGGTTCTCAAGTGCAACTAAAGACAGTTACTATTCACAGGCGGGGGGTTTGTGTGTGGGTTCGAATCCGGCCTAGGCCACTTTAGGAAAATTTGATTTTTTTTTTTTCTATTTTGTTATTTTAAAATGGTTTTTAAGTGTATAAAAAAATTTAGAAAAATTATTATAAATCTTAGAAAAATACCTAGACTTCATGGAAAAATTTTCTACAATATTTTGACTTATTATAATGAGAATTAGAAGTAATTTTTGGGAAAAAGAGATTAATAAAATTTCTTAGAATATGTTTTTTTTGTGTGATTAAAAGTAATAAAAATTCTTGAATATAGTGAAATTTGATGTAGAGTTTCAAAATGCGATTTTGATATGGGAAATTGAGTAAGAATAGATAAGAGATTGTTGATTAAAATTATGCTACTGTGCAAGGAAAAATAAAGTAAAAGAAACATGATGAAATATGGAAATTGTAAATATGTATACTCTTATTTTAATGTGCATGAAAAGAGAATTGAGACTAGAGTTTTAGCTAAGTCCTCATCACATCGGCATAAATGAAATTTTCAAAAGAGAAATGTGATAAATAAAGACCAAGTTTGGGTCATGATTAATGATCGATGTTTAAGATCGATGTAGAGGGAATGCTAATTCTAGAGTCCAAGTTTTTGATTTTTATTTATGATTCAATTATCTAAGGATTAGACACATAGTAGAGATGTGATGAAAGAGAAAAACATAAGTATGAGGGCCCCGGATCAATGGTGTGAGAGTGTTCACATGATGTCCACATGATGCGTCATGTCAGGGCGTGGATACTTCTCTAGGATATCATACCGTTAGCGATGCTTGTGGGGTGCTTGGTGACTACATAGTGCCATCGTTCCATGGCGGAGGCGAATTGTCCATAGGATGCCTGCATGATGCATCATGTCAGTGCGTATGTATACTCTCATTTTAATAAGCATGAAAAGAGAATTGAGACTAGAGTTTTAGCTAAGTCATCACATCGGCATAAAGAAATTTTGAAAGGAAAAATGTGATTAATAAAGAGCAAGTTTGGGTCATGGTTAATGATTGATGTTTAAGACCGATGTAGAGGTAATGCTAATTCTAGAGTATTGATTTTTATTCAAGGTTCAATTATCTAAGAATTAGACACATAGTGGAGATGTGATGAAAGTAAGAGAAAAACATAAGTATGAGGGCCCCGGATCTACGGTGTGAGAGTGTTCACAGGATGTCCACAAGATCCGCCATGTCAGGGCGTGGATACTTCTCCAGGATATCGTACCGTTGGCGAAGCTTGTGGGGTGCTCGGTGACTACATAGTGCCATTGTTCCATGGCGGAGGCGAATTTTCCATAGGATGCCTGCATGATGCGTCCTGCCAGTGCAAAGGATTCTCTCCAGGATGTCTGGATATGGGCTCGTAACTCATAAAACACCTAGGATATTTACCATACTTACCGTAGTAGTTTAACTCATGGAGAGGGAACCAACCCTACAAGATGAAGAACGATTAAGGCTTGCCCTCGGACCTATGTAGTATGGGATGCATAAAATCCGAACAAGTGTGCATTAGTGTCATATAATATAAATAACCGCATTAAGGACTGTAACCCCTATTTTTCTTTTTGTGTATTTTTGACTTTATTTTTCATTTTGGTGTATTTTTTCTCTCTTGTATTTTTCCTGAACCGTATATTGGATTTGTTTTCAATATATATTCATTTTATTTCATTTTGAGCTCCTTGTGTTTGATTGATTGTCTCTTTTATCTCGTTTTTCATCGTGTTGATCTTTTCCTCATTTGTTTGGTCTCGTTATCTTTATTTTATTTTTCTTAGTGTTTTGGTTGTCTTTTCCCAAACCTATTATTTTGACCCCTAATAAGATTTTTTTAAAGCCAAGAATTTCCTATCTTATCTGCATTCCTATTGTTATTTGACCCAAAATCCAAAACCCATTTGTATACCTATTACTAGCTACTAATACCCAATACCCATTAACCCCGCATCTCAACCCCTATATATAAACCCTCCTAACCCTAACCCTAATATTTTTCCTCTCCCACTCCATCCCGGCCTCCCCATCCTCTCTTGCTTGCTCCCGGCTACACCCACACCCGACCAGCACCTCACCATCCTGGTCTGCCCTTCATCCACCAAGCCGACCACCCCCTTGCCGGCCATCTCCCCATCTCCAGCCACCAAAAACCCGAGCCCCCTCCTTGATTCAATCCCGACCATCTCCACACACCACGACAATCATCTTGCACCATAAACCTCTTGTACTTCTTCGTCGTGGTGTTCTCAAGTGGTATCTAGCCACTTTGATCGTCGTGCGTTTCTAGGAGTTTGTTCATGAGAAGATTTGTTCGTGGTTGATTGGATTCGCATAATTAGCGAATTTCGTTCGTGGATTTTGCTTCTAAGCTTGATTACATCGTTCTTCATCCCTAAACTAAGGCAAGTAACTTGTACTCCAATTCATTTGTTTGATACAAGTCCCAAAGTTCACCTATAATGTAGTTGGGTCAAAAGACAACTCTTGATTGTGTTTTCCTTAATAGGTTTTGTCTCTATTGTGATATTTTGGCCATAGAAGACTCACGAAACCAATCTTGACATGAAATAACCTAGGAATCGCCCGTTATTGATTTTAGACGTGCATGTGAGACTTGTGTGCAAATTCGTGTTTCGTTGATACCCATGTGAAATAATAGGCGTGGACATGTTAATAACCCTAATTCATGATGTTTAAACACTTGGTAGGCTTTATTTCAAGTTTGGATGAGTTTGGATCAATATTCTTGAATCTATGTTGTTTTGTGCTCAAGGGTGAAATATGTATTTTCTGGATTTTCTATTTCGTTTGCTGTTTTCAACTGTGCTACAGTCAGTATCTCGATTTCGGTATAAAACATGAATTTTAGATAATTTTGTCTATTTTCAAACCCCTCTGACCTTGCTTGATTTTGATTTCGTATGACTGAGTTATGACCGTTTTAGTACAGAGGTTTCGATCTTTTCCAGTTTCTGTTTTTGGATAATTTTGATAACAAACTATTTTCAAGAACCTTGCTATACATATTATTTTGATTTGAAACTTTGGTTAGTGTTTCTTTATCTAGTTAGGGATTACCCAGAATTTTGGTAAATTTTATTGATAAGTTTTATGTGATGTTTCATGCTCGTTTCTAAAATCTATACATGCTGGATTTTGCTCGCTGTCCTGTAAAGAACCCTATTTTCACTATGATTCCTTTTACTGTATGAGAATTGTTTATGAAATGTGAAAGTTAGTGAATTCTATCTATTTTCATGTCCCTTTGGTGGAATTGGATTTCATTTCATTGGTTGCGAGATATCTTAGTTTTCGTACAGCAGTGTTGGGAATTCCAGATATGCCAAACTATGTTTTCGTGATGCTTTCTTATTTTTGATGACTTATCTATTTTTTCTAGAAAATTCAGAAACTCAATATTTTGATTCTGGACATATAGGGGAATACTACAGATTTTTCGTGGATTTATTTAATGTGTTTTCATGCTCTTGAATTCATTTTCTTAATTTCTGGCTGAACCTAATTTCTGTATTCAAATCAGTTTTGAGCTATGTTTTTGTGAATTAATATATGACTTAATTATACTCGCTGGATTTGTGTGGATGTCTATTTTCTAGATCCTTCGACGGATCCAGATTTGCTTGTTTGTAACTCTTGGAATCACTGTTTTACTACAGCATGGTCTTGCTGTCCTGAACTTGAGATGTGTTTACTTTATTCGTTTATGAGATATCTTGCACTTGTACATACTTATCTTGCTATTTGCACTTGTCACATGATCATGCCATGCTATTCTTGATATATTTTGCACATATACATGCTTGTTTGACATTAATAATAAAATAACCAAGCCGGAATTTAAGGGACAGATCTAATAGTGGATAATTCAGAAATGCGTACTCGAAAGGGGATCCACTGATCCTACATGATTACTTGACATGATTACTTGATACTTGCACGCAAGACACGATACTTGCCACTTGCACTACTTGACACGTGATTACATGATACATGATACTTGGAGCTTGGAGCTCAATTACTTGCTTGTCTCCGAGTATACTACCCGTTATGGTCCACTATGAAATCTAAAGCGAAACTGTTGTGATGTAGCAACCATGTAGTATGGGCTGCATGAAGTGTTATCTAGATAGTAATTCACTACAAGACTTGATACATGCTACTTGAACATGATACATGCTTGCTTGACACTTGACACATGTTTATAAGATACTTGATTACTTGACACTTGATTTATGCCATGTACACTTGATCACTTTTACCATGCTAGTTGTTTACCTTGACATCACACTTATACCATGTGCTAGTTAGTTTCCCCATGTGCTTGTATCCTACATTATAAGTGATCCATGACTTGCAATTGACAGGTACTTGTGTTTTCTCTTTTTCTCTTTCCTACATTCGATGAATTGCAGATTTTGGAGAACAGGTTCCAGATGGTATCGGAGACTTGAAGTATTAGTGCTATTTTTATTATTATTTCTTGTATCGTGCTTGAATAATAATTGTATTTGTGAGACTTGGATTATTCATGTATTTTTTAGACTTGGTATTATTCTTGTATTTGGGCGATGTGATCCAAGACTTGTGTTTTATTCAGATCATGACTACTTGAGATTTATGTATTTGGTTTCAAGTATTCTTGATGGTATTTGACTCGTTATGTGCATGTGGTTGATTAATTCGCTTCCGACTCTGAGTATTTCTTGTGCATGTTGTAAAGATTTCTTGAACAGCTTATGGATGATGAAAATCATTCGCTGGGCTTTTGTTACGTATCCGTATTCCGTATTCTTTTTGGGAAGCGGGGCGTGACAAGGACTAAGTGCACATTTCACACATGACATCAATATAATAGTCCCCTTAGCTTTGTTTGTGATAAGTGTGTGCTTTCTAAGTAAGTGAAATTGATGTATTATATCCTAGCATCAGTTGTATGCAACTGACGTGCTCACAGTTTCTATGCTGGATAAAGTGATTGACAAGACTAATGAATGAATGATGCTTAAAGAAATATTCAAGTCGTTGTTTAATTCATGTATCATGTTGTAATTTATATTTCCAGTGCGTTGATGTAATCATTGTTGTAATAAATATTTTAAAATCCTTGTAAAATTGTACGAAGCGAAGTGTAAAGATCTTGTGGAACTTCGAATTCAGTCTTATTTGGAATTCGGGGTGTTACAGTTGGATTGCGGGTGGGATATCGAGGAGAATCGTTGCTGGATGCCTAGGTCCGTACAAAAATTGTGAAAGGCTTCCCCCGTAAATTGGGTCTCATTGTCTTTTACTAAGATTCGAGGTACACCAAATCTGCAGACGATGTTCTTCCAAAAGAACCGCTGGACTCTGTTCTCAATGAACGTTGCTAGAGGCTCGGTTTTGATCCATTTGGAGAAGTATTCGATTGCAACGACAAGGAACTTCAGCTGACCCGGCGCTGGAGGGAACGGCCCGAGCAAGTCCATCCCCCCACATTGCGAAAGGGGTCGGACTAGATAAGGAGGAGAGCTGGGCTTGTGGTAAGCGCCGAATTGTTGAGAACTTTTGGCAGGGGCACATTGGTGAACGTGTTGTTCGGCGTCACTAAGGAGTGTGGGCCAGAAATATTCGTAATTTAAGATTTTGTGGGCGAGAGACCTTGCTCCCAATTGAGCGCCGCATATCCCTTCATGGGTCTCCTTTAGAGCATACTGTGCCTCCTCGGGGGAAAGGCATCTCAAGTAGGGTCTACCGTCCACTTGAGTGTAAGAGCGCTTGTAAATGAACCCTTCGATGAGCGCGTATTACTCGGCTCTGGTTTTGATTCTTCTAGACTCTTTAGGGTCTGGAGGGAGGATTCCATCTTTGAGAAATTCGAGCAAGGGCCTCATCCAATTCTCCCCGAGTGCTAGGAGCAGCGTCTTCATTAGTTCAGGACCATCTTCCTCGATGTTGGGTTTCAAGAGGACTTCTATCAAGACGGTTTGTTCTAACCCCTGGAAGGAAGAAGAGGCCAGCTTCGAGAGGGCATCTGCCTGTGCATTCTCCTCACGGGGAATTCGCTGGAGTTGTGCATCTTCGAAAGAGGCCAGCAGCCCTTTGACCTTGGCCAGATATTTGGCCATGCGACCATCTCCTTCCTCATACTCCCCTGATACCGGTTCACTACCAGCTATGAGTCACTAAATATTTTAACGCGCCAAGCCCTGGCCTTGCATGCCATACACAGACCGGCTATGAGAGCCTCTTATTCAGCCTCGTTGTTTGATGCCCGAAAATTAATGTGGAGTGAGTATTGAAGAACGAAGTCATCGGGGCCGATCAAGATGACCCCTACCCCACTCCTATGAGCGCATGAGGACCCATCAACATATACGATCCAGATCGGGGGTTCCTCTATTGCCTTGCTGGGATCGGGGATAGTGCTTTCTATTATAAATTCTGCCAGGGCTTGGGCCTTGATAGCGGTTCGGGGATGATAGTTGATATCATGTTGGCTCAGCTATATAGACCACTTCATAAGGCTCCCTCGAAGTTTCGGGCTTGTAGAGAACTTGCTTGAGTGGCTGGTCGGTCAGAACGACCACCGAGTGGAACTAGAAGTAGGGGCAGAGCTTTCAGGCTGCCATGACTAATGCATAGGTTATCTTTTCTACATTGGGATAATGGAGTTCGGCATCTCCAAGGACCTTACTCACGTAGTAAATTGGCTGTTGCATCTCATCTTCTTCTCTTACCAGGACAACACTGAGAGTCTGTTCTAAGGTAGCGAGGTATATATAGAGGACTTCCTCGGGCTTTGGCTTGCTCTTTTATGGGGGGTTGACTAGATAGGCTTTGAGTTGATTGAAGGACTCCTGCTGCTGTTGCCCCCACTCAAAGCCTTTCGCCCCTCTAAGGGCCTTGAAGAACGGGAGACATTTTTCTCCTGACTTGGAGAGAAAATGCCTTATGGCTGCGAGGCGTCCTGTGAGTCTCTATACGTCTTTGACATTGGAAGGATGATCCATGTTCAGTATGGCCTGAATCTTATCCTGGTTGGATTCTATACCTCTTTGGCTAACCATGAACCCAAGGAATTTGCCGGATGAGATGCCGAAGGCGCAGTTGTTCGGGTTTAGTCTCATGTTGTGTCTCCTCAACACATCAAAGGCCTCTTGAAGATCGGAAACATGATCTGATTTGCTGATGCTTTTTACCAACATGTCATCTACGCAGACCTCCATGTTCCGGCCGATATGTTCTCTGAAGACCTTGTTGATGAGGTGTTGATAAGTTGCACCGGCATTCTTTAGCCTAAAGGGCATGACTCGGTATCAGTATAGACCCTGGTCAGTTACAAACGAAGTCTTTAGAATATCAGGAAGGAACATCCTGATATGGTTGTACCCAGAAAAGGCATCCATGAAACTCAAGAGTTCATGTTCGGAGGTTGCATCAATCAGGGAATCAATGCTCAAGAGCGGCAACAGATCTTTCGGGCAAGCTTTGTTCAGATCCGTGAAATCAATGCAAATTCTCCAGCTCCAGTTGGCCTTTTTTACCATCACAATATTGGACAGCCATTCGGGATAGTTGACCTCCTGAATGAACCGAGCATTCAAGAGTTTCTCTACTTCTTCTTTGATTTCTTACTAGTGCTTGAGAGCGAACTTGCATCGCTTCTGCTAGACAGGTTTGGCCCCAGGAGCAATACTAAGGTGATGCATAAGAAGCTCTTCGGAGATTCCAGGCATGTCGGTCGCGGTACAAGTGAATAGATTGCGATTTCCCCTTATACATTAGATAATATTGGTTTTGACGGGAGGGGGAAGGACCGTACTAATTTGGAATGTCCTGGTTGGATCTCCTTCTGAGAAGGCTACTTCTTCCAACTCGTCGACCAGCTCTGAGAGGGTTTGGCTACTCTGCTGTTGGAGCTCGAAGGCTTCAAGGGAGAGGATCGGCCCTCCCAGGGAGAGGATCGGCCCTCCCACCGAAGTCATGTAACATTTGCGGGCCATCTCCTGGCTCCCTCTCACTTCTCCCACGCCTGCTGTGGTGGGAAATTTCATCTTCATATGGTAGGTTGAGGGTACAGCCTAGAGAGCAGCTAAGCCGGGTCAGCCCAGTATGACATTGTAAGCGGCCTTCACGTCTACTGCCATGAAATCCATCGGTTCGGTTCGGGTGATCGGGGTTTTGCCAGCGGTTACGTCGAGAGTAATCACTCATTCGATCGTCACTAGCACTCCGGAGAACCCGTAAAGAGTGTAGCCTGCTGGCTTGAGTCGGGACCTAGACAACTTGAGATCCTAGAAGGCTTCTAGAAAAAGGATGTTGACCAAACTGCCGTTGTCGACCAAGACTCAACGTACATCGAAGTTGGCCATATGGTGGTTTATTACAAGAGCATCACAATGAGGTGTTCGGATGCCTTCCAAATCCTTGTCAGAAAAGGTAACAGGAACTCCAAGGCCCCTGGGGGAGGATGGTTCTGTACCGAGTTCACCTCTCGAACAAAGGCTTTTTGGGAGGAGTTAGAATCTCCCCCCATTGGGCCTCCGTGAATGAGGTGTAAGACAGCTTCAGCCTCAGAATCTGGAATCTCAACAGGTCACTCAGTTCGCTTATTAGCCCCTCTGGGAGGCAGAGGAGGATCTACCCTATCCTTCCTTACGAACCTAGAAAGTTGCCCCTTCTGAATGAGGGCTTCAATCTCGTCATTGAGGGCCTGACAATCATCCGTATCGTGGTCGTGATCCCTATGGAAGCGGCACCATTTGTACCTGTTTCTCTTCTTGCCTGGTATATTCATTTTCGGAGGTGGTGGGAGCAGAAGCTCTTTCTCGACCTTCATCAGAATGGCTTAAACACTAGCATTAAGTGGAGTAAACTTCTCAAAATGGGGAGGAAGGAGGTGATGACCACCATTGTCTTCCTGAAGCTTCTTAGCCCCTTCTTCTTTAGTGCCCTTCCGTTTGTTCCTAGACAGGGGCTCTTTCTGATCAAGTAGGATGGAGGGCCTCCTCTGCCCTAATATATTTCTCGGTCCTCACTAGGAGTTCTGAGAAGTCTCGAGGCGGCTTTTTAGTGAGGGATGCCCTTAATTCGGCATGGTTGATGTTGTGTCGGAAGGCAGCGGAGGCTACCAACTGGTCTAGGGAGGCGATCGACCAGGCCTCGGTGGTGAAACACTTGACATAGTTCCTTAACCGCTCGCCCTTTTCTTTGGCTGAGTGCCAGCAAAGATGTGCTTGTCTTTTCGGCGCAACGGCTACTCACGAAATGGGTAAGGAAAAGCCCCTTTAACTGATCAAAGGAGAAGATGGAGGCAGGGGCGAGTCGGGAATACCATTCTCTCGCAGGCACCATCAGCGTGGATGAGAAAGTTTAGCAAAGAAGTGCATCTGAAGCCTGCTGGATCATCATGAGAGTTTTAAAACACTCGATATGGTTAGTGGGGTCTGACTCCCCATTATATGACTCAAAGTGAGGGGGTTTGAAGTTTTTCGGGATCGGGGCTTCCATGATGGTTCGGGAGAATGAAGGTCTGCTTAGGTGAAAATTCCTCGCCCGTTGCTCCTCTTCTCTGTCAAGTCTGCCAAGGTGCCTCTCCATCTTGTGGAGACAGCGGTAGACCGAGTCCTCCCTCTGGTCAAATCTTGCTGATCCCCGGAACTCATCCTCATGCGGAAGAGGACTGGGAGTGTGATGGTGATGTCTTGGGGCAGGTTGAGGACTAGGTGCCCGTTAATCGGGGTTAGGAGCAACATTGAGGGCCCACAGAACAAATTCTTGAAAATCCTGGAACTTTGCCCTTGTGATAGGTGCCTCCCGATCTCGGTGGTCCCGTGGGATGGATCGACCGGTCGGGATGTGACTCCTCCTCTAACGGCGTGGGGGTGACTCCCTCCGCCTCCTGGGAGAGTTCGATCTTCTGCGGTCTAAATTTAATTCCGTTTGTGGTGAAACTTGAATCTGAGAAGGTTGTCAACTAGAGAGTTTTAGTAGAGGGCATTTGTAACGCCCCGCCCCAATACTCAGACAATTTTAATATTTTTATGAAATACAAATTAGATACTATGTAGTACAACTGCCCACCACAGGCTGCCTCTCAAAAGGTGGTTAACCGAATTGGTGACTCTTGATCATAGGCAATTATATTTATACTCATATTAGTTTTTGTATACTTCCCATGTGGGACTATATTTCTCAAATCCTTCTCAATTTTACCGCGCAGACCAGTCGACTGCTAACACTACCAGTCGACTGTTCGCTCCATAGAAATCTGGGGTATTACATACACCCCACATTTAGAAATCAGCGTCCTCGCTGAGTACGGGACACACATCTAGTGTAGGATCCGCCTTTCTAGCCGTTGTAGAATAGTCCTTTGATCCCACGAAATGTTGTGTAGAAACACCCGGTACATACAAATGCACCCTGCCTATCCGGAGAATCATCTCCCTGCCGTGAACTAGATCATAGGCCCTCTTCTACACTCGGTGTCGAAAATGGGCTCTGATACCATTTGTAACGCCCCGCCCCAATACTCAGACGATTTTTAATATTTTTAGAAATACAAATTAGATACTATGTAGTACAACTGCCCACCACAGGCTGCCTCTCAAAAGGTGGTTAATCGGATTGTTGACTCTTGATCATAGGCAATTATATTTACACTCAAATTAGTTTTTGTATACTTCCCATGTGGGACTATATTTCTCAATCTCAATCTCAAATTCTCAAATCCGCGCAGACCAGTCGACTGCTTATCCAACCAGTCGACTGTTCGTTGAAAACCTGGGGTATTACAGCATTCCAGAAAGGTCTATGTGTCTACTGCAACTTTCTAGTTTCAAGTTTCTTCAGATAAGGTCGTTTACATGCTCGTATGGTCCCATCTTTAACAAGCATACAGATTTCCAGAACAGCACATCATGTTAACACAGTTATGGGATAAAATCAATTTAAAATAGTAAATATTGTCAGAACTTCATGAAATTTTATATTCTAGCTTCTGACACATGATGTTACAATACTTCCAAAAATAAGGTGATTCTACTAAGTAGATTTCTAATTATGTCTCTTTGAATGTCATCAAAAACAGAGCAATAACAGCAGCAGTTCTGTTTATTAAAAAAAACTAGCTGAGTTTGCATGATTTTATTAACATAGCTACAGTGGTCCAAAACTCATGAAATTTGAAACATGGGTCTTAGGTACATTCAGCATTGACATAGTAAAATTTCAGCTCATTTCCATAATCATGCAGCAAGATACAAGTCACTTTTCTCACAACAGTAACAACAAAAATATTTCTTTTTCTTCTGACTAGCATGCAAGTTTGCATTTTATTTTAATAGCAAAAAAAATCATAAAAATCTAGAAAAATTACTGTGGGTGAACGACACATGAGTAAACATCTTATAAAAATTTCAAGTTAATCCAGCTAGTAGTATTCAAGTTATGTGCTATGGACGGACAACAAAATTTTAGCCTTTTAACATGATTTTCTGTTTTAGATTTCTTAACACAAAACAAGTTATTAAGGTTAATTATAGAGCATTCATGTCATTTTTCAGTCACTACAATCACCATTTAACAAGAAAAAACAAACAAAGAGGTTAGAAACACTCACCTTGATGAGTTTTGATGGAAAAGACATCCTACAAGCTCCTAGCTTCAAGATTGGCCTTCTTGCTCCTAGCTCCTTGCCTTCTTGGCTCCTTGGCTCCTCCTCCTTGGCTTCTCTTCTTCTTCTTACTCCAAATCAGTAGCAAGGTCCCTCTTATTGTCTTTCTTTTTCTCTTTCTTTTGAGTGTGGAAGTTGTAGGAGATGAAAAATGAGAAGTAGAGATGGGAGGGGTTTAAAAAGACAAAAGATAGGAAGGTGGAGGGGGTTTGACCGGATTTGGGGCATGGACACATGGGGAAAAGGGGGAGAACCTCCTCTTGCATTGGCTCTTGAGGGAGATGGAGTGTAGAAGGAGAGAAAGACTCATCATGAGACAATTTGACTTCAAAAAACCCTAACCCTAGTTCTCTTTTTTCCCACCTTTTCCCTCTCAAACTTGGCTGGCCTATATGGGCTCATTTCATCTTTTTTTTTGTACAAGAAATGTCACACTACAAGTGTGTGTTCATGGCTCATAGGTCAAAAGAACATGGTTTCCGTCCATGTCTAGCTCATGGTGAGTCTAGTTGAAGCTTATGAAATAATTCCATGCTAATAGTTTCAAAAGAAAAAATAAATAAATAAATATAGTATTTTAGTGCTTAACTAATCATACATATATTCATATGAAAATCTGGGTTGTTACAATTCTCGAAGATTCCCAGGTGTGAGTGAAATAGTCTCCGAAATTATCTGTGGATAGAGATTGACCTCCGGAATTATTGCAGCATGGGTTATTACTTAAAGTTTATCTAGATCTCATGGTAGTCACCGTAGTAGGATTAGTTACATAACGAGGGATTTAACCCTATTAAGTGGATAACGATCAGGGCTTACACCGGACCTAAGTAGAGTGGGATGCATAGAATCCGACAAATGTGCATTAGAGAGTGAGCATATAGCATTGTGTTTTCTTGACATGGTTTTATGCATGTTGTTTTCTGTTTTCCTACACTTGACACTTAGTCTAGTTTCACTTAATGTTTTCATGTTTTATTTATTTTTATTTTATATTCTTTTCATTACTACTGTCGATACATGTTGTTTACGACTCTATCCTTATGTTTTATTTATGTTGCTTTTCTTCTTTGTCACTCACACCGTTATGGCTGACCACTGTAGTTTTGGGGGTTAGGGTTATCTCAAGCCTCATGTTTTACAGGTGGGAACCTATAGCATTGGGATTTGGATGCATGATATAGAATGATGTTATGGCTTGTGTAAATTGTAAAAGAATTAGTTGTAAAAGAAAGAATTTGTAATTTAAGGTGTTTAATTTTCCGCTGTACTTTGTAAAGAATTAACATAATAAAAGTTAAAAATTTTATCTGTGTTTTGGCTATATTTACTATTACAATTGAGGTTGATGTTAGGAATTGTGCTACGTATTTCTGAGATATTATATTGGAAATTCAGGGCACTACAAATTTGAGGCCCTAAAAAGTTGCGAAAGGACCCCATAGGTCAGAGGCGTCCACCTCCAGTCCCACAGTTCGAGAGACTCACTCCACTCGTGGAGAATGTTTCGGTCATTCTTATGGAGATTGAGGACAAGGTGATAGTCAAATCTCCGCCGCCCCCCAACAATGCCAACAAGAAAAGGGACCGAAGATTCTATTGCCGATTCCATCGAGCCACGGCCACGAGACCGACAATTGTCGGGCTCTTAGAAAGGAAATCGAAGCACTCATATAGAGAGGCTATCTGGCGGAGTTCACCCAAAATTCTAGACAAGCCTCCCCTCCTCAAAGAGCAGACACCCGTCCAGTGACAGGCCCCCACCCGAAGGTAGCCGATGGCCTGGTTATTCTCCATTGCGTTCACGGTGGACCATTGGGCGGAGACTCCAACACCTCCCACGAGGCTTTCGCCCGAGAAGTCAACACGGTCCACCACAAACCACCGCCCAAGGGTTGGGGGTTATCGTTCATTCTCCGATTCAGATCTTGAGGGTGTCTTGCTCCCCCATTGAAACGCTCTTGTCAACAGCCTAGATTTAGCCAATCACGAAGTCCATCGTATAATGGTCGACAACGGGAGTTCGGTGAACGTCCTATTCCTAGCGGCCTTCAACACTATAAAACTCCCCTGGGGGAGGTTGAAACCGGTAGGGTACACGCTCCAGGGATTCTCAGGAGCCCCCATTCAAATTGAGGGAGTCATGACCATCGATTTGACAACCAGGCAGGCCCCAACTTCCCATACAGAAACCATGGACTTCATGGTAGTGAACATCCATGTCACGCCCCGCTTCTCGTTATACGAAAACACAGGCGCGTAACTGAGGCCCAACGAATTATATAACTGTGCCAACTCATATCATCCATAAGCAATGCCAGTAAGCTCAACAAAACAATAATGATCACAGGAACAAGAATGCAATATAATAACTAATATCTGATATACAAGAACTTACAATATACTCGAGAATATACAATGTGATGACAGTCTATCGATTTCTTCCAGCAACCCATCATATGTATGTGTATAAGATTTACTCAAAAGAAAGATAGATGGTACCCGTTAGAGCAAGTAACGAGCCGCAAATAGTACAAGAAAAATAGGAATAGGAAACTAGGCATAACAGGGAAATCAATAAAGTTCTGGAGTTGCCAAAACGCCAATAGATATAACTTACATTTATCTTCGAATAAAGGAGAGAGTATTTCTCAAGTAGAATACTCTAGAACTATTAGCAGTCTAATGTACTTGATGTGTTTTACAAGACCACACATAGCCTATGCAATTAGTAAACTAAGTAGATATACGAGTACTCCTGTAACCGAGCATTGACAAGCAGTTATAAGAGTATTGAAATAAGCACTGGGAATTCAAATACGGAACAAATATGATAACGAGAAACAATATCCATAACAAGAAGGAAACAAGAACTAAACAAGTCCCAAAATATAACCAATCGGGAAACATGTCATGTAAACAGGAACCTTGTAATCTTGTAAATATGAATCATATAACTTGTAACATGAATCATGCACGTCTTCAATGTAAGTCTTAAGTTTATCTATCTTTTACCAGTCCTATCTAATGCACGCAATGTGCCTCATACCACAGGTTCAGGTGCATACAATCAAGTGAACGTTTGACTCTAGTGGTGAATTCTATGGATCATGTACTCGGGAAAACATGTAGACAGGAAACCATATTTAGTTATTCAGTTATTCAGTCATTCAATATTCTATATCAATGTTCAATGAGCAAAATACAGTGTTCAGTCATTCAGTTTTTCAATTATTCAGTCATTCAGTCATTCAGTCATGTAGTAATGGTAAGGAAACCACGAGCTCCCTTCCGAGTACAGTCCCCTATATTATATACTACTAGTTCGTACCCTTATTACCCCGGCTTGTCATTCTTTTAATGTGATTCGGTCGTGTACATATAATCGGTATACAGGCAATCGGTATAATTAGTGAAACAGCCGCAATAGTAAACCATGCAGTACATGATATAAAGTCATTCGATCTATCTATTGTATCAATTCAATTATTAAATATGAAAATAACATGTTTATATTTAAAAACATAAATATACAATTCTGCTCAGCACAACGTTACTGTACAAAAACTCGTTTTCCCGTTGCTACATTAAAGCGAATCAGGTTCCGTCAGTGGTTCTAGAAACTAGACTTCTTGACGGTTCCAACTCATATCTACACGATACATTATAAAAACAGAAACTAGGTCAGCCAGATAGTTCTTTACTGATCTACTATTCAAGCAGCAGACCAGGGTCAACTTTTTTTATGTAATAATTAACTTTAAATTCATTAAAAAATCTTAAAAATTATAAACTAATTCATAACCATGTCTAGTAACATTCCAGTCAATATCAAGTCTTTATTCACCTATTAACATGACATTTTAATTTGTGAAACATGTCGATGTGCTATAAGTAACAATCTGGAAATTGTAGACCTAGTAGTACGAAAAACATGATAACTCATTATCTACAACTCGGAATTCAGATCCGTCGAATGTTCCAGAAACTAGATTCAACGGCTCTGACTTTCATTTATAATGGTTGGTCTAATTCTAACAGCAATGGGGATGGAAAGTCCACTACAATACAGGATAGGCAGTGGGACAGCAACATGGTAAATTTATCTAACGACAATTGAGATGTACAATTGCATATACTACCACGAGATATTAACAGAGCATTTATGAATAGAAGTTCAAGGGTGTTTCTATGATTATCAATATTTAATCAACATGTGAAAGGAATGAAGAACGAAACTATATCACGACTCGATCAAAACTACTTGCAGGATTCAAAGCAAAAGCATGTACGGGAATAAAAAAGAGTGTACAAGATATACTTGCCTTATAGCGCGAAGATTCTGAATATGAAAGAATAATGGAAACGAGAGTTCCGACGGCAACACACGTGCAAACAACGAACACAGCGAACTCACGTGCAAACAATGTAGAAGAACACACGTGCAAACACAGCAGCATGTGCAACTACGTATACAGCAAGAACAACGATAAGAGCAGTAGCGGCAATGGTAGGAGGCAGGGACTTTGGCACTGCGATGTATTGGACAGTAAGAGGTGTTGCGGCGGTGGTTGTTGGCGAGGCAAAGGAGCAAGAGAGAGACAGTGATGGGGGACGGCGGTACTGCGGTGGAGAGGAAGAACAGTAGCCGGTGGGGGAGTAGGTTCGAAGGTGCTCGGTGTTGAAGCGCGGGAGGGCAGCTAGGTGCAGCGATGGTGGTTGGCATTGGTGGCTGTGGTGATCGAGATGCAGGCAGCAAGAAGGGTTGCGGTGGCTGCTTGGAGGTGGTGAGACTGTTGTGGAGGTAGTAGGCGGCAAGGGTGGAGATGGCGATGGTCGGTGGCTCGATGGTGAGGCGAGGGGAGAGCGGTGCAGTGGGCCTCGGGGTGCAAGTGACGAGGAAGGAGGAGATGGCGGGGGGATTCAGTGGTGGTGCTGCAATGGAGAGGAGGCTGGGTTCGAGCGGTAATGGCAGGGTGAGGGTGAGCAGGTGATGGAGAGCTCGGTGGTCGATGAGGGGCGGAGATCGAAGGTCGAAGGTGATGGCGGTGAGGGCAGAGTGAAGGAGAGCGATGGGTTGCACAGGATAAGGAGGGCGAGGGCACAGTCGGAGGTTGCGGGAGGCTGGTGTCGATAGAGGTGAAGGCGACGAGGGGCTTGGGTTTCTGTTCGAAGCAAAGGAAGAAGTTGACGAAAGAGAAAGAGAAAGAGAGGAGAGAGAGAGAGAAAGAGAGAGAGAGAGAGAGAGTTAGAGATATAGAGAGAGTTAGGGGAGCTGATTGGATTAGGAGTAATTAATTAGGGTTAAGGAGTGGATTAGAGAGATTAGTGGGATTAACTAATTAGTTAGGAAATAATGGAGTAACTATAGGGGTTTAGTTGAGATTTACTGGTCAACAAAACCATTTGTTATCTCATCTTTTCATCTTATTAAATCAACACAAAGCATCACAGCTTTTAATTAAACAATTGACACATTCTTAGCTTTAATCATGTGAATTAATAACACCTTTTATTAACACTTACCATCTTACCTTTTATATTGCATTTGATGCACATCTGATGTCCACGATATAATTATCATCTCAGTATATCATATATATATATATACACCTAGTCATTTAACATATAAACCATCACATCACTGTAACACCCCAAAAATTTTTTTTTCTCTCCAAATTCAACTGAAAAACTGTAACACCCCAAAAAAAAAAAAATTTCTCCAAATTCAATTCTTTCAATTTCTATATCACTTTAAACATAAACTAAGAAAGTTATATTTCAGGGAAAATTTTGGCAGAGTCTCCCCTGTAAATTTTGCCCCGAAACATAGATAGCTTACGGAATTCTGTTCAAAATTTCGTAGCTCACAATACACATAATAATTTCACGGGCTCCCCAGGCCAAAATGAGCAGATACACACAGGCAATATAATATAATGCTCTGGGGGCCAAACTCATAACGGATTATCAAATATCAAATAAAAACTATAAATTTCTTTGAAAAACGAGGTAAAATTTTAGAAAAATCCTTGTAAAACCTACCACAGAGCCCGGTACTCCACAACGAGATGGGTACGGGTCACAAACATACCATACCACCTCACACTATACTCATCATCGTCATATACATGCTTATACATCCATAATACAATTTAGATCATAAATTTTACTATTCACATAGCTAATTAGTACAAATTTTTAAAATAAAACTTTATCCTACCAACCCACGCCTCACCTCTGCACTGATGAGAACCTGCAACAGTAGGGGATCTAGGGTAGTCCTCAGACTCCCCTAACCCCCCAAATACTAAGGGGTCAGCCATTTCTGGTGTGAGTTTAGTTATTAATCTAATAACAAATTAAAATAGTATAAAGAAAATAATTTAAACTTACAAATACCAAGTTAAGATAATGCAACCTGAATCCTGAACAGAACAACATCATCAATACGACGATATATCAAATACTTTGCCCATCCTGCATTCAACTATTTAATTATCCATAACTTCCCACATTTCATAATATACTTCACCTCAACCTCGTATATATATATATTCATATTTTACATCCGCATAATACGAATACACATACAATCCATTGCTTTTCAATTTAAATTCTCTAACCCAAATATTCATTCTTCCTCAAGTATCGTCATAATAGCATTATATGAATATACTACATGATGTTATTACTCCTTTCATTAATAACCATTTATATGAATACCACTCATAAAACAACATACTCTCTTAATAACCATTTTCATAACCAATCTCATAATACGGGTATTTATTTTATTAGCCCTATCAAGTATCACTTCTTACAAATGCTTCTATTCTCATAATACCACATTTATTCATGTCTTATATCGCAAATATAACATCTTATTGCTTATTGCAATGCTCTCACATCTCATCACATCATTAACACATTATTGATAGAATGCTTATACTCTTTACATCAAAAACATGCTTTATGGTTCATTCCCATCTCATTATACCACTTTAGAAATTCTCATTCTTATAAGATGTAAGAACGAATATTTTCGGTATTTTAAAATTAGAGGTGTTACATTCTACACACCTCAAAAGAAGCTCATCCTCGAGCTATGGGGTTTAAGAAACTCCTCGAACAAAGTCAAGATACTTACTCCTCACCATTTTCTAGAATTTCCATGCACATTATCAACATCGGAACTTCATTGCACTTCAACGGTTGCACAACTTGTCGTCTGGTCGATCGCACTATCGATCTATATTAACCACTGGCCTCATAGGATCTGTCACATCCAATGCCACGTCCAGCTGGACTTTAATCTACAACGGCTCCACACTTAAGATAGATCCTTCACACTTTCTCGACATAGAAACAAGAAATACATCAAGAATGCCCGATATCTCAAAGATGCACTTTTTATGAAAGAATAGAAATATGAAAGAATCGACGAGACAAGCAGAAATAAAAAGGATGTATATCACCGGAATAAAAGAATATGGGCATGAAAAGAATGAATTTATACTCAATAAGGAATTAATCAATGAGTACGATTGTAAGAGACGGAAGGAAACAAAGAATGAAAGAATGGAATACGGAGGATCAAAGTGGATCGAATAGGGAAAGTATCCAGATTCAAGTTGGTTATTACATGTTCATGTGATCAATGCAGTGTGTACATTGTTGAGCTAACTTGGCTAAACTCCAACATGGTTAGATATTAACCTGGCTCTGATACCACTAAAATCCCTGTCACTCCTCACTTTCTATTATACGGAAACACAGGCACGTAACTGAGGCACGGCGAATGATATAAGTGTGCCAACTCATATCATCTATAAGCTGTACAATGCTAGTAAGCTCAATAAAACAATAATGATCACATATATAAGAATGCAATACAATAACCAATATCTGAGATACAAGAACTTACAGTATACTCGAGAATATACAATGCGATGACAGTCTGTTGAGTTCTTCCAGCAACCCATAATATATAACTATATAAGATTTTTACTCAAAAGAAAGGTAGATGGTACATGTTAGAGCAAGTAACGGGCTGCAAGTAGTACAAACAAAATAGGAACAGAAAACGAGGTATAACAGGAAAAGCAATAAGAACTAAAAATTCAAATACGGAACAAACATGATAACAAGAAACAATATCTGTAACAAGAAGGAAACAAGAACTGAACAAGTCTCAAAATATAACCAACCGGAAAATAGGTCATCTAAACAGGAATCTTGTAATCTTGTAAACAGGAATCATATAACTTGTAACAGGAATCATGCACGTGTTCAATGTAAGTCTTAAGTCTATCCATCTTTTACTAGTCATATCTAATGCACGCAATCTTGTGCCCATACCACAGGTTCGGGTGCATACAATCAAGTGAATGTTTGACTGTAGTGGTGAATTCTATGGATCATGTACTTGGGAAAACATGTAGATAGGAAACCATATTTGTTTATTCAGTTATTCAGTCATTTAATATTCTATATCAATGTTCAATGAATAATATACAGTGTTCAGTCATTCAGTTATTAAGTTATTCAGTTATTCAGTCATTCAGTCATTCAGTTATTCAGTATTGGTAGGGAAACCACGAGCTCCCTTCCGAGTACAGTCCACTATATTATCTACTACTAGGTCGTACCCTTATTACCCCAGCTTGTCATTCTTTTAATGTGATTCAGTCGTGTACATGTAATCAGTATACATGCATTCGGTATAATCAGTGAAACAGTAGCAATAATAAACCAATGTAGTACATGATATAAAGTCATTCGATCTATCTACTATATCAATTCAATTATTAAATAAGAAAATAACATATTTAAATTTTAAAAACATAAATATACAATTTTGGACATCACAATGTTGTTGTACAAAAATTCACTTACCCGTTGATACAGGAATGTGAATCAGGTTCCATCAGGGGTTCTAGAAACTAGACTCCCTACCGGTTCCAACTCATATCTACACGATACATTATAAAAAGAGAAATTAGGTCAACCAGACAGTTCTTTACTGATGTACTGTCCAGCCAGCAGATCAAGGTCAACTTTTTATATGTAAAAATTAACTTTATATTCATTTAAAAATCTTACAAAAATTATAAACTGATTCATAACCATTTCAAGTAACATTCCAGTCAATATCAAGTCTTTATTCACCTATTAACAAGATATTTTAATTTGTGAAACATGTTGATGTGCTATAAGTAACAATTTGGAATGTGTAGACCTAGCAGTACGAAAAATATGATAACTCATTATCTACAACTCGGAATTTAGATCCGTCAAATGTTCCAAAAACTAGATTCAATGGGCTCTGACTTTCATTTATAAGGGTTGATCTAATTCTAACAGCAACGGGGTCGAAAGTCCACTACAATACAGGCCAGATAGCGGGTCAGCAACATGGTAACTTTATCTAATGACAATTGAGATGTACAATTTCATATACTCCCACGAGATATTAACAGAGCATTCATGCTAGACGTTCAAGGGTGTTTCTATGATTACCAATATTTAATCAACATGTGAAAGGAATGAAGAACAAAATTATCATGATGACTCGATCAAAACTACTTCCGGATTCAAAGCAAAAGCTTGTACAGGAATGAAAAAGAGTGTACAAGCGATACTTTCCGTATAGAGCGATGATTCTGAATATGAAAGAATAAAGGAAATGAGAGTCCCGATGGCAACACACGTGCAAACAACTGTAACACCCCATAATTTCGAAACATATATATATATATATATATATATATATATATATATATATATATATATATATATATATATATATATATATATATATATATATATATATATATATATAATGAGTTGATGGCATACTTGTAAATATATGAATAGTGAATGGGGGGCCCACGATGTTGAAATAGCAAAGATGTTGCTGTTTGAAAAAGGATGATGACGTCAGCATAGGGTGCGGGCCACCCGGATTGTGAAGAGAAGTAGGGGGCTTCCTGTTGCTTGTATGACGTGGCTTTGATGTAGGGCCCGCCATGAAGTGAGACACAACAAGTGTGTTGTGTGCTCTCTCTGTGTGTGACGTGGGCGATGAGCCCCACGTGACGGGTGTACACAGGTAGAGGAAAGAAAAAGGAGAGAAGGTGAGTAAAAGATTGCCCCACATCGGAAATTGAACAAAAAATAATTAACTATAAATATAATTGCCTATGATCAAGAGTCACCAATTCGGTTAACCACCTTTTGAGAGGCATCCTGTGGTGGACAGTTGTACTATACTATAAATAATTTGTCTGATAAATTGTATAAATTGTCTACGCTAGGGATAGGGGCATTACAAATGGTATCCGAGCCGACTTTCGATCCTGGGTATAGGAGAGCCGTGAGTATGAGGGCCTCAGGATTCATGGTTTGAGAGTTTTCACAGGTTGTCTACGTGATGCGTCATGTCATGACGTGAATTCGTCTCCAAAATTATCGGGATTGAGGCGACGCTCACGGACTGCTCCACATCGGCTACGAAGGAGATCCTGCACTAGGTTGTGCATGCCCCGTGCTCAACGAGGATGTTGATTTCTGAAAGGGGGGCAGTGTGTGTAACACCCCATATATATATATATATATATATTGATGGAATACTTGTAAATATATGAATAGTGAATGGGGGCCCACGATGTTGAAACAACAAAGATGTTGCTGTTTGAAAAAGGCTAATGACGTCAACATAGGGTGGGGGCAACCCGGATTATGAAGAGAAGCAGGGGGTTCCTGTTGCTTGTATGACGTGGCTTTAATGTGGGGCCCTCCATGAGGTGAGACACAACAAGTGTGCTGTGTGCTCTCTCTTTGTGTGACGTGGGCGATGAGTCCCACGTGACGAGTGTACATAGGTAGAGGAAAGAAAAAGGAGAAAAGGTGAGTAAAACATTGTCCCACATCGGGAATTGAACAAAAAATAATTAACTATAAATATAATTGCCTATGATCAAGAGTTACCAATTCGGTTAACCACCTTTTGAGAGGCAGCCTGTGGTGGGCAGTTGTACTATACTATATATAATTTATCTGATTAATTGTATAAATTGTCTGAGCTAGGGGCAGGGGCATTACAACAACGGACATGGTGAACTCACGTGCAAACAACAAAGACGAACACACGTGCAAACACAGCAGCACGTGCGATTACATATACAGCAAAATGACGGTAAGAGTAGCAGCGGTAATGGCAGGAGGTGGGGACTTCGGCACTACGATGGACTGGACAGTAAGGGGTGCTGCGGCGGTGGTTGCTGGCAAGGCGAGGGAGCTAGAGAAAGACAGTGACAGGGGACGGCGGTACTGCGGTGGAAAAGAAGACCGATAGCCGGTAGGGGACTAGTTTCGATGGCGCTCGGTGTTGAAGCTCGGGAAGGCAGCCAGGTGCAGCGATGGTGGTTGGCGTTGGTGGTTGTGGTGATCGGGATGCAGGCGGCGAGCAGCATAAGGCTCGACGGTGGTGCTCCCTGGTGGTGCAGGCGGTGCAGTGGCACTACGGTGAGGGAGAGTGACAAGGAGGGTTGCGGTGGAAACTTGGAGGTGGTGAGACTGCGGTGGATGCAGTAGGCGGCAAGGGTGGAGATGGCGAGGGTTGGTGGCTCGACGGCGAGGCTGAGGGGAAAGTGGTGCAGTGGGTTCGCTCGGGGTGCAGGCAACGAGGAGGGAGGAGATGGCAGGGGGATTCAGTGGTGGTGCTGCAATGGAGAGGAGGTAGGGTGCAAGCGGTAATGTAACCCCTATTTCTGTTTTTCTTTATTTGTAATTTCTTCCTTCTTAATTTTTGTATTCAGATTTATTTTAATGATATTTCTGCTATCCCTTGGATTCATTTGTTCTCTTTTGATCATCTGTATTCATTTGGCTTGAACCCTGCAATTTTTTTGGTGCACTGCTAACTTTATTCTTTTGTGCTTTGGGTTATTTAGATCCATTATATTCATCTCCATTTTTATTATCTATTTCCTCTTTTTTGGATCCTAAATCCATAACCTTTAACCCGTTAACCCGCAACCCAAACCCAACATCCTAATACCTTATATAAAAACCCATTAACCTAATTAATCTCTCTCTCTCTCTCTCTCTCTCTCTCTCTCTCTCTCTCTCATCCCGCCACTCTCTCTTTCTCCCTTTCCCCTGTTTCGAAGCCTTGAACCCATCCTCTTCCTCTATTTTCATTTTGCCAAAACCCAATCCTCAAGCTCCTCCTCCTGCCGTCCTCCTCCGTCGCTCCGACCGCCACCACACCTACCCCAGCCCTCGTCGCCCTCCAACCTCTGAAGTCATCCCATCCCCGCACTGCTAAACCTCCCTTCGTCGTCCCTCCGTCGAGCAACCCACCGCCAACCTCTGCATCATCCATCCTCGTCTTCATCCCGTCGTCTCCCTTGCCACCCTCCAACCACTGAAGCACCCTCACCCCGTCAACCCATCTCCATCCTCCGCAACGCCCCTGCACCCGTCGACTGCCATATCCCCCCTTAGATGCCCAACCATCCCATTGACGTCTTTCCCTGCCAGCATCACAACCCTCAGCTAGCACCACCATCGACCACCGCCCACCATCGGATCCTGCCATAGCTACCTTTGCCATTGCCGCTGCCATTTTGCGTTGCTATCAATCTTGCTGTACTTGAATATACATGCGTTGCACATATAGTTGCTGCCCCTTTTGCACGTGTTGTTGTTACGTGCTTTGCACATGTCGCTTTTTCTGTAGTCTGCACGTGTATTGTTGATGTTAGGATTCTTATCCCATTATTGTTCCGATTTCGGACTAACCGTCAAAAAAGCAAGTTTCTCTTGAACTAGTTTTACTTTTCTTGTTCAAGAATTCTTTGATCTCCTCAAGTAGCTCCTGTTTCTATTATCATATTTTCTCTGTTTTGATACCGTCAAAGAGACTATTACGGATTTATCGGCGAAATCAAATAGTAGTCCTCTTTTCGTGCCCTTTCCCTTGACTCAAACCCAAGCCTGTATATAGTCACTTGCATACACGACATGAATACCTAGATTAGAAACTTGTTTATGAACATTGATGATTGAATGCTTTTCGTTTGAATGTGATGACCATGCTATGTTGATAATAATTTGTCTCATCTATAGTAGAATTCCACCCTAGAGATTGATTATGAGTTTCTGCAATTTTTGCTTCGAAATCATATGCATGCTTGGTTGTTTCGTTGTCTTTTAATAGTAACCTGCTTGCTGGCCTGATGTTTGCACTGTATTGATTTGAGTTTTTTACCTAGTTTCTGTCGTAATTTGATAAAATTTTGAAAACTTCATCTGTAGCTTTTTTAATCTACTTTTGAGAACTTTTTACAGAACTAGATTCCGACCTACAAACTGAAAGATATCATGTTTTTAGTACTGCTATGTTTTCAATTTCTAAATTTTTGTCCAGAGATACATTAACTTGATTTTCTATTAAAATAAAATGCTAACAACATAATTAGAATGTGAAATTTTATATTTTGTTACTAGACATGATCGAGAATCACTCTATTATTTTTATAAGATTATTTGATAATTTTTCAGACCTTTTATAATTATGAAAACATGATTCTAGGTTGCTTATTAGGATACTTGTTCAGTAAAGAACATGATTTTTGACATATCTACAGATAATATCAACTAGAACTCATTAAATAAGAATTTTAGCCCCGTGTGTTTGGAACCCAGATCATCTGACAGTTTTGCAATCCAACCTACCAATTGTATGATATTCATATTTTCATACAGTGACGTCTGAATTCCAGAATGCAGTTTGAATATGCATCACCCTGCTTAATTAATTAAAACAGTAGATCAAATTTGAGAAATAAAATCTGAGATTAATTTTGTTGTTACTAAACACTATTAGGAATTGAAATATGGATTTTATGATATTTTTAAATGATCTTTCAGTCTACTTTTATACACAAGTATTTTGACTCTAAGATGCTGCCTAAACCCGTAATTAGTAAAGAATGAGCTTATAAACCTAGAATCTGAATTTATCATATGGCGTACATATATTCTCTAGACCTAGTAAAGAATGTGTGCTTAGTGTTTTGCTTATATATCCATGATTGATTTTGCATCTAGGAAAGAGAAATAGTTGTATCATGCAATGCATAACTTTGCCATCTCTTTGACATCAATTCAAATCTTCTTTTACCCATTGCATGTTCACATTTAAGTATAGCAAAATATTAGCACGCAGGGGTAAACAAGGGTCGACTTGGTAGTGAACAATCGGAGACTGTACTCAGTAGGGCCCCTTGTTCTTGTTGTCAAGGAAGGTGGAGTGTTGACTGTGGAAATCCCGCGTGATTAAATTCTTGTCATCGTGCTGAGTACACGATATGTTGAGTTCACCATCATAATCTAAACGATCATTATTTGCATGCACCGAACCAGTGGTGTGGGACGTAGTATTACGTGTATTAGATAGGATAATAAAACACTAATGAACCTAGGATTGACACTTGTATTCTTGATAATGATTACTGTTATGGATCATGCATCATTGATTACAATTACTATTTATTGCATCATACATTCTAGACTTCTTTTCTATTATCCACTTTTGTTATTGTCATTGATCTTTGACTTTGTTCTAGCCTATAATTTCTTGACATACCATATTTTTCCTTGCTTCTTTGCTTTCGCTACTTGCTGTCCATGACATGATCTAATGGATACTATTTCTCTATTTTTAGATCATGAGTATGCAGGTACAGAAGGAAATTTGACTCAATGACTTAGTGAGCAAACTTTTTGAAGATCAAAGCTGGACTATTAGACTATTATAGTCATCTCATGTTATTTGTTTATTTTATTGCTTTCATCATACTTTGTATTCCGGGCTTGTTTGTCCCGAAGTTTACTTTTCCCAGATGTTGGATATTTTCAGTGAATTTATTTCATGATTATTTTGGAGTTTATTCTTTATTTATGTGGTTATTCTTTTCTTGCGTGGTTGTATTCTCTTGTATATTGTTGGGTTAATCTATTAGCTATGGATGGTATTATTATCATTCGCTGAGCCTTTGTCACGTGTGTAGTTTCTTGATTTTGAGACTACAACACAATACACAACATGTGTCTTGCAGTGTGTACCCAAAGCTTTCAAGGTTCAAAATCAAGCTACAAGACAAGTGTCACTCAAAAGCTTCAAAACATTTTCAAAGTGATCAGCTCAAGAACAAAAGAGTGTCTATGTAAATTGATGTACAAAATTGTAATCTTTGACATGTTTGCTTAGACATCTAGTAATAGCCTTGATGCACACACACACACACACACACACACACACACATCCCCTAGGACTAAAATAAAGTTTATTAAAAATCAAAAATGTCAAATTTAAGTTTGTATGAGTTCAGCTGTCAATTACCAGTCTACTTACATTGCTAAGCAGTGAACTGTTCAAGTACGAAACAATTTGAACTTATTCAAGCTCTGACCGGTCGACTCCTTTTGCAATCCAGTCGACTGTTCGAGCAGCTTTGACAGTTTTCTGATTATTTAAATTTGATTTTCGAATTCAAATCTTTTCTGCCGTTCAATGGCAATTGGTTAGCTGTTTTCCAACGACTCTGGAGTGTCTACTCTATAAATAGAGTCCAGATTTCACTTAGAAAATGATATGGCTAAAAATAGGATTAAATCGGGACCGTTCACATCGGACACGAATCTTAAAGCTCAGGGGTAAAACGGTAATTTCACCTACTAACGGGTCTGAAATGGGAACTGGGTCTTTCTCACAGATCCAATAACCCGTGAACGGATCCACCTCAACTGGGTACGGGTCCCAACCCGAAACACACCCAGTCCAGAAAAGATAGAATTAGGGTTTCTGATTAATCCTAATCAACGGCTCTGATTCACATCTATCTTTTCACCGGGAATTAAGGGATTACATTCCTAATCTGATTACGAGGATTTTATGCCTTATCAGATCACAGGAATCACATTCCTTATCTGATCCCATCGGCGACTATAAATACCCCCCACCCATCTCCATTAAGAGGTAATCAATCTTTTGCTAGTCAAACACTCTTTCATAATCATTTCTGGTTACTGACTTGAGCGTCGGAGGGTGCGTCGCCGGGATCAACCCCGGTGTCTCGCACTTCCTTGCAGGTGAACGGCGGGAGTCAACGGTCAAGCTCCGGCGGAACAGGTTAGGTGTTTGCTATTCAGGTTTTCCACGAACTCACAAATTCTATCTGTTTGCCCCCACACCGAAATTAGCGGCAACAGATACCTATTACATAAAACAAGTTTTTTGCTTTCGTTCAAAATTTTGTGAAAAATAACTCTAAGTTTTCAAAGAACTCTCGCTCTCTTAGACTTGGTTCTCTAATATCAGTCTTGTATAACAACGATTAAGTTCGAGACTGCGATTAGAAGTTGATTTATAGCCTCAATACAAAAAGCACATTCAAAAATCAAGGATTTAGGTGTTGTAATTTTCGATTTCTTTGTTGTTCACTCTCGGGTTGTGAGAGTAGTCCTCTCGGTTGGAGAGAAGGACTCTTGGTGTAAAGTTAGTGTTTCACTCTAGGTTGTAGAGTGGGGTTTTGCTCTCTCTAGTGGTGAGAGAGGTCTACGGGTTTGGCATAGTTGTTGCCAAAGGTCGTAGGGTATTCTTGTAAATCTTTTCAATAATAGTGAAAAATCTCAAGTGGGTTGCTTGGGGACTGGACGTAGGTCGAGAGGACCGAACCAAGATATATCGCTGTGTTAGCATTGCTAATTCTCTGTGGTTTGATCTTTCTAACTTGTAAATTTAACTTCGCTGCATTTAATTTTTGTCTGTGTCTGATCAGTTGACTGGTGGTCCAAATAAGTCGACTTACAGACTCGTTGTTCTCCAAGTTGATCAAGTCTCTTTTTATCTGTCGATTCAGTCAACTGGTGTTTTGCCCCAGTCGAGTTAACAGGAGTTTCAAGTTGAATATTTTTTAATAATTTTTTATAACACTATTCAACCCCCTAATGTTATCTGCCTTGCATACAGGATCCAACACTTAGTATCAGAGCCTAATTAATCACAATGGCATCTACTTCTTATTCAAATGCAAATCAATACCACGAAGGTCAATCTACACAAAGGCCGCCTCTCTTTGATGGAACAAACTACAACTACTAGAAATGTAGAATGAAGGTTTACTTACAATTCATCAACTATGAGATCTGGAACATGACCGAGACGGAGTATGCATTGCCTACTCTTCCCTATGCTCAATAGAATGACGATATGAAGAGTAATACCATGAACAATGCAAAGGCGATGAATGTCCTCTTTTGTGCACTTACCAAAGAAGAATCCAACCGTGTGTCAACCGCAACAACGGCATACCAAATATGGCATACTCTTGAGGTAACACATGAAGGCACAAATAAGGTCAAGGAACCTAAAATTTCTGTTCTTGTTCACAGGTTCGAGATGTTTCGAATGAAGGAGAATGAAAGCGTATCGGATATGATAAAAAGATTTACCGACATCACAAACTCCCTTGTGGCTCTTGGCAAAACATATACTCAAGCGGAAATGGCGAGAAAGTTTCTTCGTGCTCTTACCCCCCAATAGGAAAAGAAGACTACTACAACTGAAGAAGCCAATGATTTAGCACAACTTTCGCTTGAAAATCTTGTTGGAAATCTAATTTCTTATGAAGTACAATTGGAGGAGCGCAAGGACTTAGAACCGCAACAAGCCAAAAAGAAAACTCCTACTTCTAAGTCTATTTCTGAATCAGAAGATGATGAAGATGATGAAGAAGAAATGACCATGTTCACAAGAAAATTCAAAAAATTCCTTTGCAAAGGTAAATTTAATTCAAAATTAAAGGATACTAATGAATCTCCTACTTGTTTCAATTGCAATAAGATAGGTCACATGAAGAATGATTGTCCATTGGAGAATGCAAAGTTTAAAGGCAAAGTCTCAAATTTCGAGAAGGGCAAATTTACCAAGAACTAGTACATGAAGAATAAGAAAGTCTACCAAGCAACGTGGGATGATAGTGATTCATCTTCGGAAGAAGAAAATGAGTAATCTAATGAAGTTGCAAACGTGTGCTTCATGGCAAATCAAAGCGATCTAAGTAATAGTATAGATTCTAGTGATTTGTTAGAAGTTTTAATGAAATTTTTCAAGAATTAAAAAAGGAGAAAATAAAAGGTAAGAATCTAGAGAAAGCTAAATTCTCAAGAAAACCTTGATTTACAAGTTGAAGTCAAGTCTTTAACTTCTCGTATTTCCAACTTGGATATATATCTTATATCTCTAAAAAAGAATTATGAAGAGAAATCTAAGAATGAATCTAAGTTCAATAAGGGAAAATAGAATTTAAATGAAGTTCTCCAAAATCAAGTTCAGTCTAATAAAAAATTTGGACTTGGTTTTCAAAAAATTTTTGAAAAAGGTCATTCTTCTAATAACACTAGTAATAACAAGCTTTATTCTGCTTCTAGTATAAAGAATAAGTTGTATGATTTCTTTGAAAAGCCAAAAATTCTTGTTAATCATGAAAATGGAAAGTTTCCCAAAAAGACCAGTCGATTAGCACCTCAAATAAGTCACTTGTCCAGAAGGATGCAGTCTTATTCGAAAAGACAACAACTTCATATAAGTCGACTAGTTTCACCTTCCAGTCGCCTGAAGTCTCAAAACAGTCGACTGGACAGTGTAAAAATATGTGGGTTCCAATTAATCTGTGTCTAAATGAAAGGATTTTGAGCATAAATTCTCTTGTAAATAATGTTTGTAATTCAATTAATTTTAAACCTGCATATGGGGGTAAATCAAACTCACTTTGGGTTTGGTTTCCCAAGCACTAATCTTTATCAGACCCAATGAAAATGGTACCATATTTACGAATAATATTTTGTAGGTACCTAAAAGAGAACGATGGATACTTGACAGTAGATGCTCTAAATACATGACTGGTCATGCAAACTTGCTCTCTTCCATTCAAGATATAAATGGAGGAACTGTTACTTTTGGGGACAATAACAAAGGAAAAGTCATCGGAATAGACATGGTTGGTAAGAATACTACTCCTATTATTAAAGATGTACTCTCAGTTAGTGGTTTAAAGCATAACCTATTAAGCATTAGTCAATTATGTGATAAGGGTTATAAGATAGTGTTTGAAAAAGATGCATGCTTGATTTATGACTCTTCTTTACAAAATGTGATTTTTCAAGGTATTAGAAAAAATAACATATATGAACTTTGTTTAAAAACAAATGAGTTTTCGGATGATTTTTGCTTAGTTGCCTCAAACAACGATTCCTGGCTTTCGAACAACAATTCTTGGACATGTAAACATGAAAAATATCGCCAAAATCTCTAAGAATAACCTAGTTAAAGGACTACCAAAATTATCTTTTAAGAAAGATAAAATATGTGATGCATGTCAACTAGGGAAACAAGTAAAATCCACTTTTAAACCAAAGGAAATGATTTCTACTAGTAGGCCTCTCGAATTGATCCATATGGATTTATTTGGTTCTACTAGAGTTGCTTCCTTAAATAAAAATAGATATGTATTTGTTTTAGTCGATGATTATTCAAGGTTTACATGGATATTTTTCTTAAGACATAAAAATGAAGTTTTTGAAGAATTTGCAAATTTCTGCAAATATGTTCAAAATCAAAAATCTCTAAACATAGTCACTATTAGAAGTGATTATGGTGGAGAATTTGAGAATGACACATTTTCAGAGTATTACAACAAGAATGGTATAACACATACTTTTGCATTTCCTAGAGCTTCACCACAAAATGGAGTGGTTGAAAGAAAGAATAGGACTTTGCAAGAATGTGCACGTAACATGCTTGTTGAAAGTAATTTGCCTAAATACTTCTGGGCTGAAACTGTTTCTACAGCATGTTATGTATTAAATAGAACACTAATTAGACCAAAGTTAAAGAAGACTTGTTTTGAGTTGTTTTTTGGAAGTATTCCTAAAGTTTCTTACTTAAAAGTATTTGGTTGTAAGTGTTTCATATTAAACACAAAATATAACTTAGATAAATTTGATGCTAGATCTAATGAAGGTATTTTCATTGGATATTCAAATAGGAGTAAGGCTTATACAATTTTCAATAAGCCATCAATGACTATTGAAGAATCTATGCATGTCTCATTTGATGAATCTTTACCTTCATCTAGTATTATTCAAGATGATGAAATTGTCTCTTCACCACTAGATAACATTGTAAATCACTTGAGCAAACTACTCTAGATATGTCGACTAATGGGTTTCATAAATCGACTGATGTGTTGAATCAGTCGGCTGATGGGTTCATTAAGACGACTGATCCTGTTGAGATAACTCCAACTTTACCAAAGTCATTTGTTGAAGTTCGCGAGATCATCCTCATGACTTAGTTATTGGTGACATTTCACATGGCATTCAAACACGATCACACTTTAATATGATTTCTCATGCTGCCTTTTTATCTGACTTTGAACCTAAAAACATTCAAGAAGCATGTGAAAATGAATTTTGGTTGAATTCTATGCAAGATGAACTTAACCGATTTGTAAGGAATGATGTATGGGATTTAGTTCCACAACCCCCGAATCATACTATCATTGGTACCAAATGGGTATTTAAAAATAAGTTAGATGAATCAGGATAAGTTGTTAGGGGCGAGGCTAGACTAGTTGCCCAAGGATATAACCAAGAAGAATGTATTGATTTTGATGAAACATATGCTCCTGTTGATAGACTAGAATTAATTAGAATTTTGTTATCTTTTGCATGTTTTATGAATTTCACACTTTTCCAAATGGATGTTAAAAGTGCGTTCTTAAACTGTTTCATTAAGGAGGATGTTTATGTTAAGCAACTACTAGGTTTCGAACATGAACAATTCCCTAGCCGTATTTTTAAATTGAAAAAGATTTTATATGGTCCTAAACAAGCACCTCGTGCCTGGTATGATCGTCTAAAAACTTTTCTTTTGGAAACAGGGTTTGAAATTGGTAAAGTACACTACATTGTTTATTAGGAAAATAAATTCAGACATATTAATTATACAAATCTATGTAGATGATATAATTTTTGGATCAACTAATAGTAATCTATGTTAAGAGTTTGCTACTACTATGCAAAATGAGTTTGAGATGAGTCACATGGGTGAACTCAATTACTTCCTTGGACTTCAAATAAAACAGTCTCAAAATGGCATATTTATTAATCAAGGAAAATATGCTAAGGAGTTACTCAAACGATTTGGCATGGATGGCACTAGTATTATGACGAAACCTATGGCTACTACTACAACACTTAACAAAGATGAATTAGGTAAGAGTGTCGATCAAAAGCGCTATCGAGGTATGATTGGCTCACTCTTATATATAACTGCTAATAGACATAGATATCAGTCTGATCCAAAAGAATCTCACTTAAAAGCAGTGAAACGGATTTTAAGATATATTAAAGGCACATCTGAATATGGTTTATTTTATCCTCGCACCAATAATTTTCAGTTACTGTCTTATAGTGATGCTGATTTTGCTGAAAGTAAAACTGACTGCAAAAGTACTAGTGAAACCTGTCACTTTTTGGGACATTCCCTAGTATCTTGGTGTAGTAAAAGCAAAATTCCGTATCTCTATCTACTACAGAAACTGAATATATTGCGGCAAGTTTGGCTTGTGCTCAAATCTTCTAAATGAAACAAACCCTTTTATATTATGGTATTTCTTTTTCAAAACCTTCTATAATGTGTGACAATACCAGTGCCATTAATCTTTCTAAAAATTCGGTTCAATATTACGTACAAAATATATTGATATTCGACATTATTTTCTATGTGATCATGTTTTAAAATCAGATATTTTATTGGAATTTATTTTCAGTAATAAAGAAATAGTGAATATTTTTACCAAACTGTTGAAAGAAGACATTTTTATAAAGTTTAGAAGAGGACTAAGAATCTGTTCATATCATGATATTTCTTAAAAATTTGTTGTCTAAGTCGACTTATTGTATTGATTTAGTCGACATATACCTAGATTAAGTTTTTTTTTGTTCTTTCTTGAAATTATTGAATGAACCGTCGACTGCCTTGATTTTCTAGTCAACTGATGATGCTTTATAACTTATACATTCTTTCAAAAAAAAATCTGTTTATTTTTGGACTTATTTTGTTCTTGCCTTAGTCGACTTCCCTCTTGACCAGTCGAGTGTCGCGACTGTGTTCAGATTTTTTTATTATCTGAATCGTCAATTGTTTGGGGTATCTTTTGTTCTTCTTAGACCCGACCCGCTCTACTTTTCTTATCCATTTGATCTCCACCATCAATCTATCCAATCTTTTAATCTTCACCTTTAATTTTTTTATCTTATCTAGTACAAACCCTAGTTCCAATCCACTTTCCCTTTTTACTCTTCCTCTTCCTATCAGACCAGACGGCTGCTGAGGATTGAAGCTCGCCGATTAGATAGCTGATTAGAGTTCGCAGATTCAAGCTTGCTTCTTTGCTCGAAGTGTCTTAGATTTGGTCTTAGTTTCTCTCTTTGCTGTTGGGTAATTTTTTTTCCTTTCTTATCTCTATAGGTCTTTTAGGTCGTTATCTTCATGCCGAAATCTAAGAGATCTAGGTCATCTGCCCCTGTTGAAGATGAACAAACCCATCCTAATTATCTTGAATATTTGAGAAATCCAAACCTAGTTGAAAAATATTTTGCCATTTGTCAATTGATTATTTTTCCGGGTAGGTTTATTAACTTTCCTGATTTAGAGAAATATCCAATTACTCCACTATTTCAACATTGTGGATTGTTTGATCTTTTATCTCTCGTAAATCAACCCCACTACTACCTGTAACTTATTTGTTTGTTTTATAATAATATGAAAGTTGCTAGTAATGATAATGATGATAAGTATGACTATGAAATTGAGTGTTAGCAAATTAGGACAAATTCTGAAAATTCCTTTTGATGGGTTGGATTTAGGAGAACTTGAACTTGATGATCCCTCTAAAATATTTCTTCCCCAATATTTGCTTCAAGGTCCTCCTATGACCAATAAGAACATAACCCCGCTTGCGAAGCTTGTTGCAAGAATTTTATCGTATAATATCATCCCTAAAACAGGAAGCTATGATCAATTTTCACACGAATTACAAGTGGTTGTTTATGCAATTTTTGGGAATATCCATATCAACTGGTGTCAATTTATCTTTAGTCATCTCCACAAAGCTTACACCTCTTTCTTACCTAATGGAGCTATTCTCACTCATATCTTTAGCCACTTTATGGTAGATTTGGATCAGGAGTCTAGTGTTGTGTCTCGTTTTGAAACTTTTGATCGGGCCAGTCTTTCCCGTATAAAATTGCTCCTTACTCCTCCTCATTCACCTACCTATAATGCTCCACCTATACCTTTGTCTACTTCCATTCCACCTCGTTCTTCGGTATCTAGTTCGTCTTCTATTCCACCTAGGGCAAGCTTTTCTTATCTTGAAAGTCTATATTCATCTGTCAACTACATTATGGACCATCAGGATCTCATTCTAGGTCGTCAGGATTCTCTAGAGGCTAGTCTTGCCAACCTCACTCAGTTGTTTGTTCGGCAATTTCCTCAGCCTACTTCTGCCCCCGACAGTAACAAAGACGAAGATTGATATTGCATGTCTTGTATTTTGTATTACTTTTCTATTTTTTACCTTTTATTTTGTAAGACTTTATCTTTGACTTTGGATTATGACTTTATGTTCTTTTTTATGTTTATGTATGACTTTTGGATGCTTATGTATCACTTTATGTTCTCTCTTTGGATTGCCCCGTGTTACTTTCTGTTTTTTGTTAATGCCAAAGGGGGAGTATTGTTGGATTTTTGCATATTCTATCTTATTATTGTGTGCATGTTTTATCTTATTTAGGGGGAGCAAATTTAATTGTATTTTTTGCATATCTATATGTGTGTTATGTTCAGAAGAAACATGTTGCTTAAAGTTACTACTCTATATTGTTTAGTTATTGTGTTGTCATCATCAAAAAGGAGAAGAATGTAGATTCTTGATTTTGATGACTACAACATGATACACATATGTTCTATTCAACATGTCTCTTGCAGTGTGTACCCAAAGCTTTCAAGGTTCAAGATCAAGCTACAAGACAAGTGTCACTCAAAAGCTTCAAAACATTTTCAAAGTGATCAGCTCAAGAACAAAAGAGTGTCTATGTAAATTGATGTACCAAATTGTAATCTTTGATATGTTTGATTAGACATCTTGTAATAGCCTTGATGCACACACACACAGATCCCCTAGGATTAAAATAAAGTTTGTAAAAAATCAAAAATGTCAAATTCAAGCTTGTATGAGTTCAGCTGTTAAGTACCAGTCGACTTACATTGCTAAGCAGTCGACTATTCAAGTACGAAACAATCTGAACTTACTCAAGCTCTGACCAGTCGACTCCTTTGGCAATCCAGTCAAATGTTCAAGTAGCTTTGACAATTTTCTGATTATTTAAATTTGATTTTCGAATCCAAATCCTTTTTGAAGTTTGATGGCAGTTGGTTAACTGTTTTCCAACGACTCTGGAGTGTCTACTCTCTAAATAGAGTCCAGATATCACTTGGAAAATGTTATATATTACATAAAACAAGTCTTTGCTTTTGTTCAAGTTTTTGTATAAAAGAACTCAAAGTTTTCAAATAACTCTCACTCTCTTAGATTTCGTTCTCTAATCTCAATCTTGTATAACAACGATTAAGTTCGAGACTGCGATTAGAAGTTGACCTATAGCCTCAATACAAAAAGCACATTCAAAAATCAAGGCTCTAGGTGTTGTAATTTTTGATTTCTTTGTTGTTCACTCTCGTGTTGTGAGAGTAGTCCTCTTTGTTGGAAAGAAGGGCTCTTAGTGTAGAGTCGGTGATTCACTCTAGGTTGTAGAGTGGGGTTTTGCTCTCTTTAGTGGTGAGAGAGGTGTATGGGTTTGACTTAGTTGTTACCAAAGGTCGTAGGGTATTCTTGTAAATTGTTTCAAGAATAGTGAAAAATCTCAAGTGGGTTGCTTGAGGACTAGACGTAGGTCGGGAGGACCGAATTAGGATATATCGTTGTGTTAGCATTGCTGATTCTCTGTGGTTTAATCTTTCTAACTTGTAAATTTAACTTCGCTGCATTTTATTTCTGTCTGTGTCTGTGTAACCCATGTTTTCTATTTTTCGTATTTTGGGTGTATTTTCTCTTTTTGTGTATTCTTTCAGCTTGTATCTCTTTTGGACCGTATACTGGATCTTCATTTTCAATATATTCATTGATTTGATTTTTCATCTTTTGATCTTCTTGATCCTATTGTCTCTTGTTGTTTTGTCTCGGTTATTCGAGCCCTTATTTTTTATTTCCTTTATTTTCATATTGTTCGTACCCTATTTATTTATTCACATTGTGTCATCTCATTTTTATTGGATCTATTATTCTTTTTCCCAAAACCTTATTACCCATTAAAAACCCTATATCCTAATACCCTATGAGCCTATACCCGTTACACGTACACTACCTACCCATACCCGATTGCACCCCTAACCCGCTAACCCTATTCAGCCGTCACCCCTCCCCCTAAACACTTAACTCGAAAAATCACCCCTATATATATACTAACCCATACTGCATAAACACATACACCCATACAGCCGCTCTCGTCCTTATGCTCTCTCTCCCGATCATCTCTCTCTCTTTCCCTGTGCTTCCGACACCAGCAAAGCACCTCTCCAACCCCCTCCTTCCTGTCCTTCCTCCCGGCGCCACTCAGCCCCGCAGCACCCCGACTCCCCATCTCCTCGACAGCAACAGCCGGAGCAACGCCACAGCCCCTCACGACGCCCAGTCCACCGTGCAGCCCTCCAGTTTGGGACCTGTCTCTCTCCGTCGGATGCAGCACAGCAACAGCGGCAGCAAGCCACTGCCGTTGCCGCAACCTCATGCACCGTTTGAATCCCCCGCTGTGCACACCCTCTGTTGCTCCTCTTGTGTGTGTGTGTGTAACACCCCATATTTGTAGAAGGTATACAAGATATATATATATATATATATATATATATATATATATATATATATATATATATATATATATAGGGAATAAAATAAAAAAAGAGAAAGAGTTGAGTTGGATGGTGGTGACGTGGAGAAAAGAAAAGAAAGAGATGAGATGAGTTAAGTGGTGACCTATAGGATGATCCTATGGGATATTGATGGATGATGGGCCTAGATGATTTCCTATGGGGCATAGAAAATGGAAAAATAAATGAAAGAAATGAAGAGTGTGCCGGTGGGTGTGTTGACCGTGGGTTGACCTAGGGATTAAATGTCCCATATCGGAAAAGTAAAGTGAGTAAGTGCGAGTATATATAGGATAAACCAAGTGATAAAGGTACCTAACAGGTATACCCACCTTTTGATGGTGCCTGTGGTGGGCGTGACTAGAATTTAGTTAATTGTGTGCATACGAGTTGAGTACGAGGCATTACAGATGGTATTAGAGCCAACTTTCGACATCGAATGTAGGACTTGTATATAGGAGGTGCGTAAGATCCTGGGTGGGCAGCGATCTGTGTATGAGATGCGTAAGACCCTTGGTTGGCAGCGATGTGTATTGGACCTAGGAGACAACTCTACATTCGACTAGAAAGGCAATCTTGTAGTAGATTGCACGTCCCGTATTCAGCGAGGATGCTGAATTCTTAAGAGGGGGTGAATGTAACACCCCGTATTTGTAGAAAGTATACAAGATATATATATATATATATATATATATATATATATAGGGAATAAAATAAAAAAAGAAAAAGAGTTGAGTTGGATGGTGGTGACGTGGAGAAAAGAAAAGAAAGAAATGAGATGAGTTAAGTGGTGACCTATAGGATTATCCTATGGGATATTGATGGATGATGGGCCTAGATGATTTTCTATGGGGCATAGGAAAATGGAAAAATAAATGAAAGAAATGAAAAGTGTGCTGGTGGGTGTGTTGACCGTGGGTTGACCTAGGGATTAAATGTCCCATATCAGAAAAGTAAAGTGAGTAAGTGTGAGTATATATAGGATAAACCAGGTGATAAAGGTACCTAACAGGTATACCCACATTTTGATGGTGCCTGTGGTGGGCGTGGCTAGAATTTAGTTAATTGTGTGCGTACGAGTTGAGTACGGGGCATTACAGTGTGTGGGTTCGTGCTTTTGTGCTGTCCATCTCTCTCGCTCTCTCTTGGAGTGCGTGTTTGGTTACTTTGTGTTCGTGTGCTCGTTATTGTGTTCGTGGGTTCTTTGTTCGTTGGTATCGTGTTCGTTGCCGGGGAATCTGTTCCCGTTATTCTTGCTCTTGCTCCGTACCATCGTCGACTATAAGTCAAATAACTTGTATTTTTTTTGTAATACAAGTACTAAATACCGCCGATAGTGTAGTTGTAACTAGAGAAAAATTTTATGTGAACCCCTGTTGTATATTTTTTATATTGTGTTGACTCTTCCGTAGTTACCACATGACACCCATGACATGAAATAACCGAGGGATGACCACTTCTTGTTGTGTGCAAGCATGTTGTTCGTATGATATCATGTGCTCGGTTGTGTTAGTTGTACTATACTTGTTATAGACTTGTGAAATATCCTATACCATGTTTCTTGGACATCTAGTATATTGTATTTCATGTTTGGTTATGATTGGGATTAGTTTCGTGTGAACTAGTTGATTTTGTGCATACAAGATATTTTCTGTTTTGTCGATTTCCTATTATTTTGTTCAGTATTTTAGACCCTATTAAGGTCAGTATATGAAAATATTTTCTGAATATGAATTATATAGAATTTTGTGTACTTTCCAGATTTTCTGACAGATCTCAGTTTCAATTTATGAGTTTCGAGTTATGACTATTTTACTACAGATGTGTTTAAAATTTCAGATTGAGTTTTTGTATGAATTTTGTATGACTATTTATTTTTCTACTGATGCTAAAGATAATATTTTGATTGAATATTTTGCTAGTTACAACTAGAATTGATTGGAATTAATCCCTAATATTAGTGGATTTAATTGATAACTTTTATACACTATTTTATGCTTGCAAACAATTACTATACTGGCAAAATTTTCTTGCTGTTCAGTAAAGAACCTTAATTTTGACCTAATTCTATTTGCTTTCTATAAAAACTTTGTGAATATGAATTGTAGCCTCTTGTATCTATTTTATCACCCTTTTGACGGATCTAGATTCTGATTTATATTTTGTCAGATATTGCTGTTTTAGTACTGCTGTATTTATGATTCCAGATTTACATAACTACTGTATCTTGTTGTTTTCTGATTTTAATTGAGTATTCTATCTATGTTATAAAATTATGAAACTTTATTTTCTGATACTAAACATGCTAGGGAATACCCTAGATTTTTTGTAGATTTAATTATTAAGTTTTTATGCCGTTTTCCTGTTTACGAATACAAACTTCTGATTTCTGGCTGGACATGTTTTCTGGATACAAACCTATTTTGAGACTTGTTTTTGTGAAATACCATATGACTTGTATATATTGCTGGATTCGGCCGGGAGTCTATTTTCCATATTTTCTGACAGATCCAGATTTGTACCTTAGTAGCAACGAGAATTCCAGATTTAGTACAGTACTGTCTTGCTGTCCTGAACTAGAATTTTTGTTGTTCCATCCTTTTATGTGTTGTCTTTCATTTGTACATGTTTATATTTCAGTTTGAACCTTTTACCTATTTATGCCATGTTATTCTTGCCTTATATGTGACACATACATGTCTGTCTGATGATAATAATAAATAACCAACCCAGGGTTAAGGAAAAGATATAGTAGTGGATAATATAGAAATGTGTACTTGGAAAGGGAGCTCGTGTTTCCTACAGGATTATCTGCTATGTGTTCATGACTACATGATACACGACTCTGTCTGCCTGATTACCCTGACTGCACACTTCCCTATAGGAAGGTGTACTCAGAAGAGAACCCATAGGTTCTATCTTTCTGTGTGGATCTGCATCTGATATCTGTCTGCCTGATACCTGAGTACACGGCCCTATAGAATCCCCTACGAAATCTAAACGTAATTTGTATGAATGTAGCAACCATGTGCTAAAAGTTTGGGACACATGAAGTGCTACCTATATAGTAATAAACACAAGACCTGTAATAACATGATATATGTTACCTGTTCACCTGTATCTGTTATCTGACATCTATTATCTGTCTGACTGTTACATGCTACTTGACATCTGTTATCTGTATACCTGTCTGCATACCATCTGACACTTGACATCTATTACATATCACTTGTACCTGTTAGCATACCATGATACTTGATTCTGTTTTCTGATTTATGTTACACATTCTGTTTTGCTCTATCATATCCATTCCAGGCTATGTTTATTTCTGTTATTATTTTATGTTTGTTTATCTTTCCCTGTACTTGTGTCTGCACTACAAGCGGCCTATAACTTGCATTGATGAACGTTTTGTTTTCTTTTTCCTCTTTCTGCAATTTATTAAATTGCATATTATGGAGATCAGCATCCCGATGGAGTTGGTGATATGAGATTCTAGATGCTGGAGTTTTGCTATTATTATTATTATTATTATTTCCTGTTTGCTTATTTGAATAATGTATCTATTACTTGGATGATTTTTTGTATTGGGTAATGTGACCCAGAATTATTGACTTGTTCAGATCTGGTTTATTCGAGATTATTAATTGTGTTTCAAGTAAATTTCTGTTGGTATTTTAATTCATATATGCATGTGTGGTTGACTTTTTCTGCTTCCGACTCTGATTATTCTTGTGAAATGTTGTAAAGATCCGGACAACTTATGGATGATGAAAATCATTCGCTGGGCTTAGTCACGTATCCGTAATTCGTATTCTCTTTTGGAAAGCGGGGCATGACAAGGTAGTGGTATCAGAGCCCAGATTTGGCTAATGTATTAGTTTGACTGATATATTAGACAAGCTTGGCTCGATTTGGGATCGGCTCAACAGTACACAAACCATGCATACATAAATGAATTATAATCAACTTTGATCAGGATACTAATTATTTTGATTTTGTGTAGACCATGGCTCGTAGAGGTTCTACTTCTCGTCGCAAGGAAGATCAGCCCGGGCTTGAGGCCATTACCAAAGTGTTGGATTGGCTGATCAATATGCAGCAGAACCATAGTGACTTGGTGATGGCTGCTTTGGAAACTGCTCAGGTTCCACCTCCTGCTGTGCCTATGCTAGCAGCTCTCTCTCCCCGTTCGGGTACAGTCACGGATTTCATGAGGCTACATCCCTACAGATTCTCCGGCACTGGGACGCCTTTGGAGGCTGAGCAGTGGTTGATCCGGAATGAGCAGTTACTTTTGGTGGTAAGAGTTGCCGATGCTGATAGAGTTGATGTGGTGGCCATCCAGTTGGTGGATTTGGCTAATATTTGGTGGAGGTTCGAGTCAGAAAGGCTGGAACGACCGATCACTTGGGCCACATTCACTTGGAGCTTCTTGGAGAAGTTCTTCCCTAGCAGCACTCGAGTTGAAATGGAGCAACAGTTCTTGGCCCTGAAACAGGTTGGTCATTATTCTATTTTGGAATTTTGTTACATATTGTCCAAACAATATTGTAACATGAGACTTTCTTGAAACACGGCTCCAGGTCTGTGGATGAGCACCTGAATTTACAAGACTTAGCCGCTTCATAGCCGTTCTTGTGGCCAACGAAGAGGATAGGGCTCGTAGATTCACATTGGGACTTGGGCGAGAGATTTGGGTGCAGCTCGTCTCCCTTCACTTGCGTACTTATGCTAAGGCTCTTGTGGCAGTTCGAGCTCAGGAGCAGGCTCGTGGTGGGTTGGCCCCTTCTCAGTGGACTGTTCTGCACTCTGTTGTTGCTAGCCGTTCTGGTGGGCCTAACCGGAGGCCTGCTCTTGCCCATCCAGTCAGGGAAGCCCCCTACTCTTCTGCTGGTTCTCGAGCTAGTTGCTGCGACTACTACCAGATGGCTGGGCATGATCGCAGGAATTGTTGGCGCGCCAGTTGCCGATGCTTCAGATGTAGCATTGCTGACCATTCAGTGCGGGATTGCCCATAGCAACGGATGGCTCTTCCAGCCGGGGGTCCAATTCAACAGGTAGCCCCAGCTCGTGGTCCAGTCAGGCCACCACTTCCTCTACAGCACTAGATTTTCGGTCAGAGATTGCTGCCCCCAGAAGAGGTCAGGCTTTCAACCTGACTGTTGCTGATGTTGAGACAACAGAGGTTGTTGTTGCAGGTATATTTTGCTTTTATTGCTTTGTTGTTTTTGTTGTTTCTCTTTTGCTTCTTTCATTTCTCTTGCATTATTCTTCCTTGTTATCTTCCTGCTTTGTGTTTTTCTTCACCCCTGTTCATCTATCCTTTTCTTTTCCCCTTGTCTTATGATTCTGTCTTAGGTGTTGTCCTTGTTTGCTCTTTCCATGTTCTTGTTCTTTTTTATTATGGGGCAACCCATTCCTTCGTCTCTTCTCGGTTCGTGGCTCGCCATCAGTTGGAGTGCAGCATCATGTCAGAGGCTTGGAACATTGTGACAGGTGGTGGTGTTGTCATTTATTTCCAGGAGTGCAGGCAGTGTCCCATGGTTATTGGTAGCGCAGATTTCAAGGCCAACCTGATTGAAATTGAGAATTCAGGATTCAATGTCATTCTCGGTATGGATTATTTGGGTGAATCCCACGCCATTATTGATTGTCGTACTAAGAAAGTTGTGTTCTGCATTTCAGATCACGTAGAGTTTGAGTTCCATGTCGGGGAGATGTTCCTTGGCCGAGCTGAGACTGCAGTTGATCAGGGGTTTTGTGCGATGGAATTGCATTCAGGCTGTGAGGCTGCGCCTCTAGTAGTGCGGGATTTCCTAGATGTTTCTCCAAAGAAGTTGCCTGGCTTACCCCCTAATAGGGATGTAGAGTTTGGTATTGAAGTTCAGCATGGTACGACGTCGATATCGAAGAGTCCCTACAGGATGGCACCGGTTGAGTTAGCAGAGCTTAAGGTGCAGATTCAGGAGTTGTTGGATTTGGGGTTCATCAGACCCAGTGTTTCGCCTTGGGGTGCTCCATTCCTTTTTATCAACAAGAATGATGGTAGTCATCGACTGTGCGTGGATTATTGGGAACTGAATAGTGTTACTGTGAAGAATCGGTATCCATTGCCCATGATCGATGATTTATTTGATCAGCTGAGTGGAGTTGTTGTTTTCTCGAAGTTGGATCTACATTCTGGGTACCATCAGGTCAAAGTGAAGGTGACTGATGTACAGAAGACTGCATTCAGGACCAGATATGAGCACTATGAGTATCTTGTGATGCCATTCGGGGTCACGAACGTGCCTGCTGTATTCATGAGTCTTATGAACAGGGTCTTTTCCCAGTTCTTGGACAGATTTGTGGTGGTCTTTATTGATGACATTCTGGTGTATTCTCGGAATCAAAAAAATCATGCTGAGAATCTTAGGTTGGTTCTGCAGACTTTGAGGAAGAACCAGCTCTATGGGAAACTCAGCAAGTGTGAGTTTTGGCTCGACAGGGTCACTTTCTTAGGGCACTTTATCTCGGGAGATTGTTTTTTCTTTGGATCCGGCCAAGGTTGAAGCTGTGAAGGATTGGCCAGTTCCCAAGTGAGTTTTAGAGGTGCGGAGTTTCCTTGGTCTAGCTGGCTATTATTGGAAATTCATCCAAGACTTTTCGAAGATAGAAGGAGCGCCACTGACTAAGCCGACTGGGAATGACCTGAAGTTCTGTTGGTCTGAGGCTTGCAGTGAGGCTTTTGCTGAGTTGAAGAGTAGGTTGACGTCAGCGCCAGTGTTGACTATTCCAGATGGTTCAAGAAGATTTGTTGTTCACAGTGATGCTTCGAGTAAGGGTCTGGGAGCAGTTCTGATGCAGAAGGACCGGGTTGTTGGTTATGCATCGAGGTAGTTGAGGCCACATGAGAAGAACTATCTGACACATGACTTGGATTAGCGGCAGTGATCTTTGCTTTGAAGCTGTGGAGACATTATTTGCTTAGGAACCGAGTGGAGATCATTACAGACCACAAAAGTCTGAAGTACGTCTTCACCGAGAAGGAGTTAAACATGAAGCTCAGGCTGGTGATGTGCAGTTGCAGGGTTTTCGAGCTGAGGTTGAGTCTGGTTCAAGAACGGACATGGTTATTGTCACGCCCCGCTTCCCAAAAATACGGAATACAAGTACATGATATTGGCCCAGCGAATGACTAACATCAACAAGCTGTTTATCCGATCAACTCAACAATATAATCAATACAGAACAATTGCGCAGGCAATAATAATAATCTCATGAACAATAATACTTGGAATAAACAATATGAAATATCCAAATACAATAATAATCCAACATCTGGAAACAAAAATAACAATATTCGGGTCATAAGCCCAATGTAATAATAAATACAATCCAAATAATATTAAGTCTCAATACATTAAGTTTATTAAAGCAATAAGCAATTAGAAAGCAGTAGTCTTCAGACTGTTTGTTCTCCAAAATCTGCAATTTAATAAATTGCAGGAAGAGGAAAAGAAAACAAAATGCCCGTCAATGCAAGTTACGGGCCGCTTGTAGTGCAGGCACAAGTACATGGAAAGGATAAACAAATAGCATAGAATAGGCATGATAACAAAATATAACAACTAGCATGGCAAGATAAACAAATGTAAGTAGCATGTAATAAGTGTCGAGTGAACAAGTATCATGTAAACAAGTAACGAGTAACGAGTGTCAAGAATCAAGTAACAAGTATCAAGTAGCAAGTGTCAAGTGATTATGTTCAAGTCTTGTAATATTACTATCTAGGTAGCACTTCATGCATCCATCCTTTTACTACATGGTTGCTACATTCAAACAGTTTCGCTTTAGACTTAGTGGTGAGCTCTATACTTCATGTACTCGGCAACAATATTCAATAATGACCGATGACCGAATCAATCGAGATACTGTAGTCAGTAATCTACAATTAATCGATAACCGATATGACCGATAGACTGATAGACCGATAGACCAATAGACCGATAAATAGGGAAACATGGGCCCCTCCTCCGAGTACAGTTCCTATATTGTCCACTACTAAAAGTCAACCCTTAAACCCCGGCTTGTTAATTATTTTATTAATGCAACAATACTATATGCAATATAGAGACATTAGATGAACGATAGTATCAATAGGAGAACAATGGGATGATAATATGGAATATGGTGTACTAAATTTCCAAGCAACATGGTATAGGGTATTTTGCAAGTATTCGACAAGGATAACACGAATAACACATCAAACACGGATATCTCAAGATAGCATGAACATATACATCAAAAGTGGTCAACCCTATGTTAATTCATGTCATATATGTCGTGAGGCAACTACGGTCAATCATCACTATAGAGACAATATCAACAATGGGATTCACACACAAATTATCTCTAGAACCAAAGTACACTACAAGCGGTATTTTGTACTTGTATATGCAAAGAAATTTAATACAAGTTACTTGCCTTATAAACAGTGAGAACGAATACCAAGAATAACGGGATGAGAATCCCGAAGCAACGAACCCACGAACTAACACAATCCATCCATAGCACGTGCAGTATACATGCAAAAGAGATCCAAAAGCAACAACACAATAGCAAAGAGACAGTAGCAGCAACAGAGGAGCAAAGGGGGTGGTTGGGGTCTGACGTCGTGGAAGACGATGGAGAAGGTGGGTCTTGGGTTCTGTTGTGATTGCTGACAAGGACAGAGGAGGAGGTCGGGAGGTGGTTCTGGGCGTTGACGGTGAGTGGCGAGGAGGGGGGTGTCACCGGAGGACGGGGGGTTGGTCGGAGAAGATGGGTATAGGGAAGATGAACAGTAGGCTTGGCTGTTGGGCAGGAATCTGTTGTAGACGGGGAGAAAGAAACACAGAGGAGAGAGATTAGATGGCCAGGGCTTCAAAATTGTGCAATTTCTAGGGTTTGCATTAGGGTTGTATTTATAGGGTACAATTAGGATACTGAGTTAAGGGTTTAGGGTTCAATAAAAGCGGTTTTGGGTCAAGAACAAATCAAATTGGGTTTTAGGGTTCAATTAAGAGATAGATCAAAATCAGTAGGATTCAAATAAAAACACCAACAACAAATAAGAGGATAATAGGATCGACAATAAAAGCTCAATCAAAAGAACAAAGAACTTCATGAACAAAAATTGAAATCCAAATAAATAGATAAATAATACAAATGAAAACAATATAAGTTGGCTTGAAATTAAATTAGAATTCACCACGAAAATCAGATCAAGTACGAAAACAAAATAATTCGTTAAATGTACTTTAATTAAATAATCAAGGAATAACGATTAATAGTTATAATTGTAAAAATAATAAAATCATACAATAAAATAATTATTCGGGTTTAACAATTTACTAAAATGACCCAATAAATATATATATATATATATAATTTGGACTTAAATAAAAATAGTTGATCAATAAGATCTATAAAAATAAGATCAAAGCACATCATTATTTGAAATGAATAAATTTTCGATTAGAAAAACACTTTAATATAAAATCCAAAATGATTTTAACAAATAAGAAATTTATAATATCAAAATACATAAAATATTCAGAAAATACGTATTTGCGGGAATGGGGGTTACAATCCTACCCACCTTACAACAAAATTTCATCCTCGAAATTTGCTCAGGCGGTACATAGGACAAAACAAAATCAACTTGTGAAATAACAAAACTGAGAATAAAGAAAAAAAGACAAAATGGTGGGTAACAAAATAGGGAATTCAAAGGGAAAGACAAAATGGTGGCAATAACAGAAAAGAGAGGACATGGATAAGAATGAAGTGATCAAGAATGATGTGAATAAAGATTCAATGAATGATGGCAATGCAAATGAATGAATAAGGAAGCAAGCAATGCAAAAAAGAGAAATAATAGGAGAATTCTGGGACCTGTGGGTTATGGGCCCACCACGCTTCCGCTGCGCTACTCTGATGGTGAAGCTCCAAACTGTAGACATGTAGCAGATCAAGCAATGCCGATCGACGAAGCAGGCACGAAGAAAAGAAATGATAGCACCAGAATCAAAAAATATGGGTACAGAAGAATAAAATTAAACCTAACAAGGAATCAATGAATAGAATGAACAAAAGATAACAAGAAATGAAGAAACTGAATGTGAAGGGATCAAAGAAGAATCAAAAGAGACTTGTTTCCAGACTGTAAGTTGGATATCAAATGTTCATGCGATTACTGTATTGCACATACTGTTGAGTTAATCCGATAAAACCAAAATCTGATTAATATATCAATCAAGCCAAACTTGCTTATGCTAGTCATGTTTCATTGATATATTATCCAAACCCTGGCTCTGATACTACTAAAAATCTTGTCACGCCCTGCTTTCCAAAAATACGGAATACGAGTATATGACATTGGCCTAGCAAATGACTAATGTCACCCATAAGCTGTTTATCCAATCAACTCAACAATATAATCAATACAGAACAATTGCGTAGGCAATAATAATAATCTCATGAACAATAATACTTGGAATAAACAATATGAAATATCCAAATACAGTAATAATCCAATATCTGGAAACAAAAAATAATAATATTCGGGTCATAAGCCCAATACAATAATAAATACAATCCAAATAATAATAAGGCTCAATACATTAAGTTTATTAAAGCAATAAGCAATTAGAAAGTAGTCTTTAGACGGTTTGTACTCCAACTCCAGCATGCAACTATTCTCCAAAATCTGCAATTTAATAAATTGCAGAAAGAGGAAAAGAAAATAAAATGCCCATCAATGCAAGTTACGGGCCGCTTGTAGTGCAGGCACAAGTACATGGGAAGGATAAACAAATAGCATAGAATAGGCATGATAACAAAATATAACAGCTAGCATGGCAAGATAAATAAATGTAAGTAGCATGTAATAAGTGTCGAGTGAACAAGTATCATGTAAACAAGTAACGAGTAACGAGTGTCAAGAATCAAGTAACAAGTATCAAGTAGCAAGTGTCAAGTGATTATGTTCAAGTCTTGTATTATTACTATCTAGGTAGCACTTCATGCATCCATCCTTTTATTACATGGTTGCTACATTCAAACAGTTTCGCTTTAGACTTAGTGGTGGGCTCTATACTTCATGTACTCGGCAACAATATTCAATAATGACCGATGACCGAATCAATCGAGATAGTGTAGTTAGTAATCTACAATTAATCGATAACCGATATGACCGATAGACCGATAGACCGATAGACCAACAGACCGATAAATAGGGAAACATGGGCCCCTCCTCGGAGTACAGTTTCTATATTGTCTACTACTAAAAGTCAACCCTTAAACCTCGGCTTGTTAATTATTTTATTAATGCAATAATACAATATGCAATATAGAGACATTAGATGAACGATAGTATCAATAGGAGAACAATAGGATGATAACATGGAATATGGTGCACTAGATGTCCAAGAAACATGGTATAGGGTATTTTGCAAGTATTTGACAAAACGAATAACCCATCAAATACAGATATCTCAAGATAGCATGAACATATACATCAAAAGTGGTCAACCCTAGGTTAATTAATGTCATATATATCATGAGGCAACTACGGTCAATCATCACTATAGAGACAATATCAACAAGGGGATTCACACACAAATTGTCTCTAGAACCCAACTACACTACAAGCGGTGTTTTGTACTTGTATATGCAAAGGAATTTAATACAAGTTACTTGCCTTATAACTAGTGAGAACGAATACCAAGAATAATGTGATGAGAATCCCAAAGCAACGAACCCACGAACTAACACAATCCATCAATAGCACGTGCAGTATACGTGCAAAAGAGATCCAAAAGCAACAACACGATAGCAAAGAGATAGCAGCAGCAACAGAGGAGCAAAGGGGGTGGTCGGGGTCTGACGTCGTGGAAGACGACGGAGAAGGTGGGTCTTGGGTTCTGTTGTCGTTGCTGACGAGGACAGAGGAGGAGGTCGGGAGGTGGTTCTGGGTGTCGACGGTGAGTGGCGACGAGGGGGGTGTTGCCGGTGGACGGGGGGATGGTCTGTAACGCCCCGGATCCCCGTTATCGGATATCCGTGACGTAACCAGAATCTTTGCCTTCAAATGCAACTCAACGCAGTAATAATACGAAAATTTATGAACTTTTTATTGCCAAATAAAGTCATTACATCATTGATTACAACCAATGTCTTATTCTTGAACAAGAATACAAATTACATAAACTCATTACATCTTATTACAAACATACATCACTCCATTTGTAAAGTTAACACTTTCTCTCGAAATGGCAGTCGACGGCTCACTGCCGAAGCTCCGCTGAACAATCAATCTGCTTCCCTGGGGCTTGCTCCTCGGCTTGAGTCTTCTACTGCGCGACTCTGATATCTCTTTACCTGCTTGAAAGGTAGAATCGGTACCTAAAAGGTGGGGAACGTCAGTACTTCGACTGACGTAATACTGATAATAACAACGATCCTCCAAACTGGCAATCACAAACCATCTTGAATGGAAAGAGAAATGTGCATCCTAAATTATGTAGTGCTCGTGTATGCCATGATCTAACAACTAAATGCACCAATCACAAGCCTATTCTCAAGCAAGCAAGATTTGGGAATCTGGATCCGCATGCATCCCATACTACATGTGTTCCAAACCCAAGCATGGCCTAATCTAATGCGCAAAACAAGAATGCACATGATGCACCTACTCTAATGCAATTTATTTGGGAACATATGCATCCCATACTACATACTTCCCCAAAATCAACTTCGATGGAAACGTATGCATCCTATACTACATACTTTCCAAAGAGTTCGCCTCTCCTGATTATAGGGTTCAATTCCTCGCTATGCATCCTACCCTTGTACTCATCCTGTTCCCAATAGATTGTCCGTCGCCCAAGGAGGTTGCAGTTGGTCGATCTAGTTCTGCCACTGCAGTGCCTAAGTGGTGGTCGAGTTGGCCACTTGGTACCCGCGTACGGACCTCTTCAGAAAGCCGCGTTGAATCCGGTCGCAAGATCGTGTGATTCCCATGTCCACCCCTAATCCGGGCTATGGACTGACGCATGCGTGTTCACCCCTGATCGGGTTATGAACTTATATATGTACACCAAAGGGACGTGAGCTCCTCGGGAGGTCAAATCCTCCTAGCCTCCGTACCTTAACAACAAAACCCACGTGCATAGGGACGTGAGCACCTCAGGAGGTCAAATCCTCCTAGCCTCTGTTCCTTACTCCGGAAAACTTTAGGAATTAATAGATCGAGATACGAGCCGAGGACTCATTCATGAGTGCCGAAAATGTATCCCTACGACTGGAAGGTACAACACTGACTATGGTCTACTAGGACTAATGAAATTTTCCAAACCCCTTAATATGTCATTCTAATCCCATCCTTACTCTATCACTTTGGGTAAAAGATAAAATTGCGTACACACTTCTCTATCAACCTCTGGCCCTGGCGATACCGGTCCGGTTCACCACTTTTCCGGCTTGGAATTGTCCAGCATTACGGCCTACATTCGCCACTACCCTGGCTATGAATGTATGTTCACCCCTGACCCGGGCTATGAACTTATCTTAATGGCACGGCTCGAAAGTCCTATGCTTCGGTAGAAGTTTATAATGTACGGTTGACAGGTGCAGGGTATCCCTTACGCTAGTGACTAACTCGAGTCACACACCCATTATGGGAGTCAACAACCTCAACAACAGATATCAACCATTCCTAGACAAGAGTTATCAACTCTGATAGTACCCACGGGAAATGTCCTCACAATACCTAGTCAAACTCGAGACTAGCAACCTACGGGATTTCTGCCTGAAACATAGAATGATCATAACTCTCTCAATACAAATCCGATTGGAGTGTACGAGCCCAATCCGAAAAGGTAAGATCCTGGGCTACAACTTTCTAGTTGATCATAAACTCAAATTCAATCATCTTGACCCCCAAAATAGCCTCTCAAGCCTCAGCCTGTGTACTTCCTGTACACGGGCTGCACCTTACCGGTAGCACAAAATGTTACTCACTCATCAGAATGTCACAAATCCAAGTTCTATAGAAAGGTGTGGGTGTCCTCAACAACTCTTTAGTTGGTTATGAGTCCAAATTATACCCATAGATCACCCTAACACACATCTCTCACAATTGTACCAAGTCACACACTAGGTATTTCTAAATCAGAGCACTCAGATCCATTCTTGGTCTCTGTTCAGTATTACAAAAATCACAGTAAATCAACCCTTTGCTATAAATGCCTCAAATTGGTCTTGTTGGAAAGATCTGGATGTCAACTACAAATCTCTAATGAATCAGGTTCTCAAATTGTGCTCTTAATCAGCCCCAAATGTCCAATCTCCACAGGGTACCAAAAATGGCTGAAATCAGCATAGCACATGCTAATAAAATCATATTAAATTCCGTACTCATCCAAATGACACAAAATTTACACTGATGAAACTAGAGATTATAGTGAACAATATGCAAAATATCTCATGTCAAAACTCAAAGTATACAGTGAGTTCTCTCTATTTCAATTAAGCACAGAAAGTCATCATGTTCTTCAGTTTAGCTTCAGCTACTGATTAAAGATTAATTTTTCTCAAGTCTATAAATTCATCCAAATATTTTTCTCATTTTTGTATAGAATTTAGATGCATGTAGGAATACAGGGTAACAATTTTAGATTAAGAAATGCTCCAATAAATTAGGAAAATTCCAACAACATCAGTCATCTTGTTAACCAATTGCTGATTCTGCCATACGACACAGTTCTACCATTCGATTTTATTAAAATATCAAACCTCTTCAGAAAAATCCAAAATAAATCATGAACCATCTACACATATATATGAACAATCCCTGAAAATTTCATCGCCTAACTCTTTGTGGTTTGTTCTCGGAAAAGTCTACAAAATAGCATTTTGAACAAGTTTTCTAGTTTCAGTTTTGATTTCATCCTTCAACTTCATAGATAATCATCCTAGCACTTCCTATCATACATGCATGCAAGAAAATCAATTAAGAGACATAAAGGAAGGTTCAGAGTAATTCCCCACCCTTGGTTGCTGTAGAGGAATTGATCTCCTTGAGCTTCCTTCCATTGAGAATTCTTCCTTGAGTCTTCTTCTTCACTCTCTTCTTTCTTACTTTTTTTTTTCTCTTAGAGGAGTTCTGAAATTCTAGAGCAAAGGAGGTGGAATGGGGGGTTTTTTTGATGTTTAAATGAAGGAGAAGAGAGGGGAGAAGAAGTGGGCCGGATCCTAGGGGTAGTAGGATAGGTGGTAGGGTGGTTTTGAGCCAAAACCATGGCTTTAGCCAATGGTTTGTGGCGGGATATGTTGGCTGCCCATTTTATCTTAAATGGGTTCTTTTGAATGCGAGACGAGGGTTTTATCATGCATACGCAATGTATATCCATCATAGTATCATACGATGTTATATTTGCAAAGGCGTCGTACCGAAAACTAATGTTTATACCAGTATCGGTCCTCCTCATTTTCGTGCATCTTTTAGAACGCAATCCGCTCTCATAAACCGTCCTGCAAACATGGACTCACTCCAACATTCGTATACTCAAACAAAATATTGCAATCATATGCACGCATACATACCATATATATATATATATATATATATATATATATATATATATATATATATATATATATATATATATAGAAGGGTCGTACAATCCGGGGTATTACATTACTCCCTCTTTAGAATCGTTCTGTCCCCAGAACGACGCTAGGGGCACAATTAGCAAGCAATCATCAATGATCAGAAGATACTTTTCTGGACCATCACTAATTTCTCGAGGAATACCCTCGAACTGACTCTTAAAGTGCTCAACACCGGCTCCCAAGCCTCAAGTGCTCAACGCACTCTTCCATCCTGGAGATCAATCTCATCATGTGGATTATTTTTGGGACATGCCGCATCCCGTATCTGCCATACTGGGGATGAATCACCTTGGGGTGTGCTGCTCTCGTCCTGGACTACTGGAGATCAATCCCTCTTCATCAAACTTTCTGGGGTCTATTGCGTCCCACGTTCCGAAAATACTGGGGAATATCTTGCTCTACGGATTATTCTGGAGCCCTCACCACACGAACTCTTCATGAGTTTTGCTCTCGTCCCGAACTACTGGAGATCATTCCCACTCCACAGAGCGCCCTGGGGCCTATTTCGTCCCTCGACTGGAATACTGGGGAATATCTCTCTTTGCGGATCTTCTGGAGTCCCCCTATTTATCCTTGAACTTCTTCGTGGGTACTACTCTCGTCCTCGGAATACTGGAGATCAATTCCTACTTCACAGATTATTCTGGGATATATGTCATACCTCGTCCGGAATACTGAGGAATGTCTCGCTCCTTGGATCGTTCTGGAGTCAACATCCCTCGTTCCTAATTGTGTATGCTGCTCTCGTCCTTGGAATACTGCAGACCAATTCCTATTTCACAGATCATTCTGGGATATATGTCATACCTCGTCCGGAATACTGAGGAATGTCTCGCTCCTTGGATCATTCTGGAGTCAACGTTATACACGACCTTCCCATGCGCATCGCTCTCGTCCTCGGAATACTGGAGACCAATTCCTACCCCACAGATCATTCTGGGGCATATTTCATCCCTCATCTGGAATACTGAGGAACTTCTCACTCTGTGGATCGTTCTGGAGCCAACGTCACACCATCCTTCCCATGAGTGTCACTCTCGTCCTCGGAATACTGGAGACCAATTCCTACTCTACAGATCATTCTGGGGCATATTTCATCCCTCATCTGGAATACTGAGGAACTTCTCACTCCGTGGATCATTCTGGAGCCAACTTCATTATCCGAATTTCCCGTGAGTATTGCTCTCATCCTCGAAATACTAGAGATCATTTCCACTCCACAGAACACTCTGGGGCCTATTTCATCCCTCGTCTGGAATGCTGGGGAACATCTCACTCTGTGGATCATGCTGGAGCCTTCCGACTCACGATCGTTCTTGCTTCATCACATCTCCTTTCTAGTACCTAAGTCAAGTTCTCAGTATATCATCTAGCTCTCAGTTGCACTACTTGAAGGTCGGTGACCACTCCCTCCTTAGAAGAAAACGAAGCTTACCAAGGAGAAGGCAAAAAATTTAGTTTTATGCCTTATCTCAAACACTTAAATAAACAAGCACAAGACACGGGATGACCAAATGCCCAAGAAAAACTTTCATGCTTTATAAAAAGTCATAATATCTTGCCACATAACATAGTAAAAGTTTGCCATTCATGGCTAGCAAGAAATACAGCTAACAAAATATATTACTATTCTAGACCATGCACCACTTCATACTTCCTTCCAATTAAGCTGAAGTTCATCCCTGACGAACCGACTTCTTTCCTTTATCGACTACCTTCAGTAACCGGTCATTGGGGTTCCCTTGCAGTTGTGGACAATTCAATTTCTTGTGCCCGGCTTCTCCGCAGTTATAGCAAGTGCTTGTCTGGATTCTTTTTGGGCATTGACTTTTGAAATGACCTTGTTCCTTACAGAAGTAACACACCACCATCCGACTAGGCTCCTTAAGCTTTCTGGACTCAGGAGTTGAATTCTGCTTGTCATGGTCATGGGTGAGAATACCCTTCTTCCTCTTTTACTTCGTCTCGGCCTCGCCTTGACTCTATCTCATGTCCATTTCTGTTACCGCAACTCCCCTTACTAGCTTGTCGAATCGGCGAATGCCTAACGGAACCATCCTCGACCTCAGTCTAGGCCTAAGCCCTTGCTCAAACCTCTGGGCTTTCTTTGCTTCCTCCTGGACCATCTCTGGTGCATACCGTGACAGCTGAGAAAACTTTGTCTCATATTCCCTGACAGACATATTTCCCTGCTTCAAATTGTGGAACTCCATTGGCTTTTCTTCTTACACATCCGTAGGAAAATAGTGCTGTCGGAATTCCTCAAAGAAATCTTCCCAAGTGATCTGGCCTCCTCCAGGGCCACACTTCACGGACGGCCACCAAACTCCGGCATCTTTCTCCAGCAGAATTGTGGCCAAACGAACCTTGCTGTCCTCTGGAGTCACCAGTACCTCAAATACCGTCTCCACCTGACATATCCAGTCATCAGCAACCGTGGGGTCGGCCTGTCCTTCAAAAACTGGCGGTTTCATCCTCTTGAACGATTCCACCATCTTTATTGGGTCTACTGGTACAGCGACTCCCAGTGTTCCCTGTGGCGGTGCCGGGTTTCTGCTAGCTTCCACAAATGCTCCCATCATCTGTTATACGCGGGTAAACTCTGCTTCAACATTGAAGTTTGTGTCGTTGGTCCTACTGCCTTCGCCTTCAGCCATTCTGCGGTGGTTGTTTCTAATTCTTATGGACACCCTTCAAAGAAAGAAAACACACAGGGTGAGTTCGGGATGTAGGGAAGATCACCACATAAGCAGGAAAGTGAACAATCATGATTTTGACCTTCCTACAATCCAAACTAGACCCAGCTATTTGGCATTTTAAATCAAATTTCCTACTGTGTTAGCCTGCAATTTGAAGTCAGCTCTGATACCACTTTTTGTAATGCCCCGGATCCCCGTTAACGGATATCCGTGACGTAATCAGAATCTTTGCCTTCAAATGCATCTCAATGCAGTAATAACATGAAAATTTAAAAACTTTTTATTGCCAAATAAAGTCATTACATCATTGATTACAACCAATGTCTCCTTCTTGAACAAGAATACAAATTACATAAACTCATTACATCTTATTACAAACATACATCACTCCTTTTGTAAAGTTAACACTTTCTCTCGGAATGGCAGTCGACGGCTTACTGCCGAAGCTCCGCTAAACAGTCAATCTGCTTCCCTGGGGCTTGCTCCTCGGCTTGAGTCTTCTGCTGCGCAACTCTTATATCTCTGCACCTGCTCGAAAGGTAGAATCGGTACCTAAAAGGTGGGGAACGTCAGTACTTCAACTGACGCAATACTGATAATAACAGCGATCTTCCGAACTGGCAATCACAAACCATCTTGAATGGAAAGAGAAACGTGCATTCTAAATTATGTAGTGCTCATGTAAGCCATGAACTAACAACTAAATGCACCAATCACAAGCCTATTCTAAAGCAAGAAAGACTTGGGAATTTGGATCCGCATGCATCCCATACTACATGTGTTCCAAACCCAAGCATGGCCTAATCTAATGCACAAAACAAGAATGCACATGATGCACCTACTCTAATGCAATTCATTTGGGAACGTATGCATCCCATACTACATACTTCCCCAAAATCAACTTCGATGGAAACGTATGCATCCCATACTACATGCTTTCCAAAGAGTTCGCCTCTCCTGATTATAGGGTTCAATCCCTCGCTATGCATCCTACCCTTGTACTCATCTTGTTCCCAATAGATTGTCCGTTGCCCAAGGAGGTTGCAGTTAGTCGGTCTAGTTCCGCCACTGCAGTGCCTAAGTGGTGGTTGAGTTGGCCACTTTGTACCCCTGTACGGACCTCTTCAGAAAGCTGCATTGAATCCGATTGCAAGACCGTGTGATTCCCATGTCCACCCCTAATCCGGGCTATGGACTGACGTATGCGTGTTCACCCCTGATCGGGTTATGAACTTATATATATACACCAAAGGGACGTGAGCACCTCGGGGGGTCAAATCATCCTAGCCTCCGTACCTTAACAACACGACCCACGTGAGCATAGGGACGTGAGTGCCTCGGGAGGTCAAATCCTCCTAGCCTCTGTTCCTTACTCCGGAAAACTTTAGGAATTAATAGATCGAGATACGAGCCGAGGACTCATTCATAAGTGCCGAAAACGTATCCCTACGACTGGAAGGTACAACACTGACTATGGTTTGCTAGGACTAATGCAATTTTCCAAATCCCTTAATATGTCATTCCCAGCCTTACTCTATCACTTTGGGTAAAAGATAAAATTACTTCCACACTTGCCTATCAACCTCTGGCTCTGGTGATACCTGTCCAGTTCGCCACTTCCCCGGCTTGAAATTATCCAGCATTATGGCTTACATTCGCTGCTACCCTAACTGTGAATGTATGTTCACCCCTAACCCGGGCTATGAACTTATCTCAATGGCACGGCTCGGAAGTCCTACGCTTTGGCGGAACTTTTTAATGTAGGGTTGACAGGTGTAGGGTATCCCTTACCCTAGTGACTAACTCGAGTCACATACCCATTATGGAAGTCAACAACCTCAACAACAGATATCAACCATCCCTAGACATGAGTTATCAACTCTGATAGTACCCACGGGAAATGTCCTCACAATACCTAGTCAAACTCCAGACTAGCAACCTACGGGGTTTCTGCCCGAAACATAGAATGGTCATAACTCTTTCAATACAACTCCGATTGGAGTGTATGAGCCCAATCCGAAAAGGTAAGATCCTAGGCTACAACTTTCTAGTTGATCATATACTCAAATTCAATCATCTTGATCCCCAAAATAGCCTCTCAAGTCTCAGCCTGTGTACTTCCTGTACACGGGCTGCACCTTACTGGTAGCACAAAATGTTACTCACTCATCAGAATGTCACAAACCCAAGTTCTATCGAAAGGTGTGGGTGTCCTCAACAACTCTCTAGTTGATCATGAGTCCAAATTATACCCATAGATAACCCTAACACACACATCTCTCACAATTGTACCAAGTCACACACTAGGTCTTTCTAAATCAGAGCACTCAGATCCATTCCTGGTCTCTGTCCAGTATTACAAAAATCACAGTTTATCAACCCTTTACTGGAAATGCCACACATTGGTCTTGTTGGAAAGATTTAGATGTCTACTACAAATCTCTAATGAATTAGGTTCTCAAATTGTGCTCTTAATGAGCCCCAAATGTCCAATCTCCATAGGGTACCAAAAATGGCTGAAATCAGCATAGCACATGCTGATAAAATCATATTAAATTCCGTACTCATCCAAATGATACAAAATTTACAGTGATGAAACTAGAGAATATAGTGAACAATATGCAAAATATCTCATGTCAAAACTCTAAGTATACAGTGAGTTCTCTCTATTTCAATTAAGCACAGAAAGTCATCATGTTCTTCAGTTCAGCTTCAGCTACTGATTAAAGATCAATTTTTCTCAAGCCTATAAATTCATCCAAACATTTTTCTGATTTATGTATAGAATTTAGATGCATGTAGGAATACAGGGTAACAATTTCAGATCAAGAAAATGCTCCAATAAATTAGGAAAATTCCAACAACATCAGTCATCCTGTTAACCAATTGTTGATTCTGCCTTACGACACAGTTCTACCATTCGATTTAATTAAAATATCAAACCTCCTCAAAATAATTCGAAATAAATCATGAACAATACACACATATATATGAACAATCCTTGAAAATATCATGGCCTAGTTCTTTGTGGTTTATTCTCGGAAAAATCTTCAAAATATCATTTTCTAGTTTTCTAGTTTCAGTCTGATTTCATCCTTCAACTTCTTAGATAATCATCCTAGCACTTCCTATCATACATGCATGCAAGAAAATCAATTAAGAGACATAAAGGAAGGTTTAGAGTAACTCCTTATCCTTGGTTGCTGTAGAGGAATTGATCTCCTTAAGCTTCCTTCCTTTGAGAATTCTTCCTTGAGTCTTTTTCTTCACTCTCTCTTCTTTCTTTCTTGTTTTTTTTCTCTTGGAGGAGTTCTGAAATTCCAGAGCAAAGGAGGTGGAATGGGGGATTTTTCTGACGGAGAAATAAAGGAGAAGAGAGGGGAGAAGAAGTGGGCCGGATCCTAGGGGTAGTAGGATAGGTGGTAGGGTGGTTTTGAGCCAAAACCATGGCTTTAGCCAATGGTTTGTGGTGGGATGTGTTGGCAGCCCATTTTATCTTAAATGGGTTCTTTTGAATGCGATACGAGGGTTTTATCGTGCGTACGCAATGTATATCCATCGTAGTATCATACGATGTTATATTTGCATAGGCGTCGTACCGAAAACTAATATTTATACCAATATCGGTCCTCCTCATTCTCGTGCATTTTTTAGAACGCAATCTGCTCTCGTAAACCGTCCCGCAAACATGGACTCACTCCAACATTCGTATACTCAAACAAAACATTGCAATCATATGCACGCATACATACTATATATATATATAGAAGGGTCGTACAATCTGGGGTATTACATGGTCAGAGAAGATGGGTATGGGGAAGATGAACAGTAGGTTTGGCTGTTGGGCGGGAATCTACTGTAGACGGGGAGAGAGAAACACAGGGGAGAGAGAAAGAGGAGATAGGAGAGAGATTAGACGACTAGGGCTTCAAAATTGTGCAATTTCTAGGGTTTGCATTAGGGTTGTATTTGTAGGGTACAATTAGGGTACAGAGTTAGAGGATTAGGGTTCAATAAAAGCGGTTTTGGGTCAATAACAAATCAAATTGGATTTTAGGGTTCAATTAAGAGATAGATCAAAATCAGTCGGGTTCAAATAAAAACACCAACAATAAATAAGAGGACAATAGGATTGACAATAAAAGCTAAATCAAATGAACAAAGAACTTCATGAACAAAAATTGAAAGCCAAATAAATAGATAAATAATACAAATGAAAATAATATCAGTTGGCTTGAAATTAAATTAGAATTCACCACGAAAATCAGATCAAGTACGAAAGCAAAATAATTCGTTAAATGTACTTTAATTAAATAGTCAAGGAATAACGATTAATAGTTATAATTATGAAAATAATAAAATCATACAATAAAATAATTATTTGGGTTTAACAATTTACTAAAATGACCCAATAAATATATATATATACTAGGTTTGCCCGTTGACACGTGCCTATGGCACGTCTTCGGAACGGGGCATCTTGTTTGATCATATAAAATAGTTTTGGAGGTCCAGCAAATTAATTGAAGTAATAAACATATTATATGAGAAACTTTTAGAATTCCAGCAAAAAACATATTATATATATTTTTTATTTTTTTGAATTATTTTAAAAGTTTTTAAATTTTTAAATTTTTTAGTTTTTTAATTTTTAATTTTTAAAAAATTTTTAAAATTTTTATTTTCTTAATTTTTTGAATTGAAGAGGGAGAGAGAGAGAGACAGAGAGACAGAGAGAGAGAAAATAATAAAATAAGTATATGAGTTGTTTTAGGTGGGGAATTTGAATTTGAGTTTTGGGGGGGAATTTTTAGGGGGAAAAATATGTTTTGTGAGGTTAGATCTGGATCTTTGATTTTTGAAGGGATTGAATGAGAGCCACTTGATAGCTTTCTTTGTATTTTATTATATTGATATAATTTGGACCCAAATACAAATAGTTGATCATTAAGATCTAGAAAAATAATATCAAAACACATCATTATTTGAAATGAATAAATTTTCAATTAGAAAAACACTTTAATATAAAATCCAAAATGATTTTAACAAATAATGAATTTATAATATCAAAATACATAAAATATTCAGAAAATATGTATTTGCAGGAATGGGGGTTACAGTTATTCATGCTGATGGATCGCTTCGTTTTGGGTCCAGCTTGTGTGTCCCGATGGGTGAAGTTCGTCAGAGGTTGCTTGAGGAAGCTTACCAGTCATCGTATTCTTTTCATCCTTGAGGTACTAAGATGTATCAGGATTTGAATCTTCAGTTCTTCTGGCATGGTATGAATAGGGTTGTGGCTCGGTTTGTATTTCAGTGTTTGATCTGCCAGCAGTTTAAGGCAGAGCATCATAGAACCACCTGACATCTTCAACCGCTTCCCATTCCGAAGTAGAAGTGGGAACATATCACTAGGGATTTTGTGACCGCTTTGCCGAGGAGTTCTAAGGGTCATAATGTCATTTGGGTGATTGTCGACCGACTGACAAAGAGTGCTCACTTCATTCCCTATCGTGTAGGACAGTCTACTGAGAGCCTAGATGAGACGTACATGCAAGAGATCGTCAGACTTCATGGGGCTCCAGTCCATAATGTATTCGACAGGGATACGAGATTCAGATCTCAGTTTTGGGAGAGTCTTCAAAGTAGTTCGGGGAGTGAATTGAAGTATAATACAGCTTTTCATCCCCAAACTGATGGACAGACAGAGAGGACCATCCAGATTCTTGAGGACATGTTGAGGTCCTGTATGCTGTAGTTCGGTGGATCATGGGAGGACCATTTGCATCTCGTAGAATTCTCATCCAATAACAACTTTTAGGCAAGTCTTAAAGCTACACCATTCGAGGCACTTTATGGGCGGAAGTGTAGATCACCAGTGTGCTGGGATGACATTGGTGAGAGGAAGTTATTGGGTCCAGAGTTGATCACCAAGACAGTTGATGCGGTGTCTCAGATCAGGAATCACTTGTAGGCAGCTCAGGATAGGTAGAGGTGATAGGCTAATGTTCATCGGAGAGCTTTGGAGTTTAAGGTATCACCTTGGCACGGTGTCATTCGGTTTGGTGGTGGGGGCAAGCTCATCCCTAGGTTTATTGGACCGTTTCATATTGTGGAGCGAGTAGGCAAGGTGGCCTATCGTCTTGCGTTGCCGCCGGCATTATCAGGAGTGCACGATGTTTTCCATATCTCACAACTCAGGAGATATATCAGAGATGAGAGCCACGTGATCGACTATTCTAAGTGGACCGTTCGGCCGAATTTGACTTTTGAGATTCCGCCAGTTGCTATTTTAGATCAGCAGGAGAAAGTGCTTAAGAACAAGGTCATCAAGCTGGTTCGTGTTTCTTGGAATCCTCACTCGCCGGGTGAGTCGACTTGGGAGCTAGAGGAGGAGATTCAGCAGAAGTTTCCTCATCTGTTTGAGTAGCTTTTTGTTTTGTTCTTTCTCTTCTTTTCGGGGTTACCCTATGTACCTCTTGTTTGAATTTTGATGACGAAATTCTTCTTATTAGGTGGGTAGGATTTGTAACCCTTGTTTTCCATTTTCTGTATTTTGAGTGTATTTTCTCTTTCTGTGTATTCTTTCAGCTTGTATCTCTTTTGGACCGTATATTGGAGCTTTATTTTCAATATATTCATTTATCTGAATTTTCATCTTTTGATCTTCTTGATCCTATTGTCCCTTGTTGTTTTGTCTCGGTTGTTTGTGCCCATATTTTTTATTCCCTTTATTTTCATATTGTTCGTACCCTATTTATTTATCCACTTTATGCCATCTCATTTTTATTGGATCTATTATTCTTTTTCCCAAAACCCTATTAGCCATTAAAAACCCTATATCCTAATACCCTATGAACTTATACCCGTTACACCTATACTACCTACCCGAACCCGGTTGTACACCCAACCCGCTAACCCTATTCAGCCATCACCCCTCCCCTTAAACACTTAACCCTAAAACTTACCCCTATATATATATTAACCCATACTGCATAAACCCATACACCCATATAGCCGCTCTCGTCCCTGTGCTCTCTCTCCCGATCATCTCTCTCTCTTTCCCTGTGCTTCGGACGCCAGCGAAGCACCTCTCCAACCCCCTCCTTCCTATCCTTCATCCCGGCTCCACTTAGCCCCGCAGCACCCCGACTCCCCGTCTCCTCGACAGCAACAGCCGGAGCGACGTCACGTCCCTGGCTACGCCCAGTCCACCGTGTCGCCCTCCTATTTGTGCCCTGTCTCTCTCCGTCGGAGGTAGCACAGCAATAGCGGTAGCAAGCCACTGCCATTGCTGCAACCTCGTGCGCTGTTCAACTCCCCCACCGTGCACACCCTCCAATGCTCCTCTTATGTGCATGTGTGGGTTCTTGCTTTTGTGCCGTCCATTTCTCTCGCTATCTCTTGGTGTGCGTGTTTGGATACTTTGTGTTCGTGTGCTCGTTATTGTGTTCGTGGGCTCTTTGTTCGTTGGTATCGTGTTCGTTGCCCGGGAATCCGTTCTCGTTATTCTTGCTCTTGCTCCGTACCCGTCGTCGACTATAAGGCAAGTAACTTGTATTCTTTTCTTTGTGTAATACAAGTACTAAATACCGTTGTAGTGTAGTTGTGTTCTAGAGACTATTTTTGTGTGAACCCCTGTTGTATATTGTCTCTATTGTGTTGACCCGCTCGTAGTTACCACATGACACCCATGACATGAAATAACCTAGAGATGACCACTTCTTGTTGTGTGCATGTATGTTGTTCGTATGATATCGTGTGCTCGGTTGTGTTAGTTGTACTATACTTGTTGTAGACTTGTGAAATACCCTATACCATGTTGCTTAGACATCTAGTATAGTATATTTCATATTTGGTTATGATTGGGATGAGTTTCGTGAGAACTAGTTAATTTTGTGCATGAAGGATATTTTCTGTTTTGTCGATTCCCCGTTTTTGTTCAGTATTTTAGACCCTATTAAGGTCAGTATATGAAAATATTTTCTGAATATGAATTATAGATAATTCTGTCAACTTTCCAGATTTTCTGACAGATCTTAGTTTCGATTTATGAGTTTCGAGTTATGACTATTTTACTACAGATGTATTTAAAATTCCAGATCCAGTTTTTATATGAATTTTGTATGATTATTTATTTTTCTACTGATGCTAAAGATAATATTTTGACCCAATATTTTGTTGGTTACAACTAGACTTGATTGGGATTAACCCCTAATTTTTGTGGATTTAAATGATAACTTTTATACACTGTTTTATGCTTGTAAATAATTACTAGACTGGTAGAATTTTCTTGCTGTTCAGTAAAGATCCTTAATTTCGACATAATTCTATTTGCTTTCTATAAAAACTTTGTGAATATGAATTGTATCCTCCTGTATTTATTTTATCACCCTATTGACGGATCTGGATTCCGATTTATATTTTGTAAGATATTGTTATTTTAGTACTTCTGTGTTTATAATTCCAGATTTACAAAACTACTATATCTTGTTGTTTTCTGATTTTAATTGAGTATTCTATCTGTGTTTGTAAATTATGAAACTTTATTTTCTGATACAAAACATACTAGGAAATACCCCAGATTTTTGGTGAATTTAATTATTAAGTTTTCATGCCGTTTTCCTGTTTATGAATGCAAACTTCTGATTTCTGGCTGAAAATATTTTCTGGATACAAACCTATTTTGAGACTTGTTTTTGTGAAATACCATATGACTTATATATATTTTCTGGATTCGGCCAGAAGTCTATTTTCCAGATTTTCTGACGGATCCATATTTTCACCTTGGTAGCAACGGGAATTCCAGATTTAGTGTAGTACTGTCTTGTTGTCCTGAACAAGAATTTTCGTTGTTCTATCTTTTTATGTGTTGTCATTCATTTGTACATGTTTATCTTTCAGTCTGAACCTGTTACCTATTTATGCCATGTTATTCTTGACATGTTTGAGACACATACATGTCTGTCTAATAATAATAATAAATAACCAAGCCGGTTAAGGGAAAGATCTAGTAGTGGATAATATAGAAATGTGTACTTGGAAGGGGGCCCGTGTTTCCCACAGGATTATCTGCTACGTATTCATGACTACATGATACACGACTCTATCTGTCTGATTACCCTGGCTGCACACTTCCCTATAGGAAGGTGTACTCAGAAGAGAACCCATAGGTTCTATCTGTTTGTCTGGGTCTGCATCTAATATCTGTCTGTCTGATACCTGAGTATACGGCCCTATAGAATCCCCTACGAAATTTAAACGTAATTTGTTTGAATGTAGCAACCAAGTGGTAAAATTTTGGGAAGCAAGAAGTGCTACCTAGATAGTAATAAACACAAGACCTGTAATAACATGATATCTATTACCTATTCACCTGTATCTATTATCTGACATCTGTTATCTGTCTGACTGTTACATGCTACTTGACATCTGTTATCTGTATACCTGTCTATATACCATCTGACACTTGACATCTGTTACATATCACCTGTACCTGTTAGCATACCATGATACTTGATTCTGTTTTCTGATTTATGTTACACATTCTGTTTTGCTCTGTCATATCCATTCCATGATATGTTTGTTTCTGTTATTATTTTATATTTGTTTATCTTTTCCTGTATTTGTGCCTGCACTACAAGCGGCCAGTAACTGGCATTGACGGGATTTTTGTTGTCTTTTTCCTCTTCCTGCAATTTATTAAATTGCAGATTATGGAGATCAGCAGCTCGATGGAGTTGGTGATATGAGATTCTAGATGCTAGAGTTTTGCTATTATTATTATTATTATTTCCTGTTTGCTTATATGAATAATGCATCTGTTACTTGGATGATTTTTTGTATTGGGTAATGTGACCCAGAATTATTGACTTGTTTAGATCTGGTTTATTTAAGATTATTAAATTTGGTTTCAAGTAAATTTCTATTGGCATTTTGATTCATATATGCATGTGTGGTTGACTTCTTATGCTTCCGACTCTGATTATTCTTGTGAAATGTTATAAAGATCCACAGCTTCTGGATGATGAAAACCATTCGCTGGGCTTAGTCACGTATTCGTATTCCATATTCTCTTTTGGGAAGCAGGACGTGATAGTCTGATCAGTCGACTGGTGGTCCAAATAAGTCGACTTACAGACTCGTTGTTCTCCAAGTTGATCAAGTCTCTTTTGATCTGTCGATTCAGTCGACTGGTGTTTTGTCCAAATCGACTTAACAGCTATTTTAAGTTGAATATTTTTTAATAATTTTTTTATAACACTATTCACCCACCCACCCACCCCCCTCTAGTGTTATCTGCCTTGCATACAGGATCCAAGAACGTGCTTGTGTTCCAGTATCTTGGGAAGTGGGGCGTGACAGGTAATGGCAGGGCGAGGGTGAGCAGGCAATGGAGGGCTCGGTGGTCAATGAGGGGCGGAGATCGAAGGTCGAAGGTGATGGCAGTGAGAGCGGGGTGAAGGAGGGCGATGGGTTGCACGGGATGAGGAGGGCGAGGGCGCAGTCAGAGGTTGCGAGAGGCTGATGTCGATGTGAGGTAAGGGAGACGAGGGGCTGGCATGATGTGAGGTGAGGGTGACGAGGGGTTAGCGTCGATGTAAGGTGAGGGTGACGATGGGCTTCGATTTTTGGTCGAAGCAGAGGAAGAAGATGACGGAAGAAAAAGAGAGAAAGCGAGAGAGAGAGAGAGAGAGAGAGAGAGAGAGAGATTAAGGGGGTTGATTGGATTAGAAGTAATAAATTAGGGTTAAGGAATGGATTAGAGAGATTAGTGGGATTAACTAATTGGTTAGAAGATAATGGAGTAACTATAGGGTTTAGTTGAGATTTAGTGGATGCTTAAGTGGAGGTCATGGGGGTGATTGGCTATGTAGTTGAGAGTTCGGGTAAGGTTTGGGTTTACGGGTTAATGGGTTTCGGGTTGGACTAGGATTTGGGTTTTATATTGGGCTTTACAATAAATGAAGAGTCCAATAATTCCTTTTGAAAGATGGGCTAAGATGTGGGCTTTGAATTATGGACTTTCAAGGTGAATAATCAAATAATAATATAGAATGGGTTAGGGAGTTTTGGGCTTCAAAAATGAAAATAATAAATTCAATGATATTAGTTGGGCTTGACAAATAATGAAGAATCAAATAATCAAATCATAGGATGACTAGGATTGGGTTGTTTACAAATCAATCAAATAATTTTAATGAATGAATTAGGATTTGGATTCAAACAAAATAATCAAATATCGAGTGAATGCAATTGGATTCAAGAGAACAACAATAAATATATGTATATTCCAGATAATTGGAATACAAGAATTGAAGAAGATGAAAGAAATACTGGTAAAATTCCGTACAATCAGGAACGGGGGTTACAGTCCAAGCTGCCTACAACACCATACTCGGCCGACCCAGCCTCGCATCCCTCCAGGGAATACCCTCAGCATACCACATGAAGATGAAGTTCCCCACTGAGTGCGGAATGGGTATCGTCCGAGGCAACCAGGAGGCAGTTTGAACTTGCTACATGGCTACTATGGGATCGCAGTCCTCCCTCTCGATACGGTCGACCTCCCCATCGAAAGAAGTACGATCGAATCCGATCCTGTCGATGAACTGGAAGAGGTGCCATTTTCCGTGGATGATCCAAGAAAATGCTTTCAAGTGAGTCTGTCCCTCCCCCCAAACCTAAGATGCGAGATCGTCGACTGCGTCCACCGAATTCAGGACCTATTTGCTTGGGTCCCCTCGGATATGCCTAGGACTACGAAGATCTTATCATGCACAGACTGAGCGTCTGTCCCAACTCAAATCCAGTGCAGCAGAGACGCCACAAGTTCGCTCCCGATCGGCAACAGGCGGTTAGGGAGGAAGTACAGAAACTCCTCTCTGCCAACTTCATGCAGGAGTTGAGCTACTCGGAGTTGCTAGCCAATGTCATGATGGTCAAAAAGGCCAATAGAAAGTGGAGGATCTGTATCGATTTCACAAACCTCAACAAGGCCTGTCCGTAGGACCCAATCCCCCTCCCTAATATCGATGCCCTCATTGATGTGATGCCCGGGCATGAACTTCTCAGTTTCATGGATGCCTTCTCAGGCTAGAACCAAATCAGGATGTACCCCCCGGACATCCCCAAGACATCTTTCACAACCGACCAAGGGCTATATTTCTACTGCGTTATGCCCTTCCGCTTGAAGAATGCCGGAGCAACATATCAAAGACTCGTGAACTGGGTTATCAAAAATCAAATAGGTCAGAACATGAAAGTTCATGTAGACGACATGCTCGTCAAAAGCCTCGAGGGTCGGGTTCATGTGGAAAATCTGGAGGAAGCATTCAGGGTCCTTCGGTCCCATAACATGCGTCTAAATCCTTCAAAGTGTGCTTTCAGCGTAAAGTCTAGGAAATTCCTTAGATTCATGGTCAGCCAACGGGGAATAGAGGTCAACCCCAAAAAAACTCAAGTCATATTAGACATGGAACCTCCGAGAAATGTCAAAGAGATTCAGTGACTCACAGGTCGGTAGCAACTATCGGTCGTTTTTTATCCAGATCTGGAGAGAAGTCAATGTCATTCTTTAAGGCCCTTAGGGGAACTAAGAACTTCGAGTAGGCGGAACCCCACTAACAAGCCTTCGATTAGTTGAAGACATACTTAGCCAACCCCCCACTTCTCAACAAACCTAAGCCGAATGAGGTCCTCTCCCTCTACCTAGCTGCTTTCGAACACGCTCTTAGTACCGTGCTGGTCTGGGACGAAGACGAGTCGCAAAAACTAATCTATTATGTCAGCAAAGTCCTCCGCGATGCCGAGCTCCGATACTTTAAAATAGAGAAGATTGCATACGCGCTCGTGATGGCCACGAGAAAGCTTCGCCCCTACTTCCAGGCTCACTCCATTTAGGTACTCACTGACCAACCCCTCAAACAAGTGCTCCACAGACCTGAGATGTTAGGTTGCTTGATCAAGTGGTCCATTGAGCTGAGTTAGCATGACGTTAGCTACATGCCCCGAACCGCTGTCAATGGCAAGTGCTCGCAGAAATCATCATTGAGTGCACCATCCCCGAAGTACCCGAAGCTCAAAAAAATGATCCCGGGTGGGATATCTACGTTGATGGATCATACTGTGAAAGCAGGAGTGGAGCTGGGGTAATACTCAAAGGACTAGATGCTTTGTTCTCTAATATTCTCTCCGCCTCAACTTTCCGACCTCCAACAACCAGGCAGAATACGAGGCGATGATTGAAGGACTTCTCCTGGCCCATAAGCTAGAGCACGACACATAAGGATTTTCAGCGATTATCAGCTAGTCGTTAACCAGATCTTTGTAGATCTGGAGAATGTGAGGCACGCGACCCCCGAATGGTTCAATACCTCACAGGTTCGACTTATCCTCTCGAATTTCTCGGAAACAACAGTAACTTGGATTCCTCGAGAATAGAACACTCAGGCCGATGCCCTATCCAAGCTGGCCTCCTCCTCGTTCGAAAGATTGGACCAAATTGTCTTAGTGGAGGTTCTCCTCAGGTCCAGCATCGAAGCCACCAAGTCTCCCGAGGTGACCTGCATCAACCCACTCACGCAAAAAGCTACTTGGATGGATCCAATCCAAAACTTCCTAAAGGAAGGTGAACTACCCCAGGATTCATCCGAAGCCAGGTAGGTTCAGGCTCATTTAGAAAGGTTCGCATTAATTGACGACACGCTCTTCAAACGCACGTACACCAAACCATATGGGAGACCTTACTTCCGCTGCTTAAGCCACTAGGAAGCTACATACGCATTGGAATAAGTACATGAGGGAATCGACAGCTGTCACATGGGCAGCCGAGCACTGGCAAGAAAAATACTCAACCATGGGTATTACTAGCCGACCCTCCTCCAAGATGCCCAGAACCTTGTAAGGAAATGCGGCCCCTGTTAGAGGCATTCCTCCATCTGACACACTCCCCAAGCTGAGCTACAATCACTTGCCAGTCCGGTCCCCTTCCCTATGTGGGGAATGGATCTTGACACCCTTTTTCCTATGGCGACTGGCCAGAAATGTTTCCTCATCATCGTCGTTGACTACTTCACTTAATGGGTCAAAGCCGAACCACTCTCCATCATTACCGAGCATCGGTCCAAGCAATTCTTCTGTAAGAACATCATCTGCCAATTTGGTATTCCTCGGATACTTATAACCGACAATGGTACCCAGTTCACCGACAGAAACTTCCGCAAGTCCTGTACCAATTTGGGGATCCAACAAAGATTCTCTTCAATCTCACACCCTCAGTCCAACGTCCAAGCCGAAAACGCCAACAAGCATATTCTGGACGGACTGAAGAAGTACCTAGATAACTCTCTAAAAGGCCTGTGGGTAGAGGAACTGCCGAGCGTTCTCTAGGCCTACTGAACCACGAAGAGGATCCCAATGGGCGAATCCCCATTCAACCTACTTTCGAGACCGATGTAGTCATTCCATTGGAGGTCGGCCTCCCATCTCCCCGCATCATAAGTTTCGATGAATGTTCCAACTCCACTAGTCTAAGAGCCAACCTCAATCTCCTTGACGAGGTCCGCGAGTGGTCGGCCATCAGAAAAAACATCTACCAACAGAGAGTTGAACGCTTCTACAATCAGAAAGTTTGACCAACCAACATCAAAGAGGGTGATCTTGTGCTCCGAAGGCTCACTATTTCCGAACCCCTTAAAAAGGGAAAACTCGCTCCAAATTGGGAAGGTCTTTATAAGGTCTCCAAAGTGGTCCGTCCAGGGACTTACCGACTTGAAGATCTGGGGGCAGGGTGGTTAAGAGAACTTAGAATGCGGAGCACCTGATCAAATTTCATGAAAGCCCCTTAAAGCGAACCAGACTCGTAAAAAGGAAAATGTAATAAACACAAACTTTCGATGGCCATCAAATAAAATCAATTTTAGTTTCTAATCAATCGCCTACTCCTCATCACTGCTAAATCTAAACCTCAGGAAGGGTGCCTCGAAAGAGCACATTGACTCTGAGTATTATGTAGTTCTCACTACTAAGCTTAAACTTCAGAAAATGTGCCTCAAAAGAGCACCTCGACTCTGAGTACTACGCAGTTCTCACTGCTAAGCTTAAACCTCAGAAAGAGTACCTTAAAAGAGCACCTCGACTCTGAGTACTACGCAGTTCTCACTGCTAAGCTTAAACCTCAGAAAGGGTGTCTCGAAAGAGCACATCGACTCTGAGTACTACGCAGTTCTCACTGCTAAATTTGAACCTCGGAAAGAGTGCCGCGAAAGAGAACCTCGACTCTGAGTATTACGCAGTTCTCACTGCTAAATCTAAACTTCGGAAAGAGTGTCTCAACAGAGCCACTCGACTCTGAGTCTGATGCAGTCCTCACTGCTAATCCTGAGCCACGGAAGGAGCACCTCAACTCCGAGTACTAAGGTGTTCTTTCCCTACTACATCCAGAATGTGAGAATCGCCTCAAGCTCAAACTCAAAGCGGATATTTCCACTGCCAGGAATTCAACATCTCAAATCTAAAAAATAATATGAAAAAGATTCACTTTATTGATCGAAAGGTGATTACAAAAGCAGTGGCCAGTTCGCAAAGGGCATACAAAACACTGAAAGCAAAATCTACATCTATACATGATTCACTTCGTACCACAGAACACCAACTACTCTCCACACATTGAGGAGAAGAAACAGGTGAGGGTATCTCCGTAGTCGACCTTGGAACTCCATTACAAAAAAGAGGGGCACTCAGAAGAAGAAACAGGTCCCTCTCACGTCGACAGCGTCCCTTGCTACCACAACTCGAGAATCCTTGAGGAAGTTGGAAGCTGAAGCCAAAAATAACTTGAACCACCATCTACCCAGCCGACCCAGCTAAGAAAATCTAGAGAGAAGGATGAAGAGTCATCTGAGATAGGTAACTCCACATCACCTTTCCTTGGTCACGGGTCGACAAGGTCAGATCTTGTCATCTGAGCCGCGGGTGACAGTCTCCTACCCAGATCACCCTTCGGAACTTGGTCAGTCGAAATACAGATCTCAAAATTTGAGCCGGTCCGATGATGGTACCCAGTTCAATGGTAGTCTTAGTAAGATCGAATTCCCAAAGGTCGAAATCGAGCTCACATGTTCTCATCAAGAAAACCATCAATTTGTGGAGGTAAGTCGTTTTGATGCCAAAGGATTTTGTAGGCAACTCAACCGACCACCTCACTTAATGAGTGTTCGAAAAGTCTAACACTCCGACTTCCAAGGCATACAGTGACTTCGGTTATCATGAAGGAAGTGACGTGGGCAAACACAACCGTTCAAATTTCAGCACTTCAACTTCCATGGCATTTAGCAACCTTGGTTATCACGAAGGGGGTGACGTAAGCAAATATGTGGCAATTCACCAACACAATAGCTGAGGTGTGACTGCTGATATGAGACCTCGACTACCAGTCCCGGTCCGACAATGTCCAAATAAAAAAATGAGAGAAAGGAAAGAGAACAAAGACAAATCTTATTCATTAAAAGAAAGATTACAAGGGCGGTGGCAAACCCACTGAAACGGCAGGGGTACAAATGGCTTATTACGAATGTCGACTCCTTCTCATTAAGAGGGTCAGACTTCTTCTTACGAGCCGCAACATCCTGCTCGACCCTCTGGTGCAAATCCTCTTCGTCCGCTTTGAAGGCCAAACCCTTGAGCGAGAGGTGCGGGTACCGGACCTTCATATGCATGAGGGCCTTACCGTACCTTGCATCCTGGGCATCAAGCACCTACAACACCATTTCCTCCAGCTCCTATTTATCCTTAGCTGTGCGCCCAGTCGCCTCGTCCAGCATCCCTAGTAATTTCGGCCACACTAGCCGTTCTTCGGTCCATCTCTCCTTCTCGGCCAATAATTTCTATCGACCACTTCTTTCCTCCTTCAGTGCCTTCTCGGTCTCTCTAGTACCTTGCCAGAGCTCCTGGTTCTAATTCACCAAATTCCTGCCACTCTCCTCGGATGCCAAAGCCTGTGCAAGCATTGCATCCAGCCTTTGCTTCAGCTCGGCTCCAGTGACGGTGGCCTGCAAAAAGGAAGGTTATAAGGAAAATTGGATATTAAAAATGAGGGAGGATATTGACTTCAAGTGAGAGACCCCTACCAGGACTGAAGTCTAAGCCCAATGGGAGTCAACGTCGCCTTGGGCCTCCTTCCTCAGGGAAACTGATTCTCAGGGAGTGGCCAGGTTTTCGACCACCTGAACCGTGTTCGTGCGATCCGTCGTCAGATCCATCTTGGTTACAGTCTAGGGAGGGATCCACATATTTACCAGAGATGGCATCTTCGGTGCCGCCTGAGGAGCCCCTCCATAGGGACCGACGACTCTACAAGGTGAAAGGGTATCATTTTTGCTTTTCTTCCTCCCTGGAGGCGCAGAAGAAGGAGAAGGGGGGCGCTTCGGAGTCCCCCCGTGAACTTCCTTCACCTCGGGGTCGTCAGATCCCCCAGTCTCCTAGTTTCACACCCTGGCCTTTCCCTTGGTCGGCTTCCTCACATCCATCCCGACCTTATCGACACCCTCAGCTTTGGCTCGGGCCTCAGCATCAGCCTGAGCCTTGGCCTCGACCTCCTTCAGTACCGCCTTACGAGCCAAACGCCTTACCATCAGAATCGCATCGGGAAACATGTTCAAAGGAAGAAGGAAGACAATAAAGGAACAAGGTGAAGAAAGAACAGATGAAGGAAGACAATATATAAGTATGAATAGGAGATCAAATACTGTGCACACATGAGACACACGTGCAACACGTGAGAACCTTGACCCCTGGCTCCCCCTCCTGTACGACTCCTTGGGTTCCACTAGAGGCTCACTCCCGCAAATTCTATTGAAATGGTTAGCTAGCCGCTAAATGCATCAGAAAATCTTTTCGGAAAAACATAAAAGCTAAGACAAAAGAAAGGACCCTTTCCCGGGAAACTGAAGAACAGGCCGCGTGTCCGATCAAAACTCAAGAGGAAGTTCGGTTGGAGGCGTAGGCGGGCCCCCTCGCGAGCCGGGATGAGCACGACCATCACCTGTTCCGATAAAACCACCAAACGTAGGGTTGGCACTGACCCCCAGATCAGAAGGAATCGAGCGGGGAGTCGGTAGGGAGGTGATGAATTCTAGGTCATACTCAAGAGGACCAAGGTCAAGGTCCGGGTATTTCTGCCTGATGCGCTCGACGTCTTGCCTGAAGCCACACTCCTCGCCATCAACGATCTCATTCGCAGCTCCTACTAACTCTAATAGCATCTTGGCCAATTGGCGCTCTAGCGTGTCCTTCTTGTTTAACAAGGCCCTATAAGCAAACTACCTCTCGCCCGAGTCAACGCCCAACCTCTTCTCCAGCTCCTTCACCCTGTCCTCCAAATCATCAACATCTTTGTGCTCCTCCTCACAGCTTTTTCTGAGCTGCTCCGCATTCCGAACTGCAAGTCGAATGAATGTTATATCGCATCTTCATCTCGGCAGCAAAAAGAGCAGCTTGCAAGGAAAACCTAGAACGTCATAGAGGAACAATTACATTAGCAAAAATAAAACACGAGAACTCTTACCTATATAACCCCTTGAGAAAATCGAATGAACAAGAAGTAGTAATCCCTTGGGCGAGCTCCTCTTGATCACTAAGATGAGAAAGACTTTCATTACTTCCCTAGCAGTCTCCAGCTCCAAGATAGAGTACAACTCTCCGGTGGGCGGCCCCTGTGTAAAACGTCCCGCGGTCTCGTCATCAATCCCAAACTAGCTATCAGTCGGTCCCCCCCCCCCCCCCCGGAGTCTCCTCCATGCCCCAGGCCTCCGTAGCCTTAGGTTTCTTCGAAATGTGCTCCCGAGCAGAAACTTCGGTCTTTTGTTTCCCCTTACAGTCAGCTTTTGGAACCTCCCGAGGCTTCGATGACAAGGCGATCGTCACTCCAAGATCTGCGTAGGAAAGCAAACATCAGGTTAAGCAAAGTACTAATACTTTAAGTCAAAGACTATAGAGCTTACTCAAGCCAACGGAGCTTAAACCAGTATCACCCTTCTGTTATTTGTTACCAGTCGACACTGATGCCCTCCTCGAAGAGTTTCTAAAACTTGACACTCTCTGTCGGACTAAGATCATTGGGCGACAGGGAGTCTATCTTCTGCGTACCCTCGTACGACCGCCGAGTGGGAATATCCCAGGGCTCACCACTCCAGATGACAAAGTATCTTCTCTTCCAACCCTTAATAGAATCGGATGACCATGCACCACCCTATACCACCGACATGGAGAGATATACCACCGGTGTGGATGGCCAGCAATGCTCTGAAGCCTAAGCACATCTGGAAATATTTAAAACGGAGAGGGACCCCCCTCTCATGGCAGATCATGATAAAACATGCCAGCTGTTTCCACGATTTCGGTGCATACTGCGTCAGGCTCATGCCCGCCCAATTCAACACCTCCTTTATAAAGGAATGAAGGGGGAGACGCAAACCAGAATGGAACATGTCGACGTTCATGACGCATAGTGGCCCGGGAAGATTGGCGTTCTGGGCAAGGTTGAAGCTCGAAAGCATCAACTTGAACCGGGGAGGAATGCGATAAGCCGCCTGAAATGACTTCCCCACCAAAGTACTCCTCGTCTCATCTACATCCACTATCGACTGGCTGGACGGAGGCAAAATTCCAAAGCCAGGCTCATCCTCCAGGTCTTCATGGTACATTCGGAAAGATTTTGTCTGCACGAGCGCCCCCCTGAGTTTCCCTCACTAGACCAACCCCAGTGTCACCAGATCTGGCCTCATCTTCAGCCTGGCCATGGTCCTTTCCTTTGGAATCAAAGATCCCATAATGTCCACAACCGGTTCGGGCACGCTTGCACCTGTCAACCCCAAATCTCAGAGTCACCCCCCTTGAAATGAGTCGGCTCGACAAGCAGGCAACCGACCCACTCCGCAAAGACCTGCATCTGACCCATCATGGTTGCCAGAGGAGGATGACCCTTCTGAGTTCGCGGTCTACATATCCAAAGTTCACGACTTTGGAGAGCGAAACTTCAGGAGAAAAAGAAAGAGTGCCCTTCACAGTGCTGAGGGGGGACCAAATTTATAAGGCGACTGGCTCTCGAACCATCGACACGTGCCGCCTCCTCGAATTCTGCAAATGATAGCTCAATCAAATGACTGCTGTCACGTGTCGTCTCCTCGAACCACGCAAGATTTGGTAGGAGGGAAGGCCATGTGGATAGCAAGTCCCGTTAGAAGACATTCTGACATCCCAACTCAGATCGGCCCTGAGTTTCCTATCAAGTTCACAGCTCAAACTCATACCGAACATCATTTCAACTTTTCCCCGAAGCAATGCATCCACCGCGACTCAGCAATCTAACATCACCGCCACGCCGACACTTTTTCCCATGAGTTATCTACTCCTTGAAAATGACCAACGATGCATTCCCAAGAGTGGGGGGCTTATGATATGGGGAAAATTATAAGTGACCTCCACCATTGATTATGGCACGAATCACGAAGCAATCATTTGGGCCCGGGCCAAACAGACCCGCGAGCTTTTTGCAAGCCTATTCGCACGCCCCGGTGAGTCGCCTGCCGTTCACGCAGGACATGCCTCCGGTTACGCCGTAACTAATCAATCACAAATTCGGGATCAAAGGGATCCCCCCCCAGCGAACATATAACTACAGCGATTACTGTATAGCGAGAGGTAACAACTCCTTCTCCATAGAATCCCTACTATAAAATAGCTGCTTTCTAACTTAAGCATCAGAGGGTTTGTCGCCGGGAATACTCCTAGTGTTTCAAACTTTATTTTGCAGATCTGTGGAGCGGCCATCGATCGTCCCACTGGTTCGCTATCCATCCGGGTCTGGAGCGAAGGATAGGATTAGCACAATTTTCTCAAAACTAAGAACTCACATTATCTATTGGTCCAACACACCCAAGAAGAAGGCCACAACAATATTAAAATTATATTACATTGTTTTTTGCTAATATATATATATTTATACACACACACACACACACACACACACATAGATGTATATGAACAATAAATTTTTTCATATACAACAAGTAAGTAATGTGTAGAAATCAATCCAAGATCATCTCTTAGTTCTATTGAAGATTTGACCCACTAAAGGCTCGACGAAGGATTCTAACCAAGCACTAAGAACCACATTTCAGAGTTAAATCCTGAAACTAAAACTATGCTTTTGAAAATATTTCAGGAAAAACAAAGTTGAAGAGAAATTAGAAGAACAACATTCAGGTACCTTCACCTCCTTGTCAACCTATTCTATCTTCAAGTTCATAATGATTATTGTGCACCTGCAACACATACGCAGTTTTTTCCACGTTTCCAAACTTTTTGCATGACTTTGATTTTGTTCATTAGATACATAAGAGGGCTTACATTAAATTTATATCAAATAGTTTAAACTCTACTTTGAATTTTAAGAAAAATAAGATAGTGAATTCATAAAATACTCTTAATTATGAAATATACCATTTTCTCAGTATAAGCTTCATCACCTCCATTGATGTGCCAAGAGGAACAATATTGATCAAAGTAAACAACATTTGTAAAATTAGAAAAGAAAATTCAAGTATGAATCTTGTATCTCAGGACTAAAAGTATTTAACTAATTATTAAGGTTTGTGGATCATGAAACTGCTAGTCCTCAATGTCAATAGTCTTACATGTCAATTGGAGAGAGACAACCTCAATATATGAATTCATAATATAAAAAATTGTTAATGAATATAATCTAATAATATCAAACATATTGGGTAGTGGTACAATAAATAAAAAGTATAAACATAAGTCTACCAATCAATATATAAAGAAAATCAACAAACTAATAGAGGATCATATTGCAAGCCCTTCAACTCTTTGAAACTCAACTCCACAGAATGACTCCACTTTAAAGGATGGGAAGGTGACTTGACATACACAGCTTGTGCATATCATCTCGAAACCACCTTTCACATTTTCTTCCAATGCCCTGTGGCTATCAACACCTGGACATACTTCACTTCATTGTTCAATATTCCACACTTGTCAGCCTCTATTTTTTACTGCTTGACTCACATAATCATACATTCACACATTCTTGGCACTTGCTTACAATAGCTGTATGCTGGACTCTTTGGCATGCTGGAAAAGATAGAACATTCAACAACAAACATCATACCAATGATAAGATTATTGCCGTATGCTAAATTTTGGTTTTCTCTTTGGCTAAATGGCAGCGAAGGATCAAAGAAGAAGGAGAAGATCATGCTTGAGATTGCAGAAGCAGGGGCAGCATGTCTACTACAGCCAGTGACAACTCATATGCCGAGTCTGGAGGATGCCAACACTGAATAGCTTTGTCTGTGGTGGTTTTTTGGGGGGATCAATGCCTTCCCTGTTTGTAACTATGTCTTAAAGCTGTTAAACCTATGTTGTTTTTGTCTTTTTGAGTGGGTGGCCTGCATTTTTGTCACACAACATATCAAGGGTGTGAGGGGGATGAGATCATAGAGTTGACTTCAGTAGAGGTGTAGGACAGTAGCCTGCTACCCTCTATACAATTCAGCTTTATGCCATCTCAAACCTGAGCACCTATACAGATGTGTTCCTATTTGCCACCCGCTACTACTCTTTGTGATTGTTTTTTCTATCTAATATATTATCTAACGTGAGGTAGGGTTCTCCCTACCTTTTTCCCGTAAAACAAACTGTTTGATAATTGTGCATGCACCCAAATCAATCATACTATAAGCAAACTACAGTCGAAAAGAAGTTAACAAATTAGTGTATAGAATCCAAAATTCTTTAAAGCAATCGGTCCCAAATCCTACTGCAAATAAATTGGATCACAAAAATAAGTTAACAAATAAACATCTAAAACCTTGATGATAAAAAAAATCGTGGTATCGGAAAAACTTAATCATTAAGAGAGAGTTGTGTTGTGAGGACAATACACTTTCTTAAAAAGAAAATGAGCGACAAGGAGGGCATGGGTTAGAGAGAAGGTGGATGAGGTGATTTTAAAAAGGGATGAGAGAGCAAAATAGTTGGGAGTTAAGGAGCCTGAAATCAATGTGAGGCTATTTAGTTGGTTTTGAATTAATTTCATGTTTACCTTTAATTTTCTTTACTATTTTTTTATTTTTCTAGTTTTCATTTATGTTGATTTTCTCAAACTAAATTCAAAACTTAAAATCATAATCCGAGTGGGAACTCCTACCTTTCGTCTTCTTTCTTCATTTCAAAATAAGAAAGAAGAAAGAGGGTAAACCATTTTTGCTTAATATATAGTATAATTATAAGTAGTAAAACACTGTGCAATATTGCAAATTTTCAAAAAAGAAAAAAAATATTTTTAAAAAATTAACTAATAATATATATAGAATATTGCATGATTTTTTAGGTTTGATTAATGGTTAGGATTCCAATTTAAAATTTAGATGAAGAAGGAGCAGGGGTTAGCCTCCTACCATTCATCTCATTTGTTTTATTTTAAAAAGAAAAAAAAGAAGAAAAAATCTTGGGCCAAAATTGATTTTACCATTATATAATATATAGATTATGATTATATAATTATAATAATATAAAATTTTGTGAACCTAAGTATTAGATTAAAAATCATGATATATGGTAATCTACCAGATGACAATAGAGGCATTGGATCCCTCTCTTCACCCATTTAAAAAAATTTTAATAGTATGCCATTTCAATTGCCACTCTATTTGCCATTGTCTTACATGATTGATTCATAGACAATTTTTTATATATAAAAAAGTGTGGTCAGTTAAAACCACTTTTTTTTGTAAGTGGATCATGTGGATTGGTAAATGAAGTGGCATGATATTATTTCACTTTTAAATCATTATGAGGCAAGTAACCTAATGGCTCCTTAACTAGTCATTTGATTTGTGTCAGGTAGCTAATAATTTTTGTCCTATACATATCCAACAATTTTAGTCAAATTTATTCAAAAGTGAAATATTTCTTTTTCCAGCAATACCAATTTGGGCCAAAGTAATCAAATTGCCCCAAATCATTTCATATGATAATTGATAATGGTAAAAATCGCAGCAAATTTAGACCGTATGGTTCCAACACAGATCATAAAATTTCTACATGCAGATTCGTCATCACAGGCCTCTTTAACAGGTCCGACCCTTCTACAAGCTCATTTGCAAGGCATGAGCTGCTTTCAAATCCATTAAAGGTGAATAGACCCACTAGGAGAGACACTCAGTCCATGAGGGCTGTAAGTCAAATTTCTTATCCCCTACAAAGGAGTCTTATCTCTTAAGGAGGAGAATCAACAAAGGATTCGTATTGATCTAACGGATCCATATCAATCTCCTAAACTGTTTCTCAGACCTATAAATACCATCCTCTCCTCAGTCAGAAGGTAATCAATAATTCGCAATTTCTCTCTTAAACTTTCTCTCTCTCTCGGGTTCTGACGTGAGCGTCAAAGGGTCTGTCGTCGGGGCCACCTTCGGTGTTCAGGCTTTTTGCAGGTCTATCGGCCGTATCAGCAATCGTTAGATTCAGATCACGGTATTCAATCAACGATCCATATCCAATCTTAGGAGCTCTAACCACTTTTATGGCAATGATCAAATGTTAGATCTTTACTAGTTTCATTTAAATTATAAACTAACTATGCTCCCACACCAAAATTAGCAGCAACAATAATCATATGCCAAAGCAGATATTTTTCCCCCACCAGAGATGATATTTTTTTGATTATTTCCTTATAATAATAACTAGTGTACCCTTATACAATACTGCACAAACTTATATAATATGATATGTGCTATAACCCAAGCAATATTGTACATAACTTTTTAAAAATAATAAAATAATGAAACTTTTTTTTTGAAAAATGTATCTAATAATATCTATATAATAAAACATGATTTTTAAGGTTTGATTAAGGGATATTATTGTAATTGAAATTTTGGAAAGAGAAAGAGTTGGACGGTTGTCTCCTACTTTTACTCTTGATTTTTTTATTTTAAAAAGAAGAAAAGAGAAAAATCATTGAACCAAAGTGGTTTAGCATAATATATTACTAGTGTACCTTTGTGCAATATTGCACAAACTTATATAATATAATATAATATCTATGTAATAAAATACAAAGAAAGCTATTAAGTGGCTCTCCTTCAATCCCCAAAATCAAAGGCCCAGATCTAACCTCACAAAATACATTCCCCCCCCCTCCCCCCCTCAACTACAAGAAAAATCTTTTTTCGCAACGCCAAATGTCGTTGCTAAAACTCGTTTGTCGTTGCGAAAAATATTTTTGGCAACGACATTTGTCGTTGTAAGGTCGTTGCGCGTCCAGGCGTCGCGAAAGATTTTGACTACGACTTTCTGTCGTTGCCAAACATAGATTTTTCGCAACGACATTGTCGTTGCAATATATTTTGTCGTTGCGATACCTAATTTTACCCGTGCTAAGGTATAAAATCAATCGCAATAACTTTTGTCGTTGCCAAACATACTTCATATATTTGGCAACGACTCATGTCCTTGCTAAAGATGTTTTTTTCGCAATGAATTATTATCGTTGCCTTACATTCTTTCTATTTTGGCAACGACTACTGTCGTTGACAAAGCTCGCCTGTTTGCAATTATTTTTATTATTGCTTTGCATTACTTATATTTTGGTAACAACTATAGTCCTTGCTAAAGCTACCAATTGTCATTGCGAAAGCTTAATTCTTTTCGAGACAAATTATATATTGTCGTTGCATCAGCCCTGTCCTAGAACTAGCATATACTTCAAAAACATTAAAAACCAACATCATTCCAAAAACTATAATATTAAACTTGTCCAACATATTACATTTATGTCATATAAGAAGCAATGCCCAAAATATTACAACCATCAACTTCTCAAAAAGATATCTAAGTATCTCATAATCATTTTCATTGTGCATAATAAGCTTAACCATGTTTTCTAATAGATCAAAATAGCATGTGCATATACATTTAGCTTCCTCCAAGTACTTGCAAAAAAAACTTGTCTAATATCAACATCCTGCATCAATTTTAAAGGAAATGAATAAATAAAACAAGTATAATATCAAAATATTAGAGTTCACTTTCATTCGTCTAAATCTAAAAATACATTTAACTAGAACAACAGTATTGAAGATTTTCAAGATAGCTTCACTGAACTGCTACTAGGAATTATTTGCTGGGAAAAGTAAGCATGACAAGGGATGTAATTTGGTTATCAGATGATACAAGTGTGCTATACTGAGAAATTATGAAGTTGAACTAACCAAAGTCAGGACTTAAAATATCCTTCTACCATAATACATAAAATGGTAAATACACTCTCTTCAGATAAAATCAGGACTTAAAATATCCTTCTACCAAAATGTATTATTCAAAAAAGACAACCATCCATCAATAGCTAGCACACCCAATTTACGTACTCACAGCAAAACAAGTATAAAAACGTGATCCACATAAACCATTAGCCCAAAGAACATGACCAGTTGGGATCCACAAATTGACATCTAATTTCACTATCTATGTTCCCTATGGACCCACACAGACAGAAAAATCGAAAATATAATCAGTTATGTGCATGTTTCATGGACATTATTTCACTCGTTGAATTTTAATGCCAAAACCAACATAACATTTTATGCATAGATTCAAGTTAGTTTTATTTGGCCGTCAACTACCTAAAAGAAAGTCAGAAACTTTCGTCTTTATGCGGGTTCGGGACATGAAATGAAAGACGACAGATTTTAAGCACAAGACAGCCTGAGTTTATGACAGTTTAAATCATATTATGATTTCTACTACATGTCAACATCCTATATACTAATTTCAAACTATGACCACCATTACGTCATCTGAAAATGTAAATTATGAATTACCTGCCAGTACTTTGAAACGCAACGATCAATACAACTATTCTCGCCCATATTCAGCTCAGACTCGTTATACCTGTAAGAAGAAAAAGAATTTGAACGTTGCACATTCTTTAGAAAGTTCATGCTTCAACTCAACTCAGGGGGAACAGATTGAAAACTGAGCTCGCATTAGTATGGAAAGATTTTCAAAAATAACATATCTTTATGCGTTTCATAACGATAAATCTAAAGTTTCTGAAGTAAGAAACGTAAATAAGAAGGCCTTAGTGTCATTTGTAAATCTATGCGTTAACCAAGCAAGTCAGCCCGAAGACTAGATAAGTTGAACCAAGCAAGTTATTGTGTTGGCTAAACGTGGGTTTCCTGATGCTAATCTTTACCGAATTGTCATTTTCTCATCAAAAGTGCATATCAAAATCAAAGAAGTATGTGTATAAGAAGCAACTATCCAGGCTCCAGGTCATCTTCTTCTAAGCTTCAGAGATTGATATTTTACCCCACCAAGCTGTAAATGGGAATAGTCCACCCTGACATGATAGGACCAACCCATCCAAATTCTAACATTTCCTAACGGTGATGTATGCAATACTTGCATGTTACAAGAAAGATAAATATAAGATAAAGCTTCCAAAGAATCAGTAAATTTCCATCTAAGGAATTCAAGAACAAGCCCATAGAAAATGGGTACTACACTGGAGATCTTGTTATAGATAATTGACCAGTATGCCTTATTCCAAACCAAATTGTTCCAGTTTGCAAGATGGAAATCAACAGAAGATTTTTAAAAGAAAACACAAGTAGTCTTGCTGATAAAAAAAAACCTTGCCACAAGGAAACTTCACTTAAATGTCATGCCTAAAAAATTTAAATGTCAAAAAGTGTCATAAAACATGGAAAATACATTACTTGCTTCAACTACAGAACTAATGATACTGTTAATTAGAGACTCTTCCATGGAAGTGCTCACATCTGCAAATCTAAAATGTCCCTAACAATATCCACTGAAGGTTGAAGCTAAGAGTCACTAACCTACAAAATTAGACTCACGGTTGCTTCTTCATGTAGGCAGCCATCAGCTGAGGAATGTTGATATAAGGAGCCACAAATAAAAAACCCAAGATTAAGATATATACAACGAAAGCTTCAAAGTACGGAAATAAGGAACTATATGATCACATAAAGTAACAAAATTAACAATCAGTATGCCTCCTGTAAGCAATAAGTTTATGATAGTTACAAAAATAACCAAGGATAGAAATTCACCTCCCACTAAATAAAATCATGTAGCACCAGTCTCGATCAGAACAAATGCCTGGATAAGGCTCTGTGCAGCATGAGTCTGTTCAGGTGTCCCAGATATTATGATGACAGTCTCTGTAGCATCAGGTCTCGGTTCTGTAATCGTGATCTTTGCTTCAGATATCTGAATGATAAAATTAACAAATCAGGTGGCTCGTTAAGCTCAATCAGCATATATCACCCAAAAAAAAAAGGAACCTCGCGGATCTGCCTCAAGCAACCTCCATCCTCTCCATATATTGAAGGTACAATAGCCCGGGGAACAATGACATCAACAGTTGTACTAGTGATACAATAGCCCGTTCAGGCATTTTATCAAACAGTTACTAAGCAATCTCAAATCTATCCAAATTTAAAATAGTTTCATCAAAGTTTCAGATTCATGCCCACAATACCATCCTCAGAATGGATTCTTTTTTTTAATTTCAACAATCAAAAGATTAGACCAAGCCATAACAACAAATAGGAAAACTAAATCCAAATCCCAATACATCTTCCTAATTATACCTGATAAGAAGAGGATCGGGGAGCGGAAGAGCGGGGGAAGGTTTCTGTTTGGGCAGTTGAGGAGGGCTAGGAGGCCGGGCCGCCGGGAGGAGTTGAAGAGGACCGGGGAGGGGCAGAGCGGGGAGGGTTTCTGTTTGGGCAAAAAAGAAAACAAAAGGAGAGAGGTAGATTAGAATTTGGGAGAGAAAGAGTGAAGAATATATATATATATATATGGGGGGTTATTAAAATTGTTATTTATTTTTATTTTTTTATATTTTTGGCAATAATACTGTTGTTGCAGTAGATATAAGGAAATATACGCAACGACATTTATCGTTTCCAATTTACACAATCTGGCGGGGGGATTTGCAAAGGCCCGCGCAAGACATTTTGGAGGAGGAAAATTTTATTTTATTTTTAGCAACGACTTTCACGTTGCCGTAACTAATTTTCACAACGAGTAAAAAGTCGTTGCCAAAACCTTGTTGCGAAAAAAGATTTTTCTTGTAGTGCTCCCCCCCAACCCAAAGTTTCCCTCAAAACTCAAATTCAAATCCCCCCTCCCCCCCAACCCAAAGTTTCCCTCAAAACTCAAATTCAAATCCCCCCCTTAAACAACTCATTGATTTATTTAATTTTCTCTCTCTCTCTCTCTCTCTCTCTCTCTCTCTCTCTCTCTCTCTCTCTCTATATATATATATATATATATATATATATATATAGACATGGACTTTTATTTATAACTAATTATTGTCATACTATTCTAGACTTTTATTTAGAACTAATTATTGTCATACTATTCAATCTTGAACTACATAATTGTTGATTTACTATTTATAAGGCTTTTCATATGATGTATCATTTTGAAGACGTGCCGTAATAGAATATGTAGTATAACCTGTGCAATATTGCACATAATTTTTTTTAGAATAAGAAAATAATAATAAAAATTTTTGAAAAATTCATCTAATAGCATATATATAACAATGCACGATTTTTAAGGTTTGATTAAAGGATATGATTCTAATTCAAAATTTGGATGAAGAAAGAGTGGGATGGTTCCCTCCTACTTTTGCTCACATTTTTTTATTTTAAAAGAAGAGAAAAAATCTTGAACAAAACATTATGGTTTGACAGTGATTCATAAAACTATCTGCTTATGTGAGGATGATGAAGAAGATTTCAGTAATTACAGTAGAGATGATATTTATGAGTTTCTTCTAATTCTCTCACAATGTTTTAGAATTCTATGAAATTTTATAAGTTCTTCAAAATTATTTTTGATTGTGCAATTTGTACTGGGTAACATTAGTACGTTGTATTATTTCAAAAAAAAAATAGAAAATAATATGAAAAAAATGCCCCGGTGGGCTCCACCTCCCAATCCTTCCACGTAAAGTGGGATGGGACAGACACAAGAGGTGAGGGATAAGGATAAGATGGATGGTGGAGGGAGTTGGACAAACCTCAAAAGAAAAAAGAATAGTTCTTAAAATCCAAGATCAACCTTTCACTCCAAATTTCAGAACAATGGCGTCAATAAGTTTACCTTCTCTCCACTCCCTATCTCCCAAATCTCGTCGCATTCCAAGCCCCAAATTTCGCTCTCTCATGCCTCTTGTACACTGCTCAGGTATACAATCACTCTTCACATTCTAAATTACAATGTGCTTCAGTGCTTGTATCATTTTGTATAAATAAATGTGGTATTTGGCATAAGTTTGTGATATAGAAAAAAACTGTATGAACGTAGACAACCGGGTTATATCCACAATGATAAATTGAAACTATATACATACGAAAAAAGAACCGGTAATGCAATTTGAAATTTTTTTCTATTTGCAGAATTTTTATTATAATTTATGAGTTGCGTTCGAGAGAGTTGGATGCTGGATAAATTGAAATTCATGAACCTCCACTGGTCAGAATATCATTGCATACCTTATGAATTATGATGATGGCGTCGCAAGTGATAGGATAGGATCCAATGAATTTTTTTCTCTTTAATTTTATTTATTTTTTTAAAAACTATTCGCAAAAAGAGGACAGTTGCCAAACTAATTGCACTCGTGGACTCAATAACTAAACTCGCCGTTCCCAACAACGAGTTTAATAATTTTATGCTCGCCGTTGGGAACGTTGGGAATTTGCTCACTACTAGCTCAGGGGACTTATTTATCTCCTGCTTGAAATGATTGTATTTGATTATTATACAGATGCCGTGCACTGTGATAACCAAGATCCTATCTTCCACGAGTTCACAAAATTCGCAGGTTTGGTTCTCAGTTACTATTGAGAAAAGTTTGTAATCTAGATTGCTTCTCACCAGATACCTTTATCGTGCCAACTGCCCATCAAGTAGCACAAAATCCTTGGGGAGACTTCAATCTTAAAATATCCCTGCCCATGTTAGATAATCTTGTTATTCTTCTTCCGATCCAGTTATTTGAGGGGTGTGCCCTTGGGGAGACTTCAATTTTGATCTCTCTTTCCTGATAGATATTCTTGTTATTAATCTTTCAGTTCTGTTCGAGGGGTTGTCAGAAATAAGAAGTAGATAATGATTTCAATAAGCAAGCATATAACAGTCCTAGCGTGCTCCCTTGGCCCAATTGCGGAGGCAACAGAACAAAATAATTCTATGAAATTTCATAAAATTTCATAGAATTTCCCGGCTGTTGCGGAGTCCCCATGGTGTTGATGGCGGCAACCTGTGTGTTTGCGCTCCCTTGGCCCAATTGCGGAGTCCCCATGGTGCGTTTTGGCGAGTCTGGTCATCCACCATGATTGCGTCTTCCTTGTTTATTGGCTCGGTGGCCACCGAGATGTCTTCAGCTCCCTCCCACGTCGATGAAGGGTCCAGCGTGCTCATGACTGATCGAGGGCCGCCAGACCAGCCGATCCAAGTTCCTCGCCAGTTTACCTGCTTATTTGTTCTGTTGTACTCTAGTCTGTAGATTTTTTTCTGCGCTCTGATCTTGTACCTTCTATTGCCTTGTGGATTAGGGAACCGTTATTACCTCTCGTAAAACGGCTCTAATCCGCCTTTGTACAGTTTTTATTGCTTATTAATATATTTTTTTGATCGGGCTGGAGTCGTACGACTCTATCCGTTACATCAAAAAACAGTCCTAGCGTATGTCTATCCACTCTCGTTGACAAACTCTATAGCTAGGTGGGTTCTTTTTATAGCTAGGTTTCCGTACATTATAAGTTGTGTTATGGGAAGATAAGAGGCACCATATATGCGACCTGTGAACATTAACAGAAAATCATGTGACTCTAGCTTCTCTTGTTCTATCTTTTCATCTTTAGTTTTTTGCAAACCACCTTAGAAATTTGGCCTATTTCTTACTTCAAGATTATTGGAAAACTTTTATACTTTTTTTTAATGAGTCTCAGATGTCATGAAAGTATTAGTTTATTTTGGTCCACTTCGAGCTTTTTACATATGACCAGGTGGATGTTAATTTGCATGATTCTCCGTTGGTTTTCCTTTACTGAATAATCCATTACTGTGGTCACCAAGACATGAACTAACATTAGCCGGAGAAAAAAAAAAGTGCAGTTCATAATATAAAATTGACTTGAACTAACATTAGCTGAAGAAAAAAAATTAAGGATGAAACTAAATAAAAGTTGATTCTTTTGTGCTTAGACTGTAACTTCTTCTATATTTGATAAATATTTAAAAATTTGTTCAGCAACTGAGGAAAAGCCAATGTCCACAGACTGCATCCCCTCATTCAATGGAATGAGAAATGTTGCTTGTGGCTTGCTTGCTGCGTGCGTAGTGACTGCTGCCTCCCCTGTTGTTGCTGCAAATCAGGTTAGGCATTTCCCTCTTTTAACATTTTATTAATTTCCCATGTTCAACAACCAATTCTTGGTTAAAAAATAAGTATCTGTGGACACTGGTTCCTATGATTTCCGAGTTGGATGCATAGGGATCAACATCCCAAAATTCCCCCCTACACGATGTCCTTGAAATTATTCTCCTCACATATATTCTCCTCACATAAATAGAAATAAATCATCTATTTTGGCTGGCGCTCTTGATGATTTGAAGCATATATTACTTGTGCAATCTTCATTGATTTTTTGGTTTATGCCTCTGTTGCTTGATTTCTAATCACTTTGAATCTATTCTTTTGGTTTTCTTTTTTCTGTATATCCTGTAAATCTCAACTGAAAATATTAGTTGTAGATGATACGTTTTATGCACACCAAACTTAGGGTAACACTAATATCATAAAACCTATTTATTATTGAATGTTGGGAAAAACATCCCTTCTCTGTGATTTTCCTCAGATGCGAACGGTAAACATTTGCATACATTTCACCAATCCTAAAAATTTGATAGTTTGGCTTCCTAACAGACTAATAACTTGAATGTTTCCATGTATGTTACATCCGCAGGTTCATTTCTAATTGATCTCTTTATTTGCTTCAAAATCTGAGTGTACAAGTAATACTGTCTTCGGTACATTCTTTAAGAAGTAGTTAAAGTCAAAACTCACAAGAGAATCACTTACCTGAGTCTTATGAGCAGTTTCTTTTATTGCAAAAGTTCACTTTTATTTCTCCTCATTGTAGAGATTGCCTCCACTTTCAACAGAACCAGATCGTTGTGAGCGTGCATTTGTTGGGAACACAATTGGTCAAGCAAATGGTGTATATGACAAGCCAATTGACCTTCGCTTTTGTGATTATACAAATGATAAATCAAATCTGAAGGGGAAAACCCTTTCAGCAGCTCTCATGTCAGGTGCAAAGTTTGATGGTGCTGATATGTCAGAAGTGGTCATGTCCAAAGCTTATGCTGTTGGTGCAAGTTTTAAGGGTATGTGGAACAAATTTAGTTTTGATCGGAAATATTATCCTAGTCATATGAGCCCACGACATCCTACAAACTTAAAGAATTTAAATGATTTAAATCTTTATATTTTATTTTCCTATTAGTGAATCAACGTAAAACTCCGGTATTGATCCATTGTTAGTGTAGCCTAGAATATACAATTTCTCTGGCTTTTATTCGTTGAAAGAAAGAAACAAAGTACGTTTTTTTTGTTTTTTTAGAATGATACCTTTTCATTTCTAGCATTCTCAAAAGTTATATAGTTAATCATTAAGTATTTAATTGAGACTCCCTTATATAATCTTCTTAATTTTCTTTGTCATGAATATCTATCTAATTAAGTAGGCTATGCAAGTTATCTGAATTATTTATAAGTTCCTATTTATGTCACTGTGTTAGATTCTTTTGACGAACACATTGTAGCGAGGGCATACATATACCCATTCATGACTAAAGAGATAAACAAGTTGTTAATAGAGGAACGAAAACTAGGGAGTAGGGATTGACCTAAACAGATAAGACTTGGATGGACAAACTTGTGAAGAATATATTAATTATTAGTCTTACATAAGAGGAAGCTCTTATCAGAGCTGAACTGAGAAAACGGATTCATGTGTTCAACCACAAAGATATGACCTTTCAAGACTTCAAATCACATGCAGACTCGGTCACTAACCACGATTGAACATAATTTTTATGGATCTTTTAAAATTATGGTGGGAGAGATCATCAACCATTGCATATATGTTGTGTTCTTATGTTGTGTTCTTATTAATATAAATGGTAACCCCAACCATTACCATAACTTTGGAGTTTTCGTCTAGTCTAGTGGCAGACTTTGACCAGAATCCTTGGCTTTATTCTTTGACTTCACCCTGCCATCCATTATTTTCACACCATGAAAGAGAACCAACAATCAGTTCATCACTCATGCCATTGTCTGCTGCTATTTATGGACCTCTCACCTGCTTCAAAATAAAGAGCCTTGAAAAAATTTATAGCTCATGTGGGATGTAAAACACCACTTTAGCTCTCATGAATTTCTCCACCTGCATAAATAGGATAAAAAAACATGTGCACAATTGGGCATAAAAAACAAGTATGACAAAAGATCTGAGCCTCTGATTCTGATGAGGACATCAATTCTATTTAATTTAGTATTTTATTTCAGTACAAGATTTATTTTTTGGTAATTATAGGCATATGTAATCTTTCTTTTTGCATTAAAATATTTTTGAGATTTTTAGAATCTTTTGGGATTTGTATCAAGATTTGTTTTGAGCCTATTTATAGGCTCTGAGATTAATGAGAAAGATATGCTATTCTTGATTAAAAAAAAATATTGTGTTCAGTTTTGCTCTTCATCCTCCTTTTTTTGTGTGATACAATTGAGAGAGAATTATTAGGATTTGTGATAAATCCTAATACAATTTTAGGGTTAGTGATTAACTCAAAAATTTATTCCAAATTAAAAAAAAAAACAATTCTCCAAATAAACCCAAACCCTAATCTCCAAAATCCCCCAAATCCAATACAAAAAAAACCCTAATCCCTAATTCCCTTTCTCTTTCGCCATCGTCTCTTTCCCTCAATCCCGACCCATTACTCCCGCCGGCGACTTCCTCGTCGCGACGCCCCTTCCAGCGCCGCCGCTGCCGCGACCCCCGTCGTTGCCGCCCTGCCCTCATCCCGACGCCAGAGCTCCTCTACCTTCTCCTTCCGTCGATAGCAGCAACCACAGCGACGGCAACCACCCTTCCACCTCCGGCTACTGCGCCGCCCTTGCACCGCCCGTCGCAACCTCCTGTCGTCGTCGCCCTGCCACCCACGCCAATCCAGCAGCAACAGACCTTATCTCTTCGTGCAATCACGACACTTTCTTCGAACCCGGTAAATTCTTTTCAATACTCTATTATTTGTGATTCCATCTATCGTCTCTATTATATTATTCAATTTAATTGTCGACTACAAATATTGAGATTGAATGTTCAACATGCTTGATTAGAGTACGAATCAATATTGAATCTATTACTTACTAAGAACACTTAAGGATTTAATTATTGATTGTGGAGTTGAATTATTAATTGGGATTGTTGAACGAGATTCAATTCTGGAAAATCCATCATACCGGTTAACTGTTTAAAATTTCTAACTTTGATCTGCACTACGTGTTGGTAAAATTAATTCATTAAGAATTTTAAAAATTCTCTATTTTAGGGTTAGTTTTACATCATTTTGGTATCAGAGCGAAAGTTCTTAAAACCCTAGTTCTTGCATCATTTAGGCATTATTGTTGTATTTATTTAGAGTCTTTTATTTTATTTTATTTTGTTTTTTTTAGATCACATCAGATTCATTTAAAAAAGTAAATAAATAATAATTACGACACACACGACCCCTAGTTTCCACTTTTGGTGAATGCGTCTTCACAGCACCATTACAGATCCTGAAGAGCCTTTCTTATCCCTTCCAAATCACCCAATTAGGAATCCTAGACTTTCCCGACCTGAAATGAACAACTCTGATATTTCCGCTACTCTATCTGTCATTCAAGCAACTCTTACCAATATCAATCAAAGGCTTGAGAAAGTAAAATTAAATCAAATTGTTGTCCCTGAGCTTCATGCCAATCGTCAGATCCCTCAAGGAAATATTCGTGACGATCGACGTCAAGAACGTGACCTTGACGAACAATATAAGAAGAACGTTAAGGCTGACGTTCTCCATTTTGAAGGCCATATGGAATCACAAACTTATCTCGATTGGATCCATGCCATGGACCATTACTTTGTGTGGTTTGACATGAGCGAAGCCCTGAAGGTTAATTTTGTCACAATGAAATTGACGGATAAAGCTCAACAACACTGGACCAATCTTGAACATGCCCGCAGAGGTCGAGGCCTAGCACCCATAGCCACTTGGAAAGCCATGAAAGAGAAGCTCACTGAGAGATATGTATCGTTATCGTTCCACACCCGATTGCTAGATTCGTGGAACCAACTTTATCAAGGAAGTAAATCCACACAAGAATATGTTGATAAATTTGATAACTTTCTTATTCGGTGCAATGCTTTAGGTAAAGAGAGAAGAACAAACTCTCTATGTTCAAGACTGGATTACGAACCGATCTGAGGAACGAGCTAATTCATAGAAATGTGGACTCATTAGCGGCAGCTTATGCTCTTGTCCTCGATATGGATTCCCTTAAAGCAAGTTCCCATTACAAGTCCAGCAATTCGGTGTATCATTCCTCCACAATGAATCCTCCTGATCCCTCTAGACCTGAGTACTCCTCTCCTCAATACCCTAACAAGTCTTACCCAATCAAACATACTTCAGATTCCTATCCACTTAGAAATGACAACACGGGTAAGAACACTGAAAGAGATGATTCTATGATTGATCCTCTCACTAAGCACTATAAAGGTAAGGGATACGGCCATGTTGTTGGCAACTGTCCTAGTCCAAGTAGGATCAATATAGTAGAGGGTACCGCAGTCATCGCTGATGAGCCCGACAATGAGTTTACCTATGAACCTAATGTAAGTGACGACTTTGATGAAAAAGAGGATGACCAGTCTCTCAATTGTATTCAGTCTGTCCAGTCACCTCTATTAAGTGTACCTGAGTCACCCATCCCTTCCCAAGTCACTTGCCAGCCTATAGATTTTACCCCTGTGTTAGAACATCACAGAGTCACAGAGTCTGCATCCACATTTTTATTCTGCCTTCATGATTTGCATAGTGAAATTTCCAAGAAAATTAATGAGAATAATTTTAACTACACGTTAATAACAGATACAAGAAGGAAATTGAAAACTCTTGATGTTGGTGACGAAGTGATGGTTCAGATTCATCCGGAACGGTTTCCATCTGGATCCGTTAAGAACTTGAACATACGTGCTGCAGGCCCATTTAAGATTCTACATACAATCAATGATAATACCTATGTCGTTGACCTTTCTAAAGGTTTTGGCATAATTAAGATTTTCAATATTGAGAATCTAGTACTTTATGAAGACTCAAAATTTAACCCTAGAAATTTTATTATAGATGAGCCTACCCTGCAGCCTAATGGTGAGATTCCCACATTTCCACCTCTACCTGATACTATTCACCCACCGACAGAAGAATTGAATAATATTTTAGATGGTCAGATAATCTCTACAAGAGATGGTGGTATGCACAAGTATTTGGTGAGGTGGAAGAACAAGCCGAAGTCGGATGACACTTGCAGTGATCGTAAGGAGCTCCCGCGACTGGTTCCAGATCTTTTGGAGCACCATGATAGGATCATTTGTTTTGACTCGACTGGGTCGAGCTCTCTCTCACCCAGAGAGAATGATGAGGACATCAATTCTATTTAATTTACTATTTTATTTCAGTACCATATTTGTTTTTTGGTAATTATAGCCATATGTAATCTTTTTTTTTTTTTTGCATTAGAATATTTTTGAGATTTTTAGAATCTTTTGAGATTTGTACCAAGATTTGTTTTGAGCCTATTTATAGGCTCTGAGATTAATGAGAAAGATATGCTATTCTTGATTTAAAAAATTATTGTGTTGAGTTTTGCTCTTCATTCTCTTTTTTTGTGTGATACAATTGAGATAGAATTATTAGGGTTTGTGATAATCCTAATACAATTTTAGGGTTAGTGATTAACTCTAAAATCTATCCCAAATTTAAAAAAAAAAAACAATTCTCCAAATAAACCCAAACCTTAATCTCCAAAATCCTCCAAGTCCAATACAAAAAAAACCCGAATCCCTAATTTCCCTTCTCTTTCGCCATTGTCTCCTTTCCTCAATCCCGACCCATTACTCCCGCCGGCAACTCCCTCGTCGTGCCGCCCCTTCCAGCACTGCCGCCCTGTGCCTCCGCTGCCTCGAGCCCCGTCGCTGCCGCCCTGCCCTCATCCCAACGTCAGAGCTCCTCCCCCTTCTCCTTCCGTCGATAGCAGCAACCACAGCGACGGCAGCCACCCTTCCACCTCCGGCTACCGCGCCGCCCTCGCACCGCCCGTCGCAACCTTCTGTCGTCGTCGCCCTGCCACCCACGCCAATCCAGCAGCAACAGAACTCATCTCTTCGTGTAATCGTGACACTTTCTTCGAACACGGTAAATTCTTTCCAATACTCAATTATTTGTGATACCATCTATCGTCTCTATTATATTATTCAATTTAACTTTCAACCACAAGTATTGAGATTGAGTGTTTTACATGCTTGATTAGAGTACGAATCAATATTGAATCTATTACTTGCTAAGAATACTTAGGGATTTAATTATTAATTGTGGAGTTGAATTATTAATTGGGATTGTTAAGCGTGATTCAGTTCTTGAAAATCCATCACACCGATTTACTGTTTAAAATTTCTAACTTTGATCCGCACTACGTCTTGGTAAAATTAATCCATTAAGAATCTTGAAAATTCTCTATTTTAGGGTTACTTTTACATCAGATGGATTCCCTTTGATTCTCCCCGACAGGATTGCCCCGGATCCCGAGGGATTTTTGTATAAGACTCGGTTTCTAAAGGAAAAGCAAAGGTTCATATCTTGCACTATACTTCTTTTTTTATGCCCAATTGTGCACATGATTTTTTTCCTGCATAAATATAACTGCAAAAGGTCTTCCTGATAAACCACATCTTAGTATCGCCTCCTCATTATCATTGAATATATCTCCTTCAATCACCACTGTAAAGCATCAACTATTGGCTGTAGGCTAGTTTAATCATCATTATTTGATTCTGCTAACAATATTATAATATCGACGACGACCAATCCTGTATTATGAAATTGATCGTTCCTACTTCCTAGATACTTTTAGATATCATTCTTAAACTCCTTCAATCCCTTCTAATGATCGTGCTAAGGTAATATTGCATATGCTTCATTCCTTTCTCGTCCTAGATCTTTAGAATCAATAGTTCGTCTTCAAAATTTTCAAATTTGAAAACTTTGCCCAGCTGGTACAATGTTGTCCGCAAATTTCAACTCATAAGTATATTCAGTAATCTACATGCTTAAAGGGATTAATTTCATCTTGAATAAACCATGAAGATCATCCATAACTAATGTGATGGGAAGAAAACTCGACTCAGTCCCTCATGTAAGCTTTTTGGTGACAGAGAAAGATGTTATCCTTCCATGACCTGTTTTCACCTCTTTCAATGGTTATTAATCAATCATACATGTTCTGAACCACTACAACATAACTTTTAGACGCATGTTCACTGTGTTGGGTTCCTTCCTTAATTGAGAATAATATGGAATTCTCTAGAGATGTGGAGTATCCTAGAGCTTCATGGAAGAGTGTGGAAGGAAGTTGAAAGGTATAGTTTCATGGAGACCTCTAGAAATGGAGAATTCTAAAGAGTTGGTATAGTTTCATGGAGATCTCTAGAAATGGAGAATTCTAGAGAGTTTCTCCATCCTTGGATCAAATTAATCTCCACCGTTCATTGTGGGTGTGGAGTAGTATAAATAGGGGTGGAAGTCTTCATTCCTGCTCACTCCAAAAATAAGTTCTTGTAATCCAAAGTGAGAGTTAGAGAGCCACTTTGAGAGAAAGTAAGATAACTTGAGAAGTTCTAATTCTCAAGCTTGAGTGAGCCACAAAATTGTGAGAGTGTGTTATAAAGAGTCAAATTCTTGTAATCCTACTACTCTTTGTATAGTAGAAGAATCTCCATTTGAGTTGTAAATCCCTCTTGCATCTATTTTTATCTATATCTTTAAGTGCCCATCTTAACTTCACGAAGCGGGAAAATACCGAGTTTTTCCCAACAGTGGTATCAGAGCCAGATTCACACACCGTCGTCATCATCTCGTGCGGTTTAAGATGGAGGACATCGTCACCCATGATGGAGATATGTTCAACTACTCGTATTGGAAGCCGATGATGGAGGATCATCTAAGTTGCAAAGACTTGCATGAGCCCATCATCCACAATACCAAGGTGGGAGGAAAGAGCGATGCAGAATGGGAATTGCTCAATCGAAAAGTCGTTGCCATGATCCGTAAGTACATCGACCGATCTCTCTTCGAGCATGTCTCTATGTATACAAATGCTTATGAATTATGGACAAAGCTTGAGTCCATGATTCAAAAGAAGACACCTTGTAACAAAGCCAATTTAGTTCGACGGTTGGTGAAGTTGGAGTATAAGGATGATCAAAGCATGATTGAGCACTTGAATAATTTCAAGGGGCTCGTAAATCAGCTAATGAAAACTGAATTGAAGATTGAAGATGAGTTGCAAGCCCTTTTACTCCTTAGCTCATTGCCTGAAAGTTGGGATACACTCGTGATTACACTTAGTAACTCAACTCCTGAAGGAAAGCTCACCATGGATTCCGTCAGTGATAGCCTTCTTGGTGAAGAAGCAAGGAGGAAGGAACGAGGCGATTCTGTCTTTTCCGAGGCAAATGTTTTCGAAAATCGGGTAAAGAATAATGGTCGTGGACGTAGCAAGGGCCGAGAATCAAACCAATCCCGAGGTAGATTCAAATCACGATCAAAGATTACATGCTACTACTGTGGAAGGACGGGCCACAAGAAAGCAGAGTGTCGATCCTTCAAGAGAGATCAAAAGGCGGGTGATGTGAAGTCAGACCAAATCAAGAAGCAAAAAGAGAAGAGTACTACCGCTGTTGCTGCAAAAGAAGAACTGATTTATCTCATTGGAGAAGGCAATATCCTAAACATTGCCTATGATGATAGTTCTTGGATTATCGATTCTGGTGCTTCCTTCCATGTCACTCCCCATGGAAGTTTCTTCTCATCCTACCAAAGCGGTGACTTTGGTACGGTGCAAATGGGAAATCAAGATAGGAGCAAAATTGTCGGAATAGGTGACATCATCCTTACAACAAGTACTGGATGCAAGCTTGTCCTAAAAGACGTGAGACATGTCCCAGCTATGCGTCTCAATCTTATCTCTGCTGGAAAGCTTGATGATGTGGGTCTGATAAATTACTTTGGTGAAGGAAAGTGGAAGCTCACCAAAGAAAGTTTAGTCGTGGCTCGAGGAAAGAAGGAGGGGTCATTGTACGTGATGCAAGCCAAGCTCTGCAAAGGGGAGGTGAATATCACCACCGATGATATGGATATATGGCATAAACGACTTGGACATATAAGTGAGAAAGGTCTTCACATACTCGCTCGTAACCAAGTTCTTCATAATGGGAAAGGTAAAACACTTGATCCTTGTGCTCATTGCTTGGCTGGAAAACAACATAAAGTTTCTTTCAAAAGATCTTCTCCACCCACAAGGAGAAAGAATATCTTAGATCTTGTACACACCGATGTGTGCTCAATGTCCGAGACGTCGATTGGCGGTGCATCATATTTTGTCACCTTCATCGATGACCATTCAAGGAAGGTGTAGTTGCACTTATTAAAAACAAAGGATTAAGTGCTTGATGCATTCAAGGAGTTTCATGCCCGAGTGGAACGCGAGACAGGAAGGAAGATCAAATGTGTCCGATCAGACAATGGAGGTGAATATAGAGATTCCTTTGAAGCCTATTGCAGGAAATATGGGATAAGACTAGAGAAGACTCCACCCAAGACATCGCAGTTAAATGGATTAGCCGAGAGAATGAATCGAACTATCGAGAAAAGAGTTCGATGTGTGCTCTCTCATGTCAAATTGCCTAAGTCATTCTGGGGGAAAGCTGTGATGACCGTTGTTGATGTCATCAACCTTTCACCATCGGTACCTTTGGACGGAGCTATCCTAGAGAAAGTTTGGTCAGGCAAAAAGGCTACCTACAATCATCTCAAGGTGTTCGGATGCAGAGCATTTGTTCACATACCCAAAGACGAGAGAGCCAAGCTGGATGTAAAGACAAAGGAATGCATCTACCTTCGCTCGCCAAAGAATGAGTTTGGATACCGACTTTGGGATCCAATCAACAAGAAGATTGTTCGTAGCCGAGATGTGGTATTCTTCGCGGACCAAACAATTGAAGATATCCAAAAATCAGAGAGGCCAAGATTGAGAAGCAACTATAGTATAGACCTTACACCGGCTCATCAAGAGGAGAATGTCACACCAGAAAATAATGAAGCTGAAGATCTCGAGCCTATCCTAGAGCCAAATAATCTAGAGACTCAAGATGAGTCAAGCTCTCCACTAGAGTTGAGACGATCTTCGAGAGACCGAAGACCATCTACTCGTTATCCCACAGAGGAGTTTGTGACGGTCACCGATGAGGGGGACCCTCAAAGTTATAAGGAAGTCATAACTGACACTCATAAAGAAGAGTGGATAAAAGCCATGCAAGTGGAGATGCAATCCTTGCATGAAAATCATACTTACGAACTAATGGAGCTTCCCAAAGGAAAAGGAGCCTTGAAGAATAAGTGGGTGTATCGAATCAAGACCGAAGATAGTAGCTCGAAGTCTCGCTACAAAGCTCGGTTGGTTGTTAAGGGATTCAGTCAAGAGAAAGGTATTGACTTTGAAGAAATATTTTCTCTGGTGGTAAAAATGTCATCCATCCGTATTGTTCTTGGCCTAGCAGCGGTACAAGACTTGGAGATCGAACAACTCGATGTCAAGACAGCATTCCTCAATGGAGATCTAGAGGAAGAGATCTACATGAAGCAGCCAGAGGGGTTCAAAGTTTCTGGTAAAGAGAATTTGGTGTGCCGGCTAACGAAGAGTCTATATGGCCTTAAGCAAGCACCAAGACAATGGTACAAGAAGTTCGAGTCCTTCATGGCAGAACATGACTTCAAGAAGACGGAAAGCGATCATTGTGTCTTCATAAAGAGGTATGGAGGTGGTGATTTTCTCATACTCGTACTCTATGTTGATGATATGTTGATTGTTGGACTAGATCGCACAAAAATTGATGCTTTGAAAAAAGATCTAAGCAAGAGCTTCGCCATGAAAGATTTGGGACCGGCTAGACAAATCCTTGGAATGAGGATCACTCGTGATAGATCAAGAAAGTTATTGTGGCTATCACAAGAGAAGTACATTGAGAAAGTGTTGGAAAGATTCAACATGCACAAAGCGAAGCCGGTCAACATACCACTTGCTGGACACTTCAAGTTAAGTATGGAGCAAAGTCCAACAAGTGAGGAAGAAAAGAAGTAAATGAAGACGATTCCTTATTCATCCGCAGTAGGTAGTCTTATGTATGCAATGATATGCACAAGACCCGACATCGCCTATGCAGTTGGTGTTGTTAGTCGCTTCTTGGCCAATCCGGAAAAAGAGCATTGGGATGCAGACTCCTTGCTTGCGGAGCAGCATACCGAAAAAAGAAGGATTTACTTTATATATGGGCCCATCACCGGACTACGAAAAAGGAGATCTTTCGGTATCTACGAGGTACTTCCAAAAAGTGTTTATGTTTTGGAAATGGAAAATCTGTGTTAGAAGGATACACAGATGCAGATTTAGCTGGCGACGTTGATTCTAGGATATCAACATCGGGATACCTAACTACTCTAGCAGGGGGAGCTGTTTCTTGGCAATCAAAGTTGCAAAAGTGTGTTGCTTTGTCCACTACCAAAGCTGAGTACATCGCAGCTACTGAAGCTTGCAAGGAGATGTTGTGGATGAAGAATTTGCTGCTGGAGCTAGGAGTAGTCCAAGACAAGTATGTCTTGAAGTGCGACAATCAAAGTGCAATTTACTTAGCAAAGAACTCTGCCTTTCATTCTCGCACAAAGCACATTGATACACGGTATCATTGGATCCGAGAAACTCTCGAAGAAAGGCGCACACACCTTGAGAAAGTTCACACGGAAGAAAACTGGTCCGACATGATGACCAAGGTAATACCGACAAATAAATTTGAGGATTGTTGTCAATGTGCCGGTTTGCTACTACCTCCCAATTAAGTCAGGAGGGGGAGATTTGTTGGGTTCCTTCCTTAATTGAGAATAATATGGAATTCTCTAGAGATGTGGAGTATCCTAGAGCTTCATGGAAGAGTGTGGAAGGAAGTTGAAAGTTATAGTTTCATGAAGATCTCTAGAAATGGAGAATTCTAGAGAGTTGGTATAGTTTCATGGAGATCTCTAGAAATGGAGAATTCTAGAGAGTTAACCTCCACCCTTGGATCAAATTAATCTCCACCGTTCATTGTGGGTGTGGTGTAGTATAAATAGGGGTGGAAGTCTTCATTCCTACTCACTCCAAAAACAAGTTCTTGTAATCCAAAGTAAGAGTTAGAGAGCTACTTTGAGAGAAAGTAAGATAACTTGAGAAGTTCTAATTCTCAAGCTTGAGTGAGCCACAAAATTGTGAGAGTGTGTTATAGAGAGTCAAATTCTTGTAATCCTACTACTCTTTGTATAGTAGAAGAATCTCCATTTGAGTTGTAAATCTCTCTTGCATCTATTTCTATATCTTTAAGTGCCCATCTTAACTTCACGAAGCGGGAAAATACCGAGTTTTTCCCAACACACTGTTCATCACTTGTCTAAGTCACTGAAGTCTAAATATAATTTTTCGTCTTCCCTATATCTGTTAGGGTTTTAACAATCATCGTAATTAGTAAATACTTTTTATGGTCGATACCCTAAGAATAATTGTATAGTTGCTCCTTTGAGACAATTCTTTTAAAACATCTTTTAGGTTGAATTCTTGAATGCAGTTGGTTTTAGACCTGCATCAAATACACAAAAAAGATGGATACATGTTAGAATGAGTTTGGAGCAGCTCCAACAAGGTTATAATCCTTCTGGTTCAAAAGTGGTTTCAAGCTCATTATTCAATTCATCACCTTTATGGTGATGAATTGCATAGGGAATACATGATAGTAAAAAATACATTTTGGAAAATTGAGCATTCTCAAGTTGAATTAGCAATTAGAGTTGATTGATGAACAAGGCAGGGAGCTTAACACTTGGGTGAAAATTGACACTTTCGAGTAAAGAAGAGGGACTGGCTGAAGATTAGTTACAAGAGACAGTGATAGCCTGACATACTGGATCTGGAAAATGTTCAGGTTAAATGTCTCATATGCATTGGAGTTTATACTTAGAGAGGTGATATGACAAAGCTAGGAGGATGCATTTTGGTCCCATAAGATGCATTAGTTAAATAACACTGAATTTTATGACTCTAATTGGACTTATCATATCAATCTTTGAAAGAGCCAAATTTTACCTGAATTCCAACATTGCATTTATAGATACCATATAATTTCCATCCGATGTTGACAAAAATAAAGAACTACCGATAACTACCAAGTATGAAGGAAAGAGCTAATTCTTCTATATTGCAGGCGTGGACTTCTCCAATGCAGTTCTGGACCGAGTTAATTTTCAGAAAGCTGATCTCAAAGGAGCAGTCTTTAAAAATGCAGTCCTCTCAGGTTCAACTTTCAATGATGCGGAACTACAAGATGCCATTTTTGAAGACACCATAATCGGCTACATTGATCTCCAGAAGCTTTGTGTGAATACAACCATCACTGAAGAAGGAAGAGCCGAGTTGGGATGTCGGTGACCTATATCTAACCTTTGTGTATAAAAAAAGTCACCTGTTTGTATCGAAGGATGGTTCTTGACTTGGCTGCCAACAATCTGTTGTATTATTTAGCAAGAGGTGATGAAAATTGTGGAGGAGCTTACTTTGAAAACTTGTGCTGAAAAGGAATTTTGTACTAGTTTTTGTAATAAGAAACCGTGTTCGAATTACTTGTCTTCATCAAAAATCCAAAAATGTCTTCATAAAAAATATGGCAACATAAACAAGGTATAAGTATGATGTCAACATAACTAGCAACAATGTATAAGTATGATGTCAACATAAACAACTAGTATGGCAAAGTGAACAAGTGTTATGTAGCATACATCAAGAGTCAAGTAAACGAGTATCTTATAAACATGTGTCAAGTATCAGGTATCATGTAATCATGTATCAAGTGTCAAGTTTCAAGTCTCATGTAAACAAGTCTCAAGTATCATGTAATCAAGTGTCAAGCAAGCATGTATCATGTATCAGGTAACAGGTATACAGGTAACAGGTAAACAGGAAATCATGTAACAGGATAATCAGGTATACAGGAAATCAGATTATGTCATGTCAAGTCTTGTTATTTTACTATCTAGGTAGCACTTCATGCGTCCCATATTATAACACATGGTTGCTACAACATCCAGTTTCGCTTTAGATTTCATAGGGGACCATACAGGGCAGTGTACTCAGGTATTCACAGAATCACAGAACTTGGTCGGTAAACCTGATCGGTAAACTTGATCGGTAACAGAAATTAACTTGATCGGTAAAATTGATCAGTAACTTGTCATATAGGAAATACAAGTCTCCTTCCGAGTACACGTTTCTGCACTATCCACTACTAGATCTGTCCCATTAAAATCCCGGCTTCATTATTTATTATTATTCTCAAACAGGCAAGTATAAGCATGAAACCGTGTCAACTAACATATTATAATCAGTATCAGGTTTAGGGTAACACATAAGCACGCATAGATGATAGACAGTCACATAAACGAGCAAAACAGTGTATGTTCATATTCAGGACAACATGACAGTACAGTACTAAAACAATGATTTCCGCTACTACAAACATCCAAATCTGGATCCGTCAAAGAATCTAGAAAATAGACTTTCACCCGTATCCAGAGAATATAAATAAGTCATATAGTATTTCACAACATCATAACTCAAAACAGGTTCGAAAACAGAAAAATATGTTCAGTCAGAAATCAGAAAAACGAATTCTCAGTCAAAAAAACAACATTAGAACCTCTCAAATAATTCCAGGAAAAATCTGGGGTATTCCCCTATATGTCTAGAAACAAAATATAAAGTTTCAAAATTTTCTAGTAAAAATAGATCAGTAATCAAAAATACGAAAGCATCAAGAAAATATAGTTTAGCGAATGTGGAAATCCCAACTGTCACGCCCCGCTTCCCAAAAATACGAAATACGAGTACGTAACAAAAGCCCAGCGAATGGTTTTCATCATCCATAAGCTGTTCAAGAAATCTTTACAACATATCACAGTATAATCAGAGTCGGAAGCCAGAAAAAGATCAACCACATGCACTTATGAACCAAATACCAACAATAATACTTGAAATAAAATAGATTAATCTCAAATAGTCATGATCTAAAATACACAATATTCCTGGGTCATAATGCCCAAATACAAGAATAATACAAGTCTCAAAATACAATATTGTTCAAGCAACTACGAGAAATAATAATAAGCAGAATTTCAACCTCTAGCCCATCATCTTGCCAATACCTTCAGGAACCTGTCCTCCAAAATCTGCAATACAACGAATGCAGGAAAGAGAAAAGAGAAAACACAAGTACCCGTCAATGGCAAGTCCGGGTCACAAATAGAGTAGGATACAAGCACATGGAATGGGATAACTAACTAGCATGTGGTACAGGTATAAAGTCAACCTAGTCAAACTAGCATGGTAAAAGTATCAAGGGTCATGTAAACAAGTATCCTATAAACATGCATCAAGTGTCAAGTATCGTGTAAACTTGTATCAGGTATCATGTTTCATGTTCCATGTAATTCAAGTGTCATGTAGTCACATGTCAAGTTTCGTGTTTCATGTAATTCAAGTCTCATATATCATGTCTCAGGTATTATGTAGTCAAGCACGCATGTGTCATGTCAGGTATCATGTTCATGTATTAAGTTCAAGTCTTGTGTGATTACTATCTAGGTAGTACTTCATAAGCCATCTTTTTATCACATGGTTGCTACATTCAAAACAATTTCGTTTGTAGATTTCGTAGTGGACCATAGAGGGCAGTATACTTGGGTACAGGAAACAGAAAATAGGTTCATGAAGCAACAGGTACACGAATCATTCGATTCATGCAGCAACAGGTTCATGAAGCAACAGGTACACGACCAACAGGTACGTGCAGCAACAGGTAACAGGTACATGAACCAAAGGTCCATGCAGCAACAGGTACACGACCAACAGGCACGTGCAGCAACAGGTACACGACCAACAGGTACGTGCAGCAAAATGGGAAACACGGGCTCCCTTCCGAGTACACGTTTCTGAACTATCCACTATTAGATCCTTCCCATAAATCCCGGCTTGATTACTTTTATTATTAATGTCCCACATGCATGTATACGTGTAAACTAGTGTCAAGATAAGCATGGTGGGATCAGATATAGGTTCAGGTTATCAAATCAGCGTGCATGGTTAATAAAGGTTCACATATACGAGCAAAATATACAAGGTTCATAAACAGGACAGCAAAACTAGTCAACACTAAATCAGTGATTCAGAGAGCTACAGACATGCAAATCATGATCCGTCGAAGGATCTGGAAACTAGACATCCACACACTTCTAACGAATATAATAAAGACCTATACTAGTTCACAACATCTCAGTTTAAAAGTCATTTCAACACAGATTTCATGTACAGCCAGAAAACAGGGGAATGACTTCAAACACATAAAAATAGCAGGTAAACTCATCAAATAACTCCACCAAAAATCTGGGGTATTCCCCTATAGATATAGACTCAAAATAATAAGTTTTGTAATATTCCAGTAAATATAGTTATGGCATCAAAAATAGAAAGCAACTCAAAATACGATTTTGACGAATCTGGAATCTCTCAACACTGCTGTACGAAATCAATCATATCTCGCAAACAGCCAATCAAAATCCAGTTCCGCTAAAAAGGTGTAAAAATAGATAAAATTCTCCATCTTTCATATCTCACATAAAATTTTCATACAATAATTATAAATAGGGTGAAAACAGCATTCAACATAGAGTAACACGCAGTTTACAGCTAAAGTGCATTATAGAAAAGGGTACAAGACATCGCTCAAATCTTATCTTTAAAAATACCACATAAATCTGGAAACGTCCTAACATCATGGTGAACCACTGGACAAAATATTGTGGCATGATATCATGTATAACTTGGATCTTGAAAATAAATAGATAATAAAATCTACCCCGTACTGAATCTGGAAACTACCGATACACAGTCACTAAAATAATCATAACTAATTCATACAAACTCCAAACGGGGTGAAACCAGTGGGGTTAGAAAATAGATTCAGTCCTATACAAATTACTCAGAAATGTTCATGTTGAGATTCGGCCTCTAACCCAGGCAAAAACAACAAGCTATTCAGTACAACCTGAATTTCCAGATTTCACAACTAAACTTCAAAACATCATAACTTCTACAAAAATGATCCAAACTCATCCAAATTCGAAACGCTACATACCCATTATCTAAATATCATGTCTAAGGGTTTCTAACATGTCAAAACCTAATATTTTCATGTGGGCAATCCATCAAACATGGTTCATGCGCTATTTGACCTATGCGATCAAAATCGCGCTTTGGGTGGAACCTACGGCATAAACCTATCAAAACTCATGTTCTAAGTCATTTATGGCCCGTTTTGAATAATAGAGACGAAACCCACAAATAAAAATCAACCTTTTGGCCGTCTCTAGTCTCAATTACCCTATTAGGTGAACTTTCGACTTGTATCATACTAGTGACGTTAAGTACAAGTTACTTGCCTCTTTGACGATGCACGCGACGCTACGAAGCCTAGAAATGAAAACCCACGAGCAAAAGCCTTCCTACGCGATTCCACACAAACCCACGAGCCGAAACGTGCCTAAGATCGTCTCCTTAATGCATGAACCAAAGTGGGAGATGCCCACTTGTCAAAATCAGCAAAGAGAGAGGTTGAGGTGCTGTTTTGGGAAGATGGTACTGATTTGGGTGATTGGCAACTAAAGGAGAGGGAAAAGTGGAGTTTTTATGTATCGGGGTTGTGTAGTATGGTGGATGGAGGAGTATGGGAGCAAGGGAGGCCGGCTAGGGAATTGGAAGAGGGAGAGAGAGTAAATTAGGGTTTGGGTTTTTGGGATTATGGAGTGTTTAAATAGGGTTTAATTGTGGGTTAATGGGTAGTGGATATCAATAGGAATAAATAGGTATATAATTGGGTAATGGGTATTGGGTAGATTTCAAATGGGGATACAAAATACAATGAATCCTATGGCTCCTAAAAATCTCCTTAAGGGCCAAAAATCTCAAATTGGTCAAAACACCTCCAAAAATTCACCATAACCGAAAAATAAATAATAAAGATGAATGAGACCAAGAAAAAGAGAAAAAGAGCTCAAAATGACAAAAAACGAACAACCGGTGCACCAACAACACACGGAGGTCAAAAAATGCAAGAAAAATAATATAAAATGAAAATAATCCAATAAGAAAATTAATACAATAATTAGTAAATATAATTTATGAAATAATCTAATTTTAACAATAAAAATAAAATAATAATGCAATAACCACGCTAGCAAAATAATACGGATAGTAACAATATTAATGATAATAAAATGATAAAAATAATAAAGGTAATAATAAAAATAATAAGAACTGTATTAAATACAAAAATCATAAAAAATTAGTTCAGCTAAAATTATGGATCAATAAATAGATTTTAAATGGAAAATCCGATAATACATTTTGACAAAAGAATTTGAAAACCGGAAAAATAATTCGCAAAAATTTTTAAAATACCCAAAATACACAAAAATACGTTTTTAGGAAAACAGGGGTTACACCAACACTGCTGTCCGAAATCTAAGATGACTCGCAACCAGTGAAACGAAATCCAATTCCGCCAAAGGGATATGAAAATAGATAAAATATACTAACTTTCACATTTGACAAATATTTTTCATACAATATAAGGAATCATAGTGAAAATAGGATTCTTTACAGAACAACGAGCAAAATACAGCACGTATAGATTTTATAGACGAGTATGAAACATCACATAAAACTTATCAATAAAATTCACCAAAATTCTGGGTAATCCCTAACTGGATAAAGAAACACTAACCAAAGTTTTGGATCAAAATAATATATGTAGCATAGTTCTTTAAAATGGTTTGTCATCAAAATTACCGAAAAACAGAATCTGGAAAAGGTCGACACCTCTGTACTAAAATAGTTATAACTCAGTCTTACGAAATCAAAATCAAGCAAGGTCAGAGGGGTTTGAAAATAGACGAAATTATCTACAACTCTTGTTTTATATTGAAATTAAGATACTGAATGTAACCCAGTCGAAAACAGCAAACAAAACAGAACAGTGCCAAATTAGAGATTTTTCCCTTAGAAACAAAATCAACATAGATTCAAGAAAATTGCTCCAAACACATCCAAACTTGAAATAAAGTCTACCAAGTATCTAAACATCATGAATTAGTTTTATTAACATGTCCACACCAAATATATCATATGGGTCTCAATCAAAACACAAATTTGCACACATGTCACACATACATGTTCAAAAATCAAGAATTGGGCGAATCCTAGGTTAATCATGTCCATATGGTGTCGTGAGTCATCTATGGTCAAGTTTTCACAATAGAGACAAAACCCATCAAGGAAAAATACAAACAAGAGTCGTCTCTAGACCCATCTACACTATAGGTAAACTTTTTGACTTGTATCAAACAAATGAATTGGAGTACAAGTTACTTGCATGCGAGATGACGACGAGAACGGCACAAAAGCAAGAATAATGGGAACGGATTTTCGGGCACGATCCAATCCAAACGAACAACCACAAACCACCACGAGCACACGAACAACCACGAACGAAGAACGACAAACCCCACGAACCCAATACAAGCCCACGAACACAACAACGAGCACACAAATTCAATACCCACGAGCCAACGAACACCGTAACCACGAGTACCCGAGATCCAATACACCCAACAAAGAATCAACACACCGAACAACGAACCCCAACGAATCACAACCGTGAGCAACAACCCAACAATCGAGAGAGACGACGAACAGCGGCTACGAAGTGCTACACGCTGCTGCGACTGGGCTGCTGTCGGAAAGAAGCAATCAGCGAGAAGGTGGGAATGCCGCGGAGGTGCTGGCTGCTGCGCGGGGGTTGCTGCAGCCCAGGGGAGCGGATGGGGAGGCAAAGAACGGCTAGGGAATGAGGAGTTGGAGGGTGGAGCCAGGAGGAGAGAGCAGCACAGGGAGGGAGTCGAAGGGTGTTGCGGTCGCTGACTGGTGCTGTCGCGGCGCAGGGGAGGATGGGTTGGAGAGGCTGGGAGAACGATGAAGACAGGGAGAGGGGCCGAGAGGAGTGGATGCAGACGGGGCTGCACACGGGGGGGGGGGGGGGGGGGGGGTCGAGCTCGCGGGAGAACGGGAGAGGTTAACGGGAGGGAAGGAGGCAGCTGAGAAGGGGAAGACGAACGGGTTGGGATGGGTTTAATATATAGGGAGATATAGGTTTAGGGGTTGGCTAATGGGTTATAGGGTAGGGTTATGTATTGGATATATAATCAGGGTAATGGGGTAATCAGGCATGGGTATTGGGGATTAATAACAATGGGTTATAAAACGGGTTAATGGGTTTTTTTAGAAAAAAGTCCAATAGAAAAAATTAATATAACCAATAAAACATACAATTTAGGATTTTAAAAAAAAATAATAATAATCAAAATAAAAACAATAAAAATAATAATAATACAAATCAAAGTGTGAATAACAATAATAAGATTTACAATAAAATTATCGATCGAAACTAGATTTTAATAGGAGATCCAATAATACAATTTGACAAAAATAATTTGAAGACCGAAAAAAAAAATTGAGAAAATTTTAAATACAGAAAATATATAAAAATACGTTTTTAGGAAAACAGGGATTACAATTATTTTTGTTTGTGTCGTTATTTGCAGTATCATTATTTTTATTGTTAATATTATTATTATTATTATTTTACTTTAAGCCGAACATATTCTATTTTTTATGTATTCATTATTTGACTTAATGCATATGTATATGTATGTTTTATGAACCCCTATAATGCTTATTTTTTTCCCCTATAGGATTTAAATCTATTAATTGATTTATAACCCAAAACCCATTACCCATTCTTCTATTGGATCATCTACCCAACAACCCAACCCGCAACCCTACTATATAACCCTAATCACTTTTACCCTAACCCTAACCCTAATTACTGTGCAAACCCCCTTCAGCCGCCAACCCTCCATCTCCCCTATTTATCATCCTCTTCCCCACACCTCTGCTTCGAAAACCCAACTCCATCCTTGTGCCTTGCCTCCGACGCCACCACCCTGTAGTCGCCCCTTGTGCCCTACCTCGTCGACTGCAGACCCTCCCCTGGTTCACCACAGAGTCGCTGTCTCCCTGCTCCGAACCCACAACCGTCTTCCTCTTGCCATTCCATCGTCGCTCCTCCATCAACCTCCTTCCTTCTTCCTCTCGACTTTTCGTCTTTGTCATCGCTTCACCCCCGTCGACCCATCACCTCTTCATCCTCATCCCCGTCTCTTCGACACACCGTCGTTGAGTCGCCACCGCCTCATTGCAACCAATCGTCTTCCTTATCCTCACCATCGAAACCCATCAACTTCGTCATTGCCGAAACGATTACACATCAACCCTGGTGCTCCTCGTCGCCGTCGTCCCTACCCCTACATCCCCTCCGTCGCCTCGCCATTGCCAAACATTTACGCTCCCGCCATTGCCAGCGCCCTCATCGCTCTGTTTTTCTCACAAAAACAGAGCGCTCTGTCGCCACCACTCCATCACCGTCGTTGCCCTTTGTTGACTGCTCCACAGTCGAGCCTCGACGTCGCTACCGTCTCGCCGTCACAGCGCCGCTCACAGTCGTTGCCTCCAGTCGCCACAGTCGAAGCTCCCGCCATTGCTGTTGTTGATCAAAGGAGAGGGAAGAAGATTGATTATTTGAATCTCAGTCATCCGATCTCATCAAGATCGTGACCATCACTAGATCTAATCTGATCTCCACCATCTTGACCAGATCAGAGCGATCTCAGCCGTCCAATTGTCTTGATCTTGATCGCCATCAAGATCCGCGCCGGTCCGATCCATCCGATCTCGATCGTCGATCAACGCCCTCATCCAATCAAGGCAAGTATCTTCTTGTACAATTTGTTGTTCTAGTACAAGCTTTATTTGAAAATACTACAATTAGATTGTAGTTGTGTCTCTCCTTTGGTTTATCGTCTGATGATCTTATTTAACTCTTTATCAATTTCAAGATTATAAGAGTCACAATCTTTCGTTGATACATATTCGTTTCACAACTAGTTGGATCCATATTATCTCCTAATTACTTGAGCACATGAAACTAAGAACCACCTTGACTTGTAGATGTACGTGGTATGATGTATGTGTTGATTCTACTTTCTTTGAGTTGAGAAACAAATGTGACTTACTGATTTGATATCCATTACATCCATATTTGCATCATACTCTAACCTAGACTCATACTAGTCATTTATCATGCCATTTTTATATAAAAGAAATTCACATATGCTGTTATTTTTGTCTTTACTTGCTGTTTCAACCCGGATAACATCCGAATCTGGACTTGAGTCCTAAACATGAAATTCACCCCCAGATGTCTAGTTTACTAAACCTTTGACGGAATTGAATTTTGAGTTATAGTTTGTGAGTTATCGCAGTTATACTGCTACTGTGTTGTAGAATTTTAGATTCACAATTTTGCTGCGACACTTTATTTTACAATTAAATTAACCATGCTACATGTAATATATTGACTTGAAATTTTACATTCTGATACTAGACACACTAGAGAACATTCTCTATTTTCCCTGGAATTAATTAATGAAGTTTCAAACCTGTTTCACATTTAAAAGCACAGTTTTACAAATTCTGGCTGAATACGAATCATGTGTAGTTTGCTGTTTTGACACCTGATGCTACAACTTTTATGTATTTTGTTTATATGCGCTAGATTCAGCAGAAAGTCTAGTTTCTAAGTTTTCTGAAGGATCTAGATTTTCATTCCTATGGCGGCGGGAATCTTAATTTTGGTGCAGCAACGTCATGCTATCCAGATTTGAAATTCTCGTCGTTCTTGATAATTTAATTTGTTTTGACTCTTGAATATGTATCCTACCTAGTCTAAACTTGTTTCCTGTTCCTGATCATGTATTCTTGCCTATTTCCCACACTTTCATGCTTGGTTGATGATAATAATAAATAATAAGTCGGGGTTAAAAGTAAGACCATAGTAGTGGACAATATAGGTAAGTGTACTCACAAGGGGGCCCGTATTTCCTATTACTTGGTTCATGAACTTATTGTATCTCGAGTGTATTCATTAACCCATTACTTGGTTCATGAACTTGTTGTATCTCTAGTGCATTCATGAACCCACGGTTTGGTTCTTGAACTTTTTAGTGCATTCACGAACTAGTTCGTAAACTTGTTACATTATTTTTGTATTCATGAATCTTGCTTGCTTGATACTTGATGCCTGAGTACACCGCCCTATAAAATCCATCACTAGGTCTAAACGTAACTTGTTTATAAGTAGCAACCATGTGGTAAATAGTTGGGACGCATGAAGTGCTACCTAGATAAAATTAAACATTAGACTTAAGAATAACTTGTCACTTGTATACACTTGACACCTGTCTTGCTTGATACTTGTTACTTGATACTTGTCACTTGATATTGGATACAAATTACAGGTTCACTTGTTACTTGTTTCACTACTAGTATTGGTTACCCAATCCTGTTACTTAAGTTATCTTACTTGCTAGCTAGTCTTTTGAACTTCACTACTTGTTGCATCACTATCATATCATGTTGTATATTCTTGACTCCAAATCTTGTTTCATACTTTCTTGCACTTATTTTCATACCCTTGCTTATACTACTTGCGGCCCTAACTTGCACTAAGGGCGTTTGTCTTTGTTTTTCCATTTTATTCTGCATGATAATACAAGCTTTGGAGACGAGTTGCCTGCTGGAGTTGGTGAGCAAACCTTCTAGGCTTCGCTTGGAAAAGTTTTCTTCAGTTATTTGTATTTGTGTTATTTAATTCTTGTTGATATTTAAAACTTGTAACGGGCTTGTAGTCTCGAAGTTTTTACTTTTGATCCAAATCTTGAACTTATTTGGGATATTTATATTTGTTTCAAATATTTTATGTTGATTAATAAATTATTCATGCCTGCGTGGTTGAATATATTTTGCTGTATTTCTTGTTATGATGCTGAGTCGATCCTATAGCTTATGAATGTTGAAAATCATTCGTTGGGCTTTGTCACGCACTCGTATTCTGTATTCCTTTTGGGAAGCGAGGCGTGATAGGTTTTTAGTGGTATCAGAGCTCAGGTTTTGCTACTGTGTTAGTTTGACTAATACATTAGACATACTTGACTCAGTCAGGATTAACTCAACTTTAAACAGGCCATGCAATCACATGAACAATTTGATAATCAACTTGATCTAGACACGTCTTATCCCATTCATTTTGATCCTTTCATATTCAATTCTTTGATTCCTTGTTCCTTCCATCTCTTACAGTCGTCCTGATTTGTTGATTTCATATTGGGTATAAATTCATCCTTTTCGTACCCATGTTCTTTTGATTCTGGTGCAAGCAATCTCTTATTTCTGCTTGTCTCGTTGATTCTTTCTTATTTCAGCTCGTGTATCGTTCATTTCTTTCCGTGCCTTGCATTCATCTTCGTTTTTTGATTCATATTGTGTATCATACTAGTTATTTCTTCCCTATCTTGTTCTCCTGAAATTCCAGTGCCGCCATTCTATTATTCTTGCTCGGTTCATCGATTGGCTACACATGATCTACATCGACATTGTAACACCCTGCAAAATAAAAGATTTATTTTGCATTACTAAATAATATTATATTGGTAAAGTTGACTACTTTGACTATTTTATTGAAATTGCAATTTTGCACGTGCAACACACGTGCAAAGTTAGGATTTTTGAATTTTTGAAATATTATGGCTAACGATTGGTTTTCCTCATTTATTTATTATATTTTAATTTTTCAGATTTATTTGAATTTATTTGACTATTTTATGAATTTCCCAATTTTACACGTGCAAATGTTTTTTTGGGGTACAGATCTCCACTTTTAAATTTCTGGATACATTCTCCTATTTATAACTAAGCATATCCTAAATTTTGGAATTTTTCTGAGTGAAGAAACTATTTTTTATAAATACTTCAAAAGAGATGGGCTTTTATGTAAAAAGCCGTTTGGATCTCAAACAAATAATGAAAATTCATTTTTACTGATTTTTAGGCTTTCCATGGTCATCATTGAAAATAAAATCTACTTAAGTTTTATTTAGAGTTGATTTGGTAAAGATTTAAACAAATATGGTGTTTTTGCAAATATGGAATTTAAGTGGATCTTGTGCAAATATTTTCTTGGAAAGTAAAAGTTAGATATTTTAATTGGAAAATCTAATATGTATTAGTAAATATTATTTCTGATTTTTCTGGATTTTTACGAATATTTTATGACAAATTTGCAAATATTACAAAACGAGGGACTTTTGTGCAAAATTGTCACTTTGAGTGCAAATCCGAATTTTTTTAAATTCTGGGCTGTGCTGGATGGCTAGAAAACTCATTAGTAAGAAGATTTGATTTGGTTTTAATTTATTTAAGTTATTTTAACTACTTTATTAATGAAAGGTTTATATATGTAAAGTAATAATTTGTTAAAGGATGTTTCCATAAACTTGTAAAACCCTAAAAACTCCAAATTTCAGCCTATATTATGGCCACTACAGCCATTCCTCTCCTTTACAAAAAAATAAAATAAAATATATTTCTACTATTAATTTCTTGGAGTTTTGAAGAGATGATCTTGGATTTTGCAAAATAAGAGCTTTTTCTGATTCTTTATTAATTCGCTTGATTTCTTCAATGAGGTGAGTGACATAGGTTTGTTTTGTATTGTTCTTTGTATTTTGTATGTGATGATGTAATATACAAAAGAGTTGCACTCAATTGTAGATAACTAGAAGTTGCCTACTCATGCCGTAATTTGTAGGTCAAGGGCCATTGTGATAGAAGGTTCGACTTGAGATTTCATAGTTTAAACTGTAATTTCTAAAGTGGTATGTTTGCTGTTTTTTTTAGATCTTATAGTTATAGAAAATTGTCTGTTTGGCAAAAAGCAATTTGGCAAAGTGGCATTTGGTTGTTGTTAACTATTCAATGGATCCAGCATTGGCAATATAAGATTCAATGCTTTGTGCTGTTATTTTCTCCTCGTTTCTTTAATATTTAAACTATATTTTCTGGACATCAACTGTCCACTCTCAGCAAATATCATTCCATATATCGAGAGTTATCTCTCTGTTCATCATTAATAGAAGCACATTCATAACTGTACCATTTTACTTATGAACACAATTTGAATCTGAATGGCATATCGACAGCAGAAATATATGATTTAACAGTAGAAAATAATCAACATATAGTATCAAATACAGAAAGAGTAACCTCATTTTGCAAATCATAAAGACCTCCTCTATAAATAAAGAACCATATACAGGTCAACTTTGTACAATACCGACCAACATAGCACTGAATTCCATTCTATAGCTGATCGAATTTTCAAATTATGTGCCTTTCTGTTTTGTCTTTAAAGATAAATTTATAAGATAGGCTCCCAAGTAGTAGTGTAGACTATAGAGTTTATATGACATCATTCGTGCATTTTTCCATTCAGCCAGACATGTTTTCAATTGCATCCAGAATGCAAGTATGCATAGTTTGTTTTGGCTTTGCAAACAGAAAAGCGGAGGACAAAGAGATATATTATTGTGATTAGAATCTCATCTACCATAACTCGCATCATATTATTCTGATACATAACCAGAAATGAGTTTCGAAGTGCTACACTATATACACAAGCTGTTTTACCTAATATCTATTGTTTCACAGGGTTTTGTTCTTTTTGTGAGAAAATTTAACAGGGGAGTATATATTGCAACGAATAGCTAAAATGTATCAAATGTCATGTGCTATGGACTCTGTTGATGTCCATTCATGACTTGTTCTTCCACAAAATTCAAATATATCAATTTGATTGGTAAACTTTGGCTGATATCACAAATGCATAAATAATCTAGCCCTGGTTTAACTATCATAGTCGTTGAGACATCTGCACAGAAACATGAATGGTATTTGTAACACCCCGAATTCCAAATACAAATGAATTCGAGATTCTACAGGAACTTTACGCTTCTTTCGTACAATTTTACAAAGAATTTAAAACTTTTCACTTTATATCAGAGTTACAATGAAATCTTTACACTTTACATTTTACAGCGGAAGCAATTTACAACATTTATATAAAAGTACAACAATATTTGAATAATCTCTAAGCATCAGTTCTCCTTTAATCTTTATCAGACCATTTTTCCTGCATACAAAACTGTGGGTACGTCAGTTAATTCAACCGACGGAAATTATACACGGTAAACAGTATAACGATTCTCATTTCTTAACAAAATCACAATCTTGTTCACAAAACAAAGCTAAAGGGACTATCCTATTGATGACGTGTCGTGCTGTGCACTTAGTCCTTAATGCAGTTGTTATGTTATATGACACTAAGGTCGGTGCCCCGGAAGCTCGGTAGAGTGCCTCGGTGGCTCGGATCATGACGAGCCGTTGAGCTGTGCGGCCAAGGCCGAACTACCGCAATCGTCGCTTCTCTTTATTCCATCGTTTAGCCTTCCTTAATGGGGCCCCCAAGCGTTACAAAAGCCCAACAGTCGCCTCTTTTGTTACACCCCAAATCCCAGATACAACTGAATTCGAGAGTTCTACAAGATCTTTTCACTTCATTTAGTACAATTTTACAAGGAAATTTGAACTTTTCACTTTACATCAGAGTTACATGTAAAACATTACACTTTACACTGCACAGCGGAAGTAAAATTACAATATTTGAATAAATTTACAACAACATGAATAATCTTTAAGCATTTGTTCCTCTTTAACCTTTATCATGTCACTCACCTGCATATAAAACTGTGGGTACGTCAGTTTTTTCAACCGACGAACATTATACACGGTCATCCTCTCTATGGCGGAAATAGTATAACTCATTTTCCAAATTTAGCAAACACAAACTTGTCACACATCAAACTAAAGGGACTACCCTATTGATGTCGTGTTGTGATTGTGCACTTAATCCTTAATACAATTATTTATATTACATGACACTAATGCGCACTTGTTCGGATTCTATGCATCTCATACTACATAGGTCCGAGGGCAAGCCCATAATCGTACTTCATCTTATAAGGTTCAATCCCTCGCCATGACTTAAACTACTACGGTAACTATGGTAAGTATCCTAGATGTCTTATGATCTACGAGCCCATGTCCAGGCAGTCTGGAGGGGAATCCCACGCACTGACATGACGCATCAAGCAGGCAGACTATGGACAATTCAGCCTCCGCCATGGAACAATGGCACCACCCGTAGCCACCAAAACACCCCCACAAGCGTCGCCACCGGGACGATAATTCCGGAGTAGTGCCCACGCCATGTCATGACGCATCAAGCAGGCAGTCTGTGGATCACTCTCACTCCGTCAATCCGATGGCCCTCATACTCGTGTCGTTCTCTTACTTTCATCACATCTTCACTATGTATCTAGTCCTTAGTTTATTAGAATTATGAACAAAATCAATTCTCTAGAGTTAGCCTTTCCACTATACCGGTCTTAATTCTTTATTCAACATGACCCAAATCTTGGTCTTTTCATTTCAAATTTCATTTCAAATTTCATTTCAATTCATTTCCTTTCCATGCCGGTATGAGGCTTAGCTACACTCTATTTCTCAATTTTAATTCACAATTGCATAAGAATTGAGCCTTTCAAGCTCGTAAGTTCATTTTTCATGATTGCATCAGGATTTCATTGTCATGTTCATAGCATTCATAATCGTAAAACCTTTCATAATTTCAACAGAACAATTCACTTCACTTCATATACAATTTCGTGCAAGGACAAATAAAATTCACTTTTCTAAATTGTCACATCCAATCTTCATTCATCTCTTTCAAACAGTATATACATTTACTTTTATCACAAAGCAAAATTAGAATCTGAGATGTTGAAAAAGAGTCTGGACAGTCAGCTCAAAACATAGCCAGTCGACTGTTTAGCAAAAGAAAAATATTCAAAAAAATGTTCGGAATAGTCGACTGCTACACATGACCAGTCGGCTGTTCTGCAGTGTTTAAACTCTAAAATACAAATTGTGAGGCAGTCGACTGTTACTCAGACCAGTCGGCTGTTCTGCAGGGTTTAAACTCTAAAATACAAATTGCGGGGCAGTCGACTGTTACTCAGACCAGTCGGCTGTTCTGCAGGATTTTAAACTTGAAGGATTTTTATAATCAGGTCAGTCAACTACTACCTATATTCGGTCGACTGATCAGTATTAAAATTTGAAGTATGGAAACGTTTCTTCTTTCCTTTCGATTAGTACACAGCATTTTATTTAAACTACAATATGTTTATTTATCAACACGAACATGCAACTTTATTTGACTACCATCACCACAAGCATGGTTTGCTAATTAATGTAGGGATTCTTACGACTAGTATTTTCCACACAACCACGACTCCAAAGAAAACGTATTTTCCCATAATCATCATTTTTTCTACAGAGATAAACATTTATCCCAATTCAGTATGCTAGATTAAAATAACATGACATTAATCATACCACTTCATTAAGTTCCCTTATTCATTTCATACAATTATATTTGTGTTCCATTTTCATTTTAATCATAATATTAACGAGGAGCAATATAATGGCATTCATTTATTCTTGCATAATTAACACAAATCCTAGCATGGTCTCTAATTTAGAAGTCCTGAGAAATACTCACCTTTTTGAAGAAACAAAGAGAAATACCTTAGAGCTTCCTAGATTGCGATGCACGCCTTCTCCTCCTTGCTCCTTGCCAAAATCGAAGCTTCAAGTTGCGGTTGAATAGCCGGCCTCCAAGGGAACACTCACACTAGAAACTACTCAATCTTTTTCTTTCCAAAATTCTAAATCTTTTCTCACTCTAATCTTTTCTCTCTTTAACAAATTTTCTATTGTACTAAGATGAGAAGAAGCTATGGGGTATTTATACATAATTTTGAAGTAGATTGGAGGGCTAGGATTCAATGGATGGTTATAGAATGGAGGGTTAGGATGAGAGTAGGAGTTATAGTAAATACCCATACACTAGGTAACCACCCATGTACACAAACCACTCCTATGCATAATTCGGCCCTACTTTGTGTGCAATGCACACTACGTGCTCCGCACGTGCCACCTAGTACCCTTAATTAAAAGTTTGTACAATTTTAATAAATTAAATTGTTCACATTTTGTCTCATCATGACAAGTGTGGCCATTTAATTAATTTATTAAATTAGTGGGCTTCATAAGTAGTGGGCTTAGGTTGTGGGCCAAACAACAAAATAGTAATAAATTAAAGTGGGCTAAAACAATTAATTAGTGTTTTAGGCTTTTTTTTTTAGAAAATCAAGCTTTTTAGGAAAATAAAGGAAAGGAAAAATAATTGTTCATACTATCAAAAGAGATTTTGTACATAAAAATAAATAAATAATATACATATGAAATTTTCACGTGCACAACACGTGAAAGTCAATATTTTATTAAAAAAGAAATTTAGGGTATTACAGTATTAGAGGGAAAATGTGTGTCTGCAAAGGCATAGCAAAAGAAAGAACGAGGCTATCCAACAAGATTTAACAGCAAGGCCTGTATGAGCTGCTTCTTTGTGTTTCTAGTATGTGTTTTTTTTTACTGAATAGGAGAATTGTTATGGTAATCTTTCAGCTCTATCCATTATAAGAATTTATACATAGAATAATTCATTGGCCTGTGTCCTTGCATGTGTTGTGTACCTTATAGTAATTCCCTTTTAAAATATCTACCAAAATCAGGGAACAAGTATACAGGCACATCTATTAAGTATATTAGTTTCTTCGAATCTTATATAAATGTTCTTATATGACTCAAACACAATTGAAAGTCTTGTATAATTAACCTATGATGTGGCAAACTGAAACTATATGAGTCTTGTATCTGTCTTGAATATATATATATATATATATATATATATATATATATATATTCTAATTCACTGTTTTGGGGAAATTGAGTTTTCATGTGTTTTGTGAAGTTTTAAATTAAATCTTGATTATTTCTATACTGAGATTGAATTAGACATTTCAATACTTCCTCTTGATGAGATTTTGAAGCCTTAACTGAAACAAATATACATATATGCACATTTAACTATAGAAATGTTTTGTGAAGTTTTCTTAACATAAGAACATTGATAATGAGATCAAGAATTTTAGTGAAAGATTTGGCATTGATGGTTGAGTTGTGAGTCTCTAGAGAGTGAGTGGGACCCTAGTACACCGGCAGTTGAGATTTTGTGGTTTAGCCAGTTGTGGCATTGTTGTTGTTCAGTTGAGTTAAGTCCGGTAGGATACACAAACTCTAGGAAATTCGAAATTAATTAATTAATTTAAATAAATAAGGACATGCACTAGATGGTGATATGATGAAATGAGAACATGGGTTATGGACCTCAGTGTAGCGCCCCAAATCCCCATACCGGGAACCTGAGACCCTACTCCAGGAGTCGAACTTCAAAATAGCCACAATCACAGAAAGTACAGGAAAATTTAAAACCTTTATTCCATATAAATGTTACATTTACAAGTGTTACAATATCCAAATGAAAATTACAAGATTTACAACAATATAATAGCACTTGCATATGTCCCTTGGATCCTTGGACCAACTCGAGCTCTGTAGTACCTGTAGATCGGCTCCGGATACCTACAAGGTGGGGAACGTCAGTACTTCGACTGACGCAAAGCTGATAACAACGATCCTCTAAAATTCAATCGCAACCATAATTTATGCAAAAAGGAAAAGTGATGTGCCAAAACAAGGATTTAATGGATTCGGGTTCTAGTGTAGTGATATGCCATGACCCTATGACTAGATGCAACAAATCATATGCCAGACTCTAATGCAAGCAAGAATTTGGAGCACGAATGCATCCCATACTACATACGCCTCCAAATCTAGCCGTCTTTCTCCACAGTTTAGGGATTCAAACCATCGCCATGCATCTTACTCCTGTACTCAACCAGTTCCCAATAGATTGTCCATTGCCCAAGGAGGTTGCAGCTGGTTGGTCTAGTTCCGCCACTATAGTACCTAAGTTGTGGTCGGGTTGCCACTTCGTACCCGCGCACGGACCTCTTCAGAAAGTCGCGTTGAATCCGATCGCAAGACCGTGTGATTTCTGTGCCCACCCCTAACCCGGGCTATGGACTGACGCATGCGTGTTCACCCTTAATCCGGGCTATGAACTTATATATACCAAAAAACAACAAAACCCACGTGCATAGGAACGTGATGGCCTCGGGGGTCAAATCTCCCTAGCCTCCCGTACCTTACTCCGACAAAACTTTGGAAATTAATAGATCGAGATACGAGCCGAGGACTCACTCGTGAGTGCCAAAAACGTATCCCTACGACAGGAAGGTACAAAACTGACTATGGTCTGCTAGTACAAATGCAATTACCCAACCTCTTAAGATGTCACTCTAATCCCAGCCTTACTCTAATCACTTTGGTTAAAAGATCAGATTGCTTCCAAACTTGCCTATCAACCTCTGACCCTGGCGATACCGGTCCGGTTCGCCACTTCCCCGGCTTGGAATTTTCCAGCACTACGGCCTACATTCACCTTTAACCCAGCAATGAATGTGTGTTCACCCCTAACTCGGGCTATGAACTCATATGAATGGCAGGGCTCAGATGTCTTACGCTTCGGTGGTAGTTCACAACTTAGGGTCGACAGATGCAGGGCATCCCTTACCCTAATGACTAACTCGAGTCACGCATCCCACTATGGGAGTCAACAACACCAACAACAAATACCAAACATACCTAGACAAGAGTTATCAACAATGTAGTACATAGGGGAACAAGTCTTCACAATACCTAGTCAACAACCAGACTAAGCAACCTATGGGGTTTCTGCCCGAAACTTAAAAAGGTCATAACTCCCTCGATACAACTCCGATTGGGTTGTACGAGCCCAATCTGGAAAGTTAAGAACCTAGGCTACAACTTTCTAGATTCTCATGAACTCAAATTCCATCATCTAGTTCTTCAAAATAGTCTCTCAAGCCTCAGCCTGTGTATTTCCTGTACACGGACTGCACCTTACCGGTAGCATAATATCCTGCTCGCTTATCAGAATGCTACAAACTCTAGTCCTATGGAAAGGTGTTGATGTCCTCAACAATTATCTAGTTGGTCATAAGTCCAAAATATACCAGTAGATCACCCTAACACACACATCTCTCACAAATGTACAAAGTCACACACTAGGACTTCCTAAATCATAACACTCAGCTCAATTCCTGGCCTCTGCCCAGTATTACAAAAATCATAATAAATCAACTACTTACTGGAAACACCTCAAATAGGTCTTGTTGAAAAGGTCTTGATGTCTACTACAAACCTATAAGAAAACAGTTCCTCAAATTTTGCTCTTAAGGAGCCTCAAATGTGCAATCTCTACAGGGTATCAAATTCGGCTGAAACCAGCACAGTACATGCTAATAAAATCATCATAAATTCTATACTCATCCAACTGATACAAAATTTACAGTGAAGAAACTAGATATCAATATGAATAACATGCAAAAGGTTTTGTCCAAACTCCAAGTCTACCCTGAGTGCTTCATATTTCAATTAAGCACAGAAATAAGCATGTTCTTCAGTTACAGCTCTAGCTACTGCTTAAAGATCAATCTTTAACATGCCTATAATTTCATCCAAATATTTCCCTGATTTTACTATAAAATCTAGGTACAAGTGGGAATACATGGTAAAAATTTCAGATTAATAACTTGCTCCAATTAATTATGAAAATTCTAACAATCTCAGGCATCATGTTAACCAACTGCTGTTGCTGCCTTACGACACAGTTTTACAAATAGATTTTATTAAAATACCAAACCATCTCAGAAAAATACAAAATAATTCATGAACCATTTAGACACATATAGGACCACCCTGTAAAATTTCCATGTTCTAATTATATGTGTTTTGCTCTCGGGAAAATCTAGAAAATAGCCTACAGATCATGATTCTAGTTCCAGTTTCTGATTTCATCTTCTAACCCTCTTAAATATTTCTCCTAACACTTACTACCACACATGCATGCAAGAAATCATTCAAGAAACAATAAGAAAGGTTTACAGTAACTTCCCACCCTGAGTTGATGTAGAGCAGTTAATTTCCTTGAGCTTTTCTTCCTTGAGAATCCCTCCTAGAGCTCCTTCTTCAATCTCTCTTCTTACTCTCCTTCTCTTCTTTTTTTCTTGGTTGAGTTCTGAAATTTCAGGACAAGAGAGATAGAAATGAGGGGTTTTTGATGGAGGAGTGAGTGAGGAAAGAGGGGGGAGGGTGAGGCTAGTTTCTAGGTAGTAGGGGGTAGGGTTGTAGGGTGGTTTTGTAGTAAAACCATGGCCTAGCCAATGGTTTTGAGGTGTAGTGTGTTGGTTACCCATTTTAACACTTAAATGGATTTCTTGATGTGTGACGAGGGGTTTATCGAGTGTACGCAGGATATACCCACCGTAGTATCATACAGTGTTATAATTGCATAGACGTTGTACCAAAAACTAGTGTTTATACCAGTATTGGTCCTCCTCATTCTCGTGCATCTTTTAGAATGCAACCCTCCTACAAACCGTCCCGCAAACCTAACCGCACATCACGATAGCAAAATCAACTCAAAACACTGCAATCATGTGCACGCATACGGACAATATACATACATATATATATATATTTAGGTATCATACAATCCAGGGTGTTACACTCAGTATGACTTGCGGTGTGAGATAATCCCCAGAATTATCGAGGTGTGAGTGAAATAGTCTCCGGAATTACCTACGGTGTGGAATTGTTCTCCGAAATTATCGGGGTCGAGGCGACGCTCATTTGGTATTTGTGTGATAAGGCTCCATAGCTTGCGGTGTGGGGTATTCTTGAAGATTCCCAGATGTGAGTGAAATAGTCTCCGGAATTATCTATGGATAGAGATTGACCTCCGAAATTATCGGGGCATGGGCTAATACTCAAAGTTTATCTATATCTCGTAGTAGTCATTGTAGTAGGATTAGTTGCATAGCGAGGGATTAAACCCTATAAAGTGGAGAACGATAAGGGCTTGCACCGGATCTATGTAGAGTGGGATGCATAGAATCCGACACGTATGTATTAGAGAGTCAGCATATAGCATTGGTGTTTTCTTGACTTGGTTTCATGCATGTGTTTTCCTATTTTTCTACACTTGGCACTTAGTATAGTTTCACTTGATGTTTTCATGTTTTATTTAATGTGATTTCTTATTTCATTTTATTCTTGCTGTTAATACATGTTGTTTATGATTTTATGTCTTGTGTTTTATTTATATTGCTTTTCTTTTGATGTCACTCTTGTTATGGCTGACCCTTGTAGTTTTGGGGGTTAGGGTTATCTCTAGCCTCATGTTTTTTCGGTAGGTACATTTAGCGTGGGATTTGGATGCATGGGGTAGAATGATATATGGCTTATGTAAATTGTAAAAGAATGTGTTTTAAAAGAAAGAAATGTAATTCAAGGTGTTTTATTTTCCGCTGTGCTTTGTAAACAATTGATGTAATAAAAAGTTTTAAATTTCTCTGTAATTGGTTGATATATTTATGATTACATTGAAGTTGATTCTGGAATTGTGCCACTTATTTCTGAGATATTATATTGGAAATTCGGGGCGCTACAGATATGTCAGCTGTTTGGATCATCACCGAGAGAGAAAGTATCGTCTTTTGCTCAAAGATGTGCATGCGGAGTCCTAGGAATCTCAGGAAGTGTTCAGGATCTGAAATTGCCAGGAGTTTGAACTTCATGCTAGAGGGATGTCATTTGGACACGTTGAGAATATGGTTGTAGCGCCTCGAATTCCTAACATAGGAACTCGTGACACACTCCAGGATCTTTCTTCAAATGAGTCACAACACAACAAAAATCACAGGAAATTAAAATTTTTATTACATCAAATTGTTATTGCAATGTCCAATGGTTACAACAATTACAATTAATTTGTACAACATGAATGTACGATAAAATTTGAACAGTAACTTTCACTCGGAAGCTTACCCCTGCTAGAGTTTTCCCGCGCTCCCAAGCTGACAATCCTGCACTGATAACTGTGGGCACGTCAGTTAAATACAACTGACGAAATGCTATATTCGGCTATCCTCTCTACGCGATAATATAACGATTCCAACCTTAACAACCACAAATAATATTTGATGCTATATAACCTTAATGACTTTTACCCTAACCTAACCCTAATTACTGTGCTAACCCCCTTCAGCCGCCAACCCTCCATCTCCCCTATTCCTCATCCTCTTTCCGACACCTCTGCTTCGAAAACCCAACTCCATCCCTGTGCCTTTCCTCCGACGCCACCACCCTGTCGTCGCCCCCTGTGCCTTACCTCGTCGACTGCAGACCCTCCCCTGGTTAACCACAGAGTCGCTTTCTCCCTGCTCCGAACCCACAACCGTCTTCCTCTCGTCATTCCATCGTCGCTCCTCCATCAACCTCCTTCCTTCTTCCTCCCGACTTTTCGTCTTCGTCACCGCTTCACCCCCGTCGACCCATCACCTCTTCACCCCTGTCAACCCATCACCTCTTCATCCTCATCCCCGTCTCCTCGACACACCGTCGTTGAGTCACCACCGCCTCATTGCAGCCGATCGTCTTCCTCATTCGCCACCGAAACCCATTAAATTCATCATTGCCGAAACCATTACACATCAACCCTAGTGGCTCCTCATCACCATCATCCCCTACCCCTACATCCCCTCTGTTGCCTCACCATTGTCGAACATTTATGCTCCCGCCATTGCCAGTGCCCTCATCGCTCTGTTTTTCTCCCAAAAATAGAGCGCTCCGTCGCCACCACTCCATCACTGTCGTTGCCCTTTGTCAACTGCTCCACAGTCGAGCCTCGACGTCGCTACCGTCTCGCCGTCGCAGCGCCGCTCACAGTCGTTGCCTCCAGTCGCCACAGTCGAAGCTCCTGCCATCGCTGTTGTTGATCAAAGGAGAGGGAAGAAGATTGATTGTTTGAATCTCAGTCATCCGATCTCATCAAGATCGTGACCATCACCAGATCTGATCTAATCTCCACCATCTTGACCAGATCAGAGCGATCTCAGCCGTTCAATTGTCTTGATCTTGATCACCATCAAGATCCGCACCGATCCGATCCATCCGATCTCGATCGTCGATCAACGCCCTCATCCAATCAAGGCAAGTATCTTCTTGTACAATTTGTTGTTCTAGTACAAGCTTTATTTGAAAATACTACAATTAGATTGTAGTTGTGTCTCTCCTTTGGTTTATCTTCTGATGATCTTATTTAACTCCTTATCAATTTCAAGATTATAAGAGTCACAATCTTTCGTTGATACATATTCGTTTCACAATTAGTTGGATCCATTTTATCTCCTAATTACTTGAGCACATGAAACAAAGAACCACCTTGACTTGTAGATGTATGTAGTATGATGTATGTGTTGATTCTACTTTCTTTGAGTTGAAAAACAAATGTGACTTGCTGATTTGTATCCATTACATGTATATTTGCATTATACTCTAACCTAGACTCATACTAGTCATTTATCATGACACTTTTATATAAAACAAATTCACATATGCTGTTATTCTTGTCTTTACTTGGTGTTTCAACCTTGATAACATCAGAATCTGGACTTGAGTTCTAAACATGAAATTCACCCCCAAATGTCTAGTTTACTAAACCTTTGACTGAATTGAATTTTGAGTTGTAGTTTGTGAGTTATCGCAGTTATACTGCTGCTGTGTCGTAGAATTTCAGATTCACAATTTTGCTCCGACACTTTGTTTTACAATTAAATTAACCATGCTACATGTAATATATTGACTTGAAATTTTACATGCTGATACTAGACACACTAGAGAACATTCTCTATTTTCCCTAGAATTAATTAATGAAGTTTCAAACCTGTTTCACATTTAAAAACATAGTTTTACAAATTCTGGTTGAACACTAATCATGTGCAGTTTGCTGTTTTGACACCTGATGCTACAATTTTTATGAATCTTGTTTATATGCACTAGATTCGGCAGAGAGTCTAGTTTCTAGATTTTCTGACGGATCCAGATTTGCATTCCTGTGGTGGCAGGAATCTCAGTTTCTGTGCAGCAACATCATGCTGTCCAGATTTGAAATTCTCGTCGTTCTTGATAATTTAATTTGTTTTGACTCTTGAATATGTATCCTCCCTAGTCTAAACTTGTTCCCTATTTTTGATCATGTATTCTTACCTATGTTGCACACTTTCATGCTTGGTTGATGATAATAATAAATAATAAGCCGGGGTTAAGGGAAAGACCATAGTAGTGGATAATATAGGTAAGTGTACCTGGACGGGGCCCGTGTTTTCCATTACTTGGTTCATGAACTTGTTGTATCTCGAGTGTATTCATGAACACATTACTTGGTTCATGAACTTTTTGTATCTCTAGTGCATTCATGAACCCACGGTTTGGTTCTTAAACTTTTTAGTGCATTCACGAACTAGTTCGTAAACTTGTTACATTATTTTTGTATTCATGAATCTTGCTTGCTTGATACTTGATGCCTGAGTACACCGCCCTATAAAATCCACCACTAGGCCTAAACGTAACTTGTTTGTAAGTAGCAACCATGTGGTAAATAGTTGAGACGCATGAAGCTCTACCTAGATAGAATTAAACATTAGACTTAAGAATAACTTGTCACTTGTACACACTTGACACCTGTCTTGCTTGATACTTATTACTTGATACTTGTCACTTGATATTGGATACAAATTATATGTTCACTTGTTACTTGTTCCACTACTAGTATTTGTTACTAGCATTGGTATAAATACCCGAAACCCGGATCCTAACCGGACCTGACTCGGACCGAGCATTGGACCAGAATTGACCCGGCCTATCTGGGTCCGGGTCCGGGTCCTAAAATGGGACCCGTTGAACTTTCAGGTCTGGGTCCGAGTCTGCTTAAAAGAGGCCCTACCCGGACCTAGACTCGTTAAAAAAACCCCAAAAGATCAACATAAAATTAAATATTATACCCTCATCCCTCCCCTCCTTCCTCCTCAATTCTAAATCTTCCGCTTCCAAACTCAAAACTCATGCATTTTTCTTCTCTCATCTAGTCTAAATCATCCACTCGCCGCCTCCACTCGCCGCTCACACTCCCGCTTCTACCCGAATATGTAGGACTATTTTAATAGGATCTGGACACGGAACCAGACCCGGTCCTCACCGGTCCGGGTCCAATTTTGGGACCCGTAGGGGACCGGGTCCGGGTCCGGGTTGTGAAGGACCCAACCCGATACCAATGCTATTTGTTACCCAATCCTATTACTTGAGTTATCTTACTTCCTAGCTAGTCTCTTGAACTTCAATACTTGTTGCATCCATATCATATCATGTTGTATATTCTTGACTCCAAATCTTGTTTCATACTTTCTTGCACTTATTTTCATACCCTTGCTTGTACTACTTGCGGCCCTAACTTGCACTAAGGGCGTTTGTCTTTGTTTATCTATTTTCTTCTACATGATAATACAGACTTTGGAGACGAGTTGTCTGCTGGAGTTGGTGAGCAAACCTTCTAGGCTTCGCTTGGGAAAGCTTGCTTCAGTTATTTGTATTTGAGTATTTAATTTTTGTTGATATTTAAAACTTGTAACGGGTTTGTAGTCCTGAAGTTTTTACTTTTGATCAAGATCTTGAATTTATTTGGGATATTTATATTTGTTTCAAATATTTTCTGGTGATTAATAAATTATTCTTGCCTCCATGTTTGAATATATTTTGCTATATTTCTTGTTCTGATGTTGAGTCGATCCTACAGCTTATGAATGATGAAAATCATTTGCTGGGCTTTGTCACGCACTCGTATTCCGTATTCCTTTTGGAGTCCAGGGCGTGATAGTAAGATATTCAGATTTTTGTACTGTGACGTTTGAATTCGAGAATGCAGTCTAAAAATACGTCACCATGTTTAATTAACTGAAATAGTAGATTAAATTTATGATTTAAAATATGGGATTATTCGGGTTATTACTGAACACTGTTAGGAACCAATTTATGATTTTTATGAGATTTTTAAATTATTTTACAATTAAGTTTTATATATAAGAATTTGACCCTAACATGCTGCCTGAACATAAAACCAGTAAAGAATGAACTGATATGCCTAACTACTGTAGTTATAATATGTCATGTGAATATGTGTTAGAACAGGTAAGGAGTCTAATTTCTGGAACCTGATTTACATTCCTGTAGAAACAGGAAAGTCAGTTTTTGTACAGCGACGTCTTGTTGTCCATAATGTGTGATTTGTGTTGATAAGTGTAAACATGTTGATTTTGGCCTCTAGTGGATAGAATTAATTATACCATGCATTGCATGGACTTGATACCTTCTTAATCATGTTCTGATATCATTCTCGTTGTTGCATGTTCATATTGATTATTGTAAAAGAATAACAAGCTGTGGTAATTAGGAAAATACTTAGTAGTGGGCAATATAGAAGAGTGTACTCGGAAGGAAGCATGTGTTTCTCGTAAAAGTAACTTTTATTTACATGATACTCATTTACAAGTTATATGAAACTAAGTGCCACGTCTTGAGAGGACGGGGGTCACCTCTATAATCCATTACATGATTACATGATTACATGATTACACGATTACACATTCATGTTTACATGATATGACTCATGTTATTATCACTGGAAGACCCAAGTACATGACCCTATGGAATTCACCACTAGAGTCTAAATGTTAACTTGATTGTATGCACCCGAATGTGTGGTATGGGATGCAGGATTGCGTGCATTAGTTAGGATTTATAAAAAAATGCTAGACATAAGATTAACACCGGGCACGTGCATGATTCATGTTTACAAGTTACATGATTTCTGTTACAAGTTACATGACTCATCTTTACATGTTTACATGTTTTTCCTGTTACTCATTTTCATGTTACACTTGTTACTTGTCCCATACCTGATCATATGATTTTCTTGTTCTTGTTGCTTGTTTCTTGTTATGTCATGTTTGGGTGTTCACTGCTTGTTACTACTTGTTGTTCGTAACTTGCTCTAACGGACATTTTTCTCTCCACCTCTAGTTGATGAGTTTGCAGGTAGAGGAGGAGATTTGACCGAAGGACTTGTGAGCAAATCTTTTAGATAATGGAGCTAAATTATTAGGATGCTATAATTATTTCATTCACGTTATTTACTTTCTATGCATTGTTACTTTTGTGTGACCCAAAGTTTATTTCTTTTCTTCCAAATGTTGGATGTTATTTTATGAATATATATATTTCATGGATCTTTTGGTGTTTATTCAATTTTTATGTGGTTATTCATTCTTGCATGGTTATGATCTTTTGCATATTGTTGAGTTAATCTGTTACAGCTTATGCATAATATACACGTCATTCGTTGGGCCTTTGTTATATGCTCGTATTCTTGTATTTTGGGAAGGGAGGCATGACAGCCTAGCTTAACCTCTTACCTTACGGGCATCACTATTTCGTCATGGGAATGGACATAGTAAAATCTCCATAGTGATCCAACATAGTCTTTACAATTTAGCTGCCCCTTTGAACCTAAATCTTGGGATCTCCAGCCAGCTAGGTTGGGTGTCCATTGTATTGACTTATTCTTTCATGAGCTTTAGATCCAATTTCCTTGATGACTCATCAACTAACACTCATTTAACCCTTTGGCTAGTGGATCCGCAATATTATCCTTTGACTTTACATAATACACAGAGACAACCCCAGTAGAGAGTAGTTGTCTGTATAACGTCTTCGACGAATATGTCTAGATTTACTATTATACATATTGCTCTGTGCTTTACAAATTGCAGATTGACTATCTGAATGTATGCAGATTGGGGGCACAGGTCTTGTCCACCTTGGAATATCTTCAAGGAAGTAGTGTAACTGTTCAGCATCTTCCCCACATTTGTCCAGTGTAATAAATTCATATTCCATCGTGGATTTAGCGATCAATATTTATTTCGAGGATTTTCAAGAAACTGCTGCACCACCTAGTGTAAACACATAGCCACTAGTGAATTTTGAATTATCACTAGATATCCAATTCGCATCAATGTATCATTCAAGTATTGCCGGATATCTTGTATAATGAAGCACACTTGTACTTCAGTACACTTGTAATTGCTGGATATCTTGTATAATTATCACTACCGAGTAAAATGCAAGTACTTCAGTACACTTGTAATTGCTTGTCAATGCTCGCTTCAAGGATTAATCGTATATCTACTTAGTTTACTCACTACATATGCTATGTCTAGCCATGTACAACTCATTAAGTACATTAGACTGCCTATGATTCTAGAGTATTCTACTTGAGAAATACTCTCACCTTTCTTGGATAAATGTAATATTAGATCTATTGGAGTTCTGGCAATTCCAGTTTTTGACATATATGCATTTCTCACATCCATTGATCTTGAAACCATTTGTTATCATGATATTGTCAAATTTCTCATCTCATTGCTTTGGTGCTTGTTTTAAGCCATATAATGACTTCACCAGTTTACAAACTTTCTTTTCTTGTTCTGGAGCTAAAAAAATCTTCAGGTTGCTCCATATAGATTTCTTCATCTAAATCTCCATTAAGAAAAGCTTTTTTCACATCCATTTGTTGTACTTCAAGATTGCACAAGGCTGCTATTGCAAGTACCATCCTAATGGAGTTTATTATCGTCACAGGAGAATATGTATCAAAGTAGTCCAGTCCTTCTTTTTGTCTATAACATCCGATTATAAGTCTTACCTTGTATTTCAGTTGATCCATTAGGTTTCATTTTTCTCTTGAAAATCTACTTGGAACCTAAAGGTTTACTACCTGGTGGAAGATCCACTAGTTCCCAAGTATGATTTTACAAGATAGAATCAATCACCGTTTCTTTGAAAGTTTGGGGTTCACATTCAAGTATAAAAGTCAAGAAATTTAGACCAAAAGATTTTTTGGTTCTTGTTCTTTTACTACGTCTAGGTTCCTCCTCAACTTCTTTATCTTGGTTTTCACTATCTTCACTGATAGTCTCATGTGTTCGTTTGGAAGAACTTAGTTCTTCCGTAGACTTATATGGAAATACATCTTCAAACAACGATGCATTTCTAGACTCTATTATCGTGTTCTTTGGTATCTCAGAGATATCAGATTTGTACACCACGAACCGATAAGCATTACTATTATGTGCATAGCCAATAAAAATGCAATCAACAATTTTGAGTCATATTTTCACTTTCTTAGGTAGAGGTACTGCCGGTAAGACATCCCCATATTCGCAAGTAACTGTAGGATGACTTTCTTCCTTTCCATAATTCATATGAAGTTTTCTCTTCTTTCTTTTTATGCACCTTATTCAAAAGGTAGTTAGCTGAATGAAAAGCTTCTCCCCATAAGTTTGGTGGCAAACGAACTTATTAACATTGCACTCATCATTTTCTTCAATGTACGATTCTACCACTCAGTAACACCGTTGGACTGAAGAGAATAAGGCGTTGTGGTTTTATGTATAATCCCATGCTTAGCATAAGTTTCATCAAATGGTGATTCATACTCTCCACCTCGGTCACTTCTTAGTGCCTTAATTTTCTTGTTGAGTTGATTCTTAACTTTGCTTCTATAGAGTACAAATTTCTCTATCGCTTCATTCTTACTTTTAAGAAAATACACATAACAATATTTTGTGTTGTCATTAATAAATGTAATAAAATATTTATTACCACTTCTTGTTTGTATAATTTTAAAATCACAAATATCAGTGTGAATTAAATCAAGAGGTTCAGTGTTTCTTTCAACACTTTTAAACGATGATCTTGTTAGTTTTGCCTTAACACAAGTTTCACCCTCATGTTTGGAATCAATTTGGAATGTTGGTATATGATTCAAGATAACTAGTCTACGCAAAGTATCAAATTAACATGTTCTAGTCTACCATGCCATAAATTGGAAGACTCAAGTATATAAATAGAAGAGCTAGCTTTATTGATATTTTTGATCATGATCATTACATTGAGTTTAAACATTCCACCACTCATGTACCATCTACCAACATATATTCCACTCTTCGACAAAATAAATTTGTTTGACTCAAACACTAAACGAAATTCGTAATTATTAAGCAACGAACCAAATACCAGGTTCTTATAGATTTCAGGAACATATGCAATATTATTCAGAGTCAGTTTCTTCCTAGAAGTCATCTTCAAGATCACATTGACTTGACCCTTGATTTCTGAAGTGGCCGAGTTGTCCATAAACATCTTCTCCTCATTCTCTAATAGTTCAAAAGTGGAGAACATACTTCTGTTGGAGCACACGTGTCGAGTAGCTCCAGTGTCAATCCACCATTCCTTAGGGTTTGAACCCATCAAATTCACCTCTGAGACCACAGCTGAGAGGTCAAGTAGCCCGTTGAACTTCTCAGGTTTCTTCCCATAAGAGACCGAGACAGGTACAACAGCTAGCATTGATACTCGTGTCACAGTAATAGCTGGCACTTGTGCTGCATCAGCAACAATAGCATTCTCCAATGCATTTTTCATTTTTAATATCAAAATACACAACACGGGTGTAAACTTTTCAGATGAAAAGAAAATAAAAAGAAGTGCCTCAAAATCAGAAATGAAGAAAATCAAATCTGTTTTAAGTTTGTTACAATATCTTGATTACAAAATCGTTTGCAATAAAATCAAGTATAATAAAAAGGCACAAAATGAGAGAAGGAGGAGAAGAACAAAACTAATAAAATTAAAAGGAAAATGAAAATAACAAAACCATACCGATTTGTGTCGAGGCTTGTGTATCAAACAATCTCCTTAAAATAGATTCACCTCGTCCGGGTGCTGGAGTTAGCTAAGATGTCTATCTCCCAGGGTGCAATGATAGTAAAGTATTGATGTAGGCACCACGCCACACTCTCAAACTGAACAGACCTTGAAATCTATAACCGAATAACCGAACAAAGGTAGTAGAAGAACATGATAGAGGGGGGAAAGAGGAGTTTCTGGTGTGTTGACTCAGGGGAGAAGGGGCCTCTGTTTATAGGGCCAGGGTGAAAATTGTAACGACAGATAACTCATTAACTGCATCCACTATAATGGCAGACAACTACTTTAATGCACCAACTGTATTGGTAGACAGAAGCTTAATTGCACTATTGTAACGACGGAAAAAATGGTTTTTACAATTTAAAATGTGAATAAATGGTAGACAAAACTGTTTTTGCATTTATTTTAGCCATTACACATCGGAAAAATAAAATTGTAGCAAAAAATTTGGCTCTGCACAGGGTGGGTTCACATCGGTCTGACATTCGTGTCCGTAGGACGTAAGGTGAACACATGCCGCATGTAATCCGATCCGAGATTTGCCCCCCCCCCCCCCCCCCCCCCCCCCCCCCCCCCCCCCCGCGTGCGCGAGAGAGAGAGAGCTTCTTGGCTTGCTATCTTACAATGCCAAGAAAGAGGTTATTATATATCATCTTCTAATTCCTTTGATTTTTCCGATGTGGGACAAAACTCCTTCAACTCATTTTTCATAAATCTACTGCCTCACTTTCGGAGACAATTTCCCATTCACCCGATAACCATTTTGAGCAAATAAATATACGATTTTGATCTACTCGCGAAGGAAAACACAAATCCATCAAGATCTCTCACTAACTCATAGAGGATCTTACTCAAAAATTAATCAAAACTGGTTCGTAAATGGTGTATAAAATACCCATTTTCTAACAGATGATACCTTCAGAAGCTACTTCATTGAGCATGTGTTCGTTTGGAAATTTGATAAGGAAGACGTCTTCCCCCGCTGGGTCCAGCCCAAACCAATATCATTGGCCTTTCCAATTCCAGTTCATCGCACTCACCAACTCGTCCATTTTGGGCTTCCCTGAGATGAAGTGGAAGAAACCACAGTTGAAGAGGTTCATCATCACCTTGGTTATCTTAGAGTTGTGGATGACCTCCACTTTGAGGGATTTAAGATGATTGAAGATCAAGCAGTCTCAAATCTGATGCCTTGCTTTTTTGTAATTAAAGTAGAAGAAACCTTATTGGTGACATTCTATGTCTAGTGATCGCTTTCCCGCATTTCATACATCGCTTCTCCATCTTCCTTTACATTTTTCTGGTAGATTTTTTGGTTCGATTTGTGGGAAAATTGAGATATAATGTTTGGGTTTTGTTTTACATGAGTGGGTTGGAAGAAGAATCTGGGGTTTTGGTTGATGTGATGGTTGCATGGATATTGGTGAGGGAGATGAAAAGGTTTCTACAGGTGGGGGATTGGAGGGCCTAGGGTACTTGAGAGCTTCCAAATAGGTTGCATGGCGGCATTGTACCCAAGGCTTCTCGAAACTCCAACTAGCTACTACAGCTCTCTCTCTCTCTGTGTGTGTGTCTATCTCTCTTACCCTCATCTTAATTTTTTAACATCATGAAAATAAGTATGGAAATCATTGAAAAGGCCCTTGGATAACAATAAAGTTTTGTTAGAATTGTCAATGAATATATACTAATAATAACAACATATTAGGTGGTACAATAAGTATAAAGTATAAACATAAATCTACCAATCAATATATAAAGAAATTCAACAAAATAATCAAGGAAAATAAACTACAGATCATATTGCAAGCCCTTCAAATCACCGAAAATCTTCTTTAAATCAATCACGCAAATCAATCATACTGCAGTAAAAAAATGCTTTGAACTACAAAAAAAATTAACAATGAATTACAAAAAAGTTAACAATGAAATCACAACTATCTCACCTGCATACCTCCCTGTAATTATTTTTGCACTGATAACTCGTTCCCCTAGATTCTACACAGTAAGTCTTGTTCCATTGCAATCTCCTAAAGACTGATTCGTATTTTGTTATAAAATAATTGGCATCCCTTGCTTCAATTCTAAACAATGATTTGGTAATCCACTCATCTTAATAATATTTAGAAGTTTTGTTGGATACATGTCTTCTCATTTGAAGCATTCGAACACTTCCCAATTAAATATGCACTTGGTAAATTGTACACCTTGTAGCGCCCCCGATACCACTACCGGAATCCATGACACAAACCAGAATCTTTTCCTTCAAATGCATTCAACACAGTAATAACACGAAAATTTTAAAAAAAAATATTGGCAAATAAAATCATTACATCATCAATTACAATCATATTTTTATTGAACAAGGAATACAAATTACATTTACAAATACTACTTAGACATTCGCCTGCCCTTCAGATCGGTAGTCAACTGATCTTCCATTGGAACTCTACCGAGTGGTCAATCTACTTCCCTGAGATGCGCTTTCTAGCTCAAATTTTTTGCTGCGTTACTCTGATATTCATGCACCTGCTCGAATGGTAGATAGGTACATTATGACTCCACTTAGATGCCCTTCTTGTCTTGAGTCCTCGTGCACTCGCGACCCAGTATCCAGCACCAATTGTGGGCATATCAGTATATATACTGACGCAATGCTGATAAGAAAACAGAGATTTCCAACTAGCAATCACAACCAGCCTTTAATGAAAACAAAAACGTGCATCCTAACTTTCTAGTGTCAGTATATGCCATGACCTTAAGTTTAATGCATAGTACACAATGTACTGAAAACAGATGCACTTAGTCTAATGTTAGCAAGACTTTGGACACGTATGCATCTCATACTACATATGCTCCAAATCAAGCCCTATTCTCCAGTTTCAGGGTTTCGAACCCTCGTCAAGCATAGCATTCTACTATTGTACTCATCCTATTTCCGTCATAAGGTGGTTGGTGAGGCACACAGTTCGGGTCCCATCCCGTTACTGCGAATAAGTAGTAGTGATCATCTTAACAATAGCCGTGACGAACTACAAGGTACTCCTCACACCAAGTTGGCACCGAAGGCGCATAGATTCCGCAACCCTATGGCCCGTCCGTCACCAACCTTGAACAGGAAACATCCCATTCTTACCACAAATATCTTGGGAATTAACAGAGCGAGGTACGCACTCTTAGCATGTATCCCTACGACAGGAAGAGACAACCCTGGTTATCACCGCCTAGTGCTGGCCCTTAGAACAAGTCGAATTATAGGGCATCACCCCTAATACCAACTCAATCTTCCAGCAGTAAGGAAAATAATTAATTATTAGTGTTACCGAAAATGTTGTATATTCAAAATACGCACAGTGTTTAAAAATAATGATTAAGGCTGACTGGTCTGTCAAAAATAATAGTTAATCACAATGAATCTACACTCATCGATTGCCAACACTTTCATAAGTCTTCGACCATATCCCGAGCCTGTGACCCTCAGCGAGCAGTATATCGGTGCCCAATGGATGCATAAAAATCTGTGAATGAAGATAAACATACACAACACCAACATCCAACCATCGACAGACTCAGGACATCAATATATCAATCACAATTAATTTCAGTAATACCTAGGTCAGTAATGGATCTGACCTGATAGAGTCAATCAAACACCGGCAATCCGATCTCCATCGTGCGCCACCATCTCTGACTCGAATTTCATCCAGTATCCCGGCCTGCAATCAATTACCCATTGGGTAAGAGTTCATCGACGCACGAGAGATGACTATCCAGTTCTCGAGGCGGAAGAATTCACTTTTAGCCTAAAGGTTGTCAGTCGTAGGTTCATACCTTACCCTAGACGATCCCTCAGACAACTTAAATCAAGCTAACCATCCTACTTAATGAGACAAACTCGAACCCTGATGGAAACAAGTACTTTAGCATATAATTGCTACTAAACACATCTACTAACATGAATCGACCCAGTCATTGAAACATCCATAACTTCTAACCCACATACTAGAATTCCATAAATTAATACTCTTTGGAAGGCTAAGAATGCCTACTTCAAATCTCTAGTTGATCATTTTCTCATATTCCAATCACCGGGTTCCAGAAATCCACAAGTTTTCTGTTATGCCAAAACAAAGTTTTGCCAATTCCTTATCGACTTTAAACACAATTCCTGAACTTCGAAAATTCATAACTTTCAAGATACAAATTGGAATTGCATGATCTTACCCATTCTGGAAAGCTAAGACTCTATACTACAAGCGTAGTTAACCATTCATTAAAATTCAGCCATCTAAATGCTATAAAATTCTTATATGTTCTCAGTTGTATACTTCTTCATTGCATCTGCTGCATCTTGCTAATAACATAAAAACTTGCTTCCTTATCGGAATTACTCGATCTTGGATTCTAGAGAAAGCTGGGAGTGTCTACTACAACTTCCTAGTTGATCTCATCCCCAAATACATCTATTAAAGTACTCTAAAACCCCAATTTCTATCAGTGTACACACAGAAAAATTAACTCACTTTAACAAAACAGGATCTTCTACTAAGACTGATTCTGCCCCAAACTTAGAAAAACCATATCTTTCAAACCACATACTGGAATTGCATGATTCAAGATGTTATGGAAAGCTAAGACTCTCTACTACACGTCTCTAGTTGATCAGTTCTGCGGATTCCTAACATAAAAGTCCAGAATTTCACAAGTTCACAGCCCAACTAACTCAGAGCTAAAACTGAACATTGTCCAGTCAAAATTCAATATCAATTCAACCATATATCCAATACTTATGAAATTTTGGATTCAGTAACTAGACATATACAAGTCTAACATACTTAAAAATTGCATTCAGTTTCCCAATACACAGAGTTATAGTCCTTTGAATTTAAAATATTCTTTTGTTCTCTGCAGTGCATAAAACCTCTTGTTATAGACTAATTTTGAAACCCCACCTAATATTATCCAAATTTTCCGAAATTTAAGATATACAATCTAGGCACATAGTAGATGCTAAAATAAAATTTTCAAATGTAAGATTATACTCCAAGAATTAGATATGATTTATCAAACTTTATCCTTGATACAAAACAGAGACAGTTCTGGGCTCTGGACCAGTTGTCAAAAGTGAATTTTTAAATATAGTAAATAAACCTAGAAAAACCTGAAATTTGAAACTAATGTTGTTAATACATCCAAGTACCTCCAGTAAAAATTCCAGTTCAAAATACTTTACCAATTTCATAATATGACCTTTCAAACATGACTTCATATCAAGCACAAACACAGTTTTCTTCATGCTTTCTGTTCCGAAAATATAAATTTTGTTGGGCTACTAAACAAACCCAGAAAAATATGAAAAAATTAGAGGATATTCTAAACTCATCCTAGAACTTGCCACAAAAATTTCATGATCAGATTTTAAGCCATTTGCATGGTGGAAATTCCTAAGTCACAACATCACCTTATGTTCCTAACAAGAAAACATAGTATGAAATGTGTTAACATACAAGTTCAACTTTTTCACATAACGTAGCAAAACTCATGCATGGTATTCATGTTACTTTTCTCTACTCCTACCTACATATCAATTCATACACAAAACAAAAACTAATTAGAGCTGAGAACACCCACCTTCAAAATTGAGACAAAGCCTAGTCTTCATCTCTCCTTCTCCTTCACCAAGCTAGTCTCCACTTGATCAAGACCTACAAAAAATTATAAATGATACTCACTCTCCCAATTCTCTCTTATCATACTCCGACTTTCCTTCTTATCTTTTTTTTTTTTTTTGAAACAAGCTTAAGTGTAGCCAAAATGAAGAAAGAAAGGTAGGGGTAGGATTTTATTGAAATGGAGGGAGGGGGAGAAGGGGTTGGCGGGCCTATTGGAAAGGAGGGTGTAGATGGAGGGTGTGTGAGTGAGTGAAGGGATGTGGGGTGAGGATGAGTGCCAACACATTTAGTGCTAGAACAATCAAGAACCTCCTTGGTTGTTTCATGAAGTTTTTCTTCATGGCAACCAATGACCCTTGGATCTCATCAATCAAAGCCTAGCACTCATCATAAAGTAGGGTTACATAACCCTTGGTTAAGTAAAATCCTAACCGATACAATATAATCAATTGTTGATATATCAATATATAGACAAATATATTCAAGCATTTAAATTGTAGAATATATACGGATATATACATTCAAAACAATTATAGATCGTATATCATATACGATTAAATATGATCCAATCAATATATATATATATATATATATATATATATATATATATATATATATATATATACGTACTTAAAAATAAGACACTTTGAATTTATAAAAATATATGTTTATAAAAATTATTATTTTCCCAAAGATTGTCTTGTCAAAACAATTGGAGTAAATCCATAGTTTAATTGAGAAGATATCCCGAATCTATCTCATCGGCTTCAGAATAACTAATATAACTGAAATTTCTCAATTAAAACTAATAATTATTAAAAAAAACTATATAATCACGTGCAATTCTCAATTGTGCACGGATTACAATGAAAAATAGATATATGCTATTTTGCGGGGTGTTATACACCTGGCCTGGGATTATAGACAAAATTTGAGAACTGATTGCATCTACTTCTTCATTGGTAGGTGCTAAAGTAGCAAATTTTTCAAGAAAGGTTGAGTCATTAGATTTAGACTTAACATCAGGATATATCGAATCTATCAATGACAATAGTCCATCTGTTCCTCTAATTAGAAGGTCTTCTAGAATTTGTAACCAATCTCATTCAAAATCTTTGGCAACAGACTAACCGAGTACATTTCCTTCACTGACATCTAAAATTCACTCTGCAAATTGTTCCTACTCATAAATGTGCACAACCTAATAGCCTCATGTTCTTCGTCAACTCATACACCTTACAGTGTGACCAAACTTGTGATAGTTGCAATGATGAAAACACATTGTGGGCAGAGTTTGCCTAAAAATCTCCCCCGAGAACCATGATTTTACCAACAAATACGACATCATCTGTAAATGGATTGCTCAATATCATTAGGACTCTATTAGTTTGACCCTTCGGCCTCAAATGCATGATTATACATCATTGACGCTTCATCCCAAATGATTAAATAAGTTTTTTTGTATAAGAAGGAATAGTTTTTCTTGCTTGCTTATGGAATATGTCTAACCTTCATGCAATTATATTAGAATATGAAATTTGGAATGTGCGGTTCTACCTCCAAGCAATAACAATTAAGCTATTCTAGAAGAAGCCATTGTTAAGACAATTTTGCCTTCTGACCGGAACTTGTAACTATACCTTCCATAAGAAAGTTTTTCCTGTACTGCAGCTTCCATGGACAAAAAAGAGGCCATTTCTACTGCTGGAGTGTGCCATGGTCACAACTTCTAATATTCTAAGTTTTTCGATAGTCAGTTTTTTATACAATTTTTCAAACTCTCTATTCAATTTGTCGACGTCGTAACCCAATTCATTGCACACATGCAGACTTAAGCATAAATGTACTTCTACATCCTTAGGGAATGGAAACAACGGGAATTCTTTAATAGACCGGTCATTTTGTTTCAAAATATTCTCTATTTCAACAAGACCAATATTTTTAAATTGATTTTCAAGTATTTATACTAAAATCCATAGCTTCTCTCCTACATCTATGTAGTATGTCATCCGATAGTGATTTCTAGTGGTTCCATAGCTCATTCAGAATCGTTGGCTCACAAAACATCATATTGATGCCAAAAACTTTCGCATCCCATGTCCAGATGAAAAGGAAGCTGCTTCGGTCAATGCTTGATGTCTCTAATAACTTGAGCGCGCAACATCAAATAGAAAATTATGATGAATCACTCCATTCACTATTTTTAAGTGTTCATAACTCATTACACCACGAACCACACATAACAACATTCGTAAGTAAAACTGTTTGCCAAAGGTTAGTGGTGCAAAATACAACCAACCAATTGTGAACCCCTTATATCTTCTTGTCCATTCCTTATGCTCTTTATTCCATACCCATTTAGATAAATTCGGTAAGTTCTCGGACACCTTCATACAACTGACCTGCTTCAAACAACCGATTAACCTTGTTTTATCTAATTTTGATCTTGAAAGAATATCTACAAAATTTTCATCTTCGTTGTAACATATATTCTACTCATCTGCTAAATAGAATTGTAAATTTCAACAGCAAAATGATGACTATGAAAATTGAAATAAAAAATCTGCCAACATGCTTCAATCAAAGAAACATAACGACTGTCCAAATATTGTTGAATTTCATTTGCTTCATTATCTTCTATGATTACTGAAGATCCGTCATGACCTTTAAGAACATATTTGTATAGATATTTGATTATAGGATGATCACATTCTTTGTATATACGTGCATATGGCACCACCCACTGATTGCCAACAATCCTTGGGTTATTGCCGCTTGTTATATATGTTCGACTATCATTACGACAATGATACAAAACATATCCATGTTTGTCAATCGTGGTTTCTTCTATATAATTTCTTAGGTACATTTTTTGGCGTACACCCTTATCCATACATGCTGACTTCGGATTAAACACATCGCAGAGCATATTAATCATTGATCGAAGCACAGTTTTATGAGGTTCGGGATATTGATCCTGGTCTGAAATCTCTATTGATACTAACTTAACAATATCTTCAACAATGACAGCCTTATCTTCTACCCAAACAGTAATGAAGATATGTGCATAAGGGACCCTTCTCTTCTGAAATTCAATTACATGTAGTTTACAAAACGCATACAATATTTATTTTGAAATATGTTAATAATTATTTAGGAACATGTTAATTTTATTTTATAAAAGTTATCAATTACCTAGAAAAACCGTTCCAAACATCTTGCTTTGTTTGATATCTTTTATGGGCTCCTTTAACTTTAAACTGAACACCCTAGTAACAATATCTGGCCTATCTTCTTGTTTCTTATTTGGAAAATTTTGCAGTGGTTCACTAATCTCAGGCCACTTAGGATTGCACATGAAAATTATAAAACAATATGGTGGTCAAGCCCAAGGACATATTGTGATGGATCTTGATAGTGTCTGTACATAACGCAGGGTCCTGCGGTAAATGGGGATGGTAGAACAAACCCTTTTCCAACTGCCCTTGCCATAGTTTCTCTTGTGAATGCATCCTGCAGACCACCCAATAGTTCACATCATATGGTTTCTTGGTTATTCCTCACCCAATTCAGGCGTGCTGCTCTATTGCAACATATGTTTCAACACAAAATTGTTGGGTGAGCCGACCACTTTCTAAAAGGGCTGCTCATGTGGATGGAAATGCAAACGGAATGCATAAAACTCCCAAATAGAAAACATATATTGCCTACCAACTACAATTCCATCATTGTTTGTATATCAGTTCTCCACCATTCCCGCCAAAAGGAAAAAAGCAAGGGGTATTGTAGAAGCATGTGGCATGGTTGTGTTTCGGTTATCCATTTTAGGTATCCACTTCTCATGGAGATTACAATATCCCATTCTGAAACATCTTCAAAGCCATCTCCAACCAAGAGGCCAACGACCACATCCCTCATTGGTAGGACTGTAGGATATACTGAAGCCCATCACATGCTCTTTCATTTACAATACAGATTCTTTAATTTCTTGGCACCGGATCTAGGTTTGGACTTCCATCTGGAGGATGAAGAATATCTCTTGCACGATGAAACATATTTACTTATGGGTTAACTTCATCTAACATATTTTGCAACATTACTAACACATCTATTGCAACACCCCATACATAAGAGTGTATATATATAATATTATATGAAAATGTATAATATATATATATATATATATATATATATATATATAGAGAGAGAGAGAGAGAGAGAGAGAGAGAGAGGACACTTCTGTTGTGCACTACCCTCTGTGTGCACTCCGTGTGAACTTTTTACACGGAGTGCACATGGATGATCCGAACCAGTCACATTGATCTACACGTCTAAATTTGTCTAAATATATCAAATCAAGCAATTTGAAATTTATTTGCCCATCCGTTGAAGTGTTACAAAATTGTATGGCAGAATATCGTTTGTTTTTATACTAACTTGATGGATGGGCTAATGAATTCCAAATGACTTGATTTTACATATTTAGACTAATTTAGACATGTAGATCAATGTGAAAGGTTCGGATCATCCATGTGCACTCCGTGTAAAAAGTTCACACTTAGTGCACACGGAGAGTAGTCGACAACAGAAGGGTCCTATATATATATATATATATATATATATATATATATATATATATATATATATATATATAATAAAACACAAAGGAAGCTATCAAGTAGCTCTCCTTTAATCCCAAAAAAATCAAAGGCCGAGATCTAACCTCACAAAACACATTTTCCCGCTATCAAGTAGCTCTCCTTTAATCCCAAAAAAATCAAAGGCCGAGATCTAACCTCACAAAACACATTTTCCCGCCAAAAATTATATATATATATATATATATATATATATATATATATATATATATACTAGATTTGCCCGTGGCCACGTGCGTACGACACGTCTTCAAAACGATACAACATATGAAAAGTCTTATAAATAGTAAATCAACAATTATGTATATGAAGTTTGAATAGTATAATTAGTTGTAAATAAAAGTCCATGTTTCCATTAGTATATGGTGAAAAATAATTATAAATTGGGATATAAAAGTCCATATTTCTATATATATATATATATATATATATATATATATATATATATATATATATATATATATATATATATATAGGAAATGCTCCATTGAAAACATATTGTAGCATGGAAAACGTGAAAACAAACCTGGGGCGTTATTGGGAACAACGGCCTAGGTTATAATGCATTATAACCTAAGCCGTTGTTCCCAATAACGGCCTAGGTTGTTTTCACGGATTTTCACAACATTTGCATTTTCTATGGAGCATTTCCCTATATATATATATATATATATATATATGTATATATATATATATATAAAATAAAACACAAAGAAAGCTATCAAGTTGCTCTCCTTCAATCCCCCCTAAATTAAAGACCCAGATCTAACCTCACAAAACACATTTTCCCTCCAAAACTCAAATTCAAATCCTTTCCAAAACAACTCATTTATTTATTTAATTATCTCTCTCTCTCTCTCTCTCTCTCTCTCTCTCTCTATATATATATATATATATATATATATAACTTTATAAAAAAATCAACAAAAATAAAAAAACTTATAAAAAAATAATAAAATATTTTAAAAATATTTTACAAAAAAAATTTAAAAATTGAAAAAAAAAATTAAAAATTTTAAAATAAGAAAACTTTTAAATTTTAAAAATTTTTAAAATTAAAACATTAAAAACTTTAAAAATAATTTTAAAAAATCAAAAACTTATAAAAAAAATTTAATTATAAAAAAATTAATTATACAAAATTTAAAAAATTTTAAATTACAAAATTTTAATTTTTTTAAAAAAAATTTAAATTAAAAAAAATTTGAAATTTTTTTTTAAAATTTAATTTTTAAAATTTTTAAAATAAAAATATATATATATAATTTTAAATTTTAAATTTTTTGAAATTTTGAAATTTTGAAATTTTGAAAATTTGAAAATCTCAAAGCAAATCCAAATTCAAATTCAATGTCGAATCCCAATCAAGAGGTCGTCGCCGATATCTGATCCGCTGTTGATTCCGTATCGGTGACTCCCTTCCATCAAATCGAGTGCGAATATCAAGTGACTCCGTATTGGCGACTCCCTTCCACCGAATCGAGAGCCTCTATATGCGATATGACGACTTTAATTTCATCTCATTAACCGAATTCTCATTCTAATTTTAAATTTTGTGTGTGGAGGGGATTACTCAGTTTTTTGTTGACTCGAATTTTGTGTGTGCTTGGGATCTAAGTTCAGAGAGCTATGATTGTTTTATTTCTGGGTTTAAAATTTTTTAATTTGGTGATTTATTTGATGAGTTTTTTATTTGTTTTGATTTAAGGTGTATGCAAGTGAGAGATGGATTATTTGGTGGCCTCAATTTGGGCTTTCAAACCATAGCAGGACAGGTAAGCTGACCAGTAATCTAAAATAACTTGGCAAATATGCAACATTAATTTCTTTACTACATAAGAAATCATGGATAACATAACATATAAGAACTTTTAGTATATGTTTGGATATATAGGATTAGGATGACTGGAGTTTACCAGTGAAGGTTGCAAACTCTCCGCTCAAGAAAGACATCTAAAGTAAATTTGTTATTTATCCATTTTGATTTTTTTTATAATGGTTCAATGGGAAGACAAAGTGGAGATAAAAAAATGATTAGCTTGGTTTAGAGTGTTGAGAACTTCATGTATTTCATTTTGGTTGAAATAATAATAAAAGGTATTTCAATTGCAAACTGAGTTTCAGACAAACAAATGTTTAGATTATTGGTATTGTAGATGCATTCACACCTGCACTTGCGTTACCATTGTATTTTAGACATGCTCATAGTGGTTATGGGATTAGAGTAAGCTCTATAAAACCTATATGACAATGTCCTTGCATAACTATTACAAGTATCTAAAAGTAATGCTGAAGTTAAAAAAAAAATTATGCAGTGTTTCTAATAAGCAATATGCATTCCAGGTAAGTTCGAGCTAATGATCAAGAAGACGATGGTTGATCTTAAAGGTAGATATATTGCTTCCTCATATAATATGTTTGCTACTTCAATTAATTTGCTGAACCTCCAAAACTATTTTATATAATCAAACCAGGTGCACCATTCCGAACCATCGTTAGAGTAATTCAACGGTTGTGGGAGCAATTCCGAATGGCGAACTACCTCTAGTTCGCTTATGAGCGAACTTGCGAAGTAGAATCGAGCCAAGTGTTGGACTCCGAACCATCGTTAGAGTAGTACAACGGTTGTGGGAGCAGTTCTGAATGGCGAACTACCTCTAGTTCGCTTAGGAGCGAACTTGCGAAGTAGAATCGAGCCAAGTGTTGGACTCCGAACCATCGTTAGAGTAGTTCAACGGTTGTGGGAGCAGTTCCGAATGGCGAACTACCTCTAGTTCGCTTAGGAGCGAACTTGCGAAGTAGAATCGAGCCAAGTGTTGGACTCTGAACCATCGTTAGAGTAGTTCAACGGTTGTGGGAGCAATTCCAAATGGCGAACTACCTCTAGTTCGCTTAAGAGCGAACTTGCGAAGTAGAATCGAGCCAAGTGTTGGACTCCAAACCATTGTTAGAGTGAAGAGTTAAAAGCAGAGAGATGTCGACAAGAGTAAAAAATAAAAAAGCTTTCTTTATTAATGACTAATAGTCGGCTGCTTCTAAAGTTGCCAGCCGTTATTACAAGGGAAAAATGAAAGAAAATCATTACAAGTAATAGGAGTGAAACGGTTCGACATCTCGAAATACTTAGAGAGGTGTTGGTGCTCTCTCTTGGTGTTTTAAGAGATGGTCGGTATTCCAAGTCCTGGGGATCTCCCTGCCTTCGAGATCTTCTAGTCTGTATGTGCCGGGGCGGACTACTTTGGAGATCTTGTAAGGTCCCTCCCAATTTGGGGCCAATTTGCTCTTCTGACCTGGGAATGAGATGGCTAACTTCCTGAGGACCAGGTCCCCTTCCTTGAGGTCCGCAAGGCGGACTCTCTTGTTGTATGCCAACTCGATCCTTCTTCGGTAGCTTTGTTGACGGATGGCAGCTCTTTCTCGGATCTCATCTATCAGGTCTAGACTTGCTCAGAGCTCTCTGGCATTTTGCTCTTCTTCATAAGCTATTAGACGAGGAGAAGGTATTCCGACTTCTAGGGGGATGATGGCCTCGGACCCATAGGTGAGATTGAATGGGCTCTCTCCTGTGGGGGTCCGTTTTGTGGTGCGGTAGTTCCACAGCACGTTGGGAAGCTGATCGACCCATAAGCCTTTGGAACATTTATCCAATCTCTTCTTAATGCGAGAGAGGATCTGACGGTTAGCATTTTTGGCTTGGCCATTCGATTGGGGATGAGAAACGGAGGAGAACCGGTGTTGGATGGCAAGGTCTTCGATAGAGCTCGGAATGCAGCCCCGGTGAACTGGGTTCCGTTGTCTATTATCATGACCCTAGGGACGCCGAATCGGCAGATCACGCTCTTTCAAAAGAACTGAACAACCTTGTTCTCGGTGATCGTGGCCAAGGGTTCGGCCTCTATCCATTTTGAGAAGTAGTCGATCGCCACGACTAAGAATTTGAATTGTCCGGGAGCTGGCGGAAATGGTCCTAGCAAATCCATCCCCCACATTGCGAAGGGGATTGGACTTGATAGGGAAGTTAGTGGAGCTTGCGAGAGGCGTCGAATGTCGGAGTACTTCTGACAGAAGCTGCACTGCCGAACGTGCCGTTCGGCATCTTGTAGGAGAGTGGGCCAAAAATATCCGTAATTCAACACTTTGCGTGCTAGAGCTCTGGAAGCCGAATGTGCTCCACCGATGCCCTCATGAAGTTCTTGCAGGGCGTAGTCGGCTTGTTCGGGGGAGAGGCATCTCAGGTAGGGTCGGTCGTCTACCTGTGTGAAGGAGCGTTTATATAAGATACCTCCGATCAGTGTGTAACGCTCGGCTCGGGTTCTCACTCTCCGAGCTTCCTTGGGATCCTCGGGGAGGAGTCCTTCCCTTAAGAATTCGACGAGGGGTTTCATCCAGTTGTCTTCGAGCAGGACAGGCAGCGACTCCATAGAGTCGGGAGTTTCGTCCTCTATACTTGGTTTCAGAAAGACTTCTATCAAGACGGTCTGCTCGAGACCTTGAAAGGAGGAAGAGGCTAGTTTGGAGAGGGCGTCGGCTTGAGCATTTTCTTTCCGGGGTATGCGTTGGATGAAGGCTTCTTCAAACAGTGCCATGAGGCTCCTGACCTTGGCTAAGTATTTAACCATTCTGTCATCACGTGCTTCATATTCGCCGAGGACCTGATTTACGACTAGCTGAGAGTCGCTAAAGATCCGGAGGCGTTGGGCCCCTACGTTTCAAGCCATTCCAAGGCCGGCTATGAGTGCCTCGTATTCTGCTTCGTTGTTCGAAGCCTTGAAGTTGATACGGAGGGAGTATTGGAGGACAAAGTCGTCTGGGTCTGCCAGAATGATCCCTGCCCCGCTTCCCTCATTGCAGGAGGACCCGTCCACATAAACCGACCAGACGGGTGGTCCCTTCACTGTTCGGCTGGACTCGGGAATGGTACTCTCAACTATGAATTATGCTAAGGCCTTAGCCTTGATCGCGGTCCGAGGCTGATAAGTTATATCGTGCTGGCTCAGCTCGATAGACCATTTCATAAGGCTACCCGAGGTTTCTGGCTTGTGGAGGACCTGCTTCAGCGGTTGGTCGGTTAGAACGACCACCGAATGGGACTGAAAGTACGGGCAAAGTTTTCTTGCAGCCATCACCAGGGCGTAAGCCATCTTTTCTATCTTCGGGTAGCGGAGCTCGGCATCCCTAAGTACCTTGCTCACATAGTATATGGGCTTTTGAGCCCGGTCTTCTTTCCTTACTAAAACAGCACTAAGGGACTGCTCGGAGGCCGCTAGGTAGAGGTAGAGGGGTTCGCCAGGAACTGGTTTGCTGAGGAGGGGAGGATTGACGAGGTAGGCCTTGAGCTGGTCGAAGGACTCCTGTTGCTGTTGTCCCCATTCAAAATCTTTAGCCCCCCTGAGGGCCTTGAAGAAAGGGAGGCATTTCTCCCCGGACTTCGAGAGAAAATGCCCTATGGCGGCCAGGCGGCCTGTTAACCTCTGAACTTCCTTAACATTCTTGGGAGGGGCCATGTCTAATATGGCCTTGATTTTCTCAGGGTTTGCTTCAATTCCTCGTTGGCTAACCATGAAGCCGAGGAACTTTCCTGACGAGACTCCGAACTCACATTTGTTCGGATTGAGTCTCATGTTGTGCTTTCTCAGAACATCAAACGCTTCTTGGAGGTCGGTTACATGATCGGCACCTCGGATGCTTTTTACAAGCATGTCGTCAACATACACCTCCATGTTTCGGCCGATTTGAGCTTGGAAAACCTTGTTGATGAGGCGTTGGTATGTGACTCCTGCGTTCTTCAGACCGAAGGGCATGACCCTGTAGCAATAGAGGCCCTGGTCGGTCACGAATGAGGTCTTTGGGATATCCGGAGGGAACATCCGGATCTGGTTGTAGCCTGAGAAGGCATCCATGAAGCTGAGGAGTTCATGTCCCGAGGTGGCATCGATCAGAGTGTCAATACTCGGAAGAGGAAAGGGATCCTTGGGGGCAGGCCTTGTTGAGATCAGTAAAATCAATACAAATCCTCCAAGTCCCATTGGACTTCTTCACCATTACTACATTTGACAACCACTCGGGATAGTTCACCTTTTGTATGAACCGGGCCTTCAAGAGCTTGTCCACCTCCTCTTTTATGGCTAGCTGGCCCTCGGGGGCGAACTTGCGCCTCTTCTGCTGAACCGGTTTGGACCCCGGAACAACGCTGAGGTGGTGGACCAAGAGCTCTTCCGAAATTCCGGGCATGTCTGCAGCTGACCAAGCAAAGAGATCTCGGTTCCTTCGGATGCACTGTACAATGTCCGAGCATAGGGCGGACGGGAGGGTCTTGCTAACAAAAAACTTTTGAGTTGGATCCTGCTCAGAGAAGAGCACTTCTTCTAATTCGTCCACCGGTTCGGACGTTGGTCGGGCAGCATCTTGGGGGATTTCTAGGGTTTCTAAGGAGAGGACTGGACCGAGGGTAGAAGTCATGTAGCACTTACGGGCTGTTTCCTGATTGCCTTTTACCTCCCCTACTCTGGCCCGAGTTGGAAACTTCATTTTGAGGTGATAGGCAGAGGGGACGGCTTCAAGGGCAGCTAGGCCGGGCCGACCTAGAATGACATTGTAGGCTGCGCGGACATCTACGACCATGAAGTCCATCGACTCCGTTCGGGTGGTAGGAGTTTTGCCAGCAGTTACGTCTAGGGTGATCACCCCTTCAACAGTCACTGGCACTCCCGTGAACCCATGGAGCGTGTAGCCGGCGGGCTTGAGTCTGTCTCGGGAGAGCTTTAGGCCTTTAAAAGCGGCGAGGAAGAGGATGTTAACGGAGCTGTCGTTGTCCACTAGGATCCTCTCCACTTTGAAGTTCGCCATGTGGAGGCTGATGACGAGTGCATCACAATGAGGGGTGCGGACACCTTCAAGATCTTTGTCTGAGAATGTGACGGGCACTCCGAGGCCTTTGGGAGGAGGGGTGGCGCGAACCGAATTGACTTCTCTTATAAATGCCTTTCGAGAGGAGTTTGAGGAGCCCCCCATTGGGCCCCATGGATGAGGTGCAGGACACGCTCCTCCTCGAAGTCGAGCGTTTCATCGTGTTCCGGACGCTTATTAGCCCCCCGAGGCGGGGGAGGAAGTTCGGCTCGGTCCCTTCTGACGAACCTGGTCAGCTGCCCCCTCTGGATGAGGGCTTCTATCTCATTCTTCAGGCCCGACAATCGTTGGTGTCGTGGCCGTGGTCCCGGTGATAACCGCACCACTTCTCTTTATCCCTTTTCTTAGCAGGGGTGTTCATCCTCGGAGCAGGAGGTATGATCCCTTCCTTCTCAACTTCCATCAGAATGGTAGAGACATTAGTGGTGAGGGGAGTAAACTTCTCGAATCTGGGGGGAGGTCGGTGCTGGCCGGTATTATCCTTCTGGAGCTTTTTGGCTCCTTCCTCTTCTGTTCCCTTTCTCTTAAACCCGGAGGAAGACCCCTCCAAGTTGGGGCGGTGTTCGGCCTCTTTGGCCCGAATGTACTTTTCACTTCGGAGGAGGAGGTCAGAGAAGTTCTGTGGGGGTTTCTTGGCGAGGGAGGAGCGGAGGTTGGAATTGAGGACATTAGATTAAAATGCTGCTGCAGCGACCGACTGATCGAGGGATGCTATGGACCGGGCTTCAGCTGTGAACCTCTTCACATAGTCTCTCAACTTCTCACCCTTCTTCTGGTGGAGGTACAGTAGCGAGATGCTGGTCTTCTCAGTTCTACGGCTACTTACAAAATGGGTGACGAAGAAGGTCTCGAATTGCTCGAAGGAGAATATTGAGGACGGGGCAAGGCGAGAGTACCATTCTCGAGCCGGATCCTTGAGAGTGGCGGGGAAGGTTTTACAGAGCAGAGCATCGGAAGCTTGATGGATGAGCATTAGGGTCTTAAAGCTCTCGATGTGATCGACGGGGTCCGTCTCCCCGGAGTAGGTCTCAAATTGAGGGGGCTTGAAGCCGATTGGTACTGGTGCATCCATTATAGTTCGGGAAAAAGGAGGTTTGCTAGGACGAAGGGTCCTTCCTCTAAGTTCTTCTTCTCGGTCTAACTGACCCAAGCGCCTCTCCATTTCATGGAGACGGCGGTACACAGCGTCGTCCCTTCGATGGTAATCAGCCGAGCCTCTAGACTCGTCTTCGTATGAGGGAGAGCGGGGGCTACGACGACGGTAGTTCTTGGAGCGGCGAGGACTTTGCTCATGCCGGGAGTTGCTGGGAGCTGGAGGAGGAGATGGGGACCGTCGGCGAAGACTTCGAACCGGAGGAGGAGAGGGGATCTTGGGTGCATTGGTTTTGGGACGGAGATTGAGAGCTTGTAGGACGGTCGCTTGGAACTGCTGGAACTTGGCACGGGTGATGGGTACCGCATCGTTCTTAGGCTGTTGCCGACCCGTAGGGAAGTGTGGCCTTCTTCGGTAATGCTCGGGGGACTCTCTCCGCCCCCTTCGGATAGGGGACCTTCTGTATTCTCGGCGGCGAGGAGACCGCTCATCCGGACGGTGTTGGCAGGAGGTTCCCTCTCGGGCCCGCTTTTCATCCAGATGGCGACGAAGATCCTCATCCTTCTACCGATTGAGGACGGTGTTGTGGAGGCCGGAAGCTCGGGGATGATGGGAGGCCATTGTAACACCCCAAATTTTTTTTTTTTTTTTGTTTTTTTGAAAACTAAGTCTCCAAATTCAATTCTTTCAATTTCTATATCACTTTAATCATAAACTAAGAAAGTTATATTCCAGGAAAAATTTTGACAGAGTCTCCCCTGTAAATTTTACCCCGAAACACAAAAAGCTTACGGAATTCTGCTCAAAATTCCGTAGCTCACAAACCACATAATATTTTCATGGGCTCCCCAGGCCAAAATGAGCAGATACACACAGGCAATATAATATAATGCTCTGGGGGCCAAACTCATAACGGATTATCAAATATCAATTAAAAACTATGAATTTCTTTGAAAAACGAGGTAAAATCTTAGAAAAATCATGGTAAGACTTACCCCAGAGTCTGGTACTCCACGACAAGATGGGTACGGGTCACCAACATACTACACCACCTCACACTATACTCATCATCATCATATACAGGCTTATACACTCATAATACAATTTAAATCATAAATTTCACTATTCCTATAACTAAAGAATACACATTTTTTTTAAAAATAAAAAGTTATACTACCACTCCACGCCTCACCTCTGCACTGATGAGAACCTGCAACAGCGGGGGACCTAGGGTAGTCCTCAGACTCCCCTAACCTCCCAAACACTAAGGGGTTAGCCATTTCTGATGTGAGTATAGTTATTAATCTAATGACAAATTAAAATAGTATAAAGAAAATAATTTAAACTTACGAATACCAAATTAGGATAATGCCACCTGAATCCTGAACACAACAACATCGTCAATACAGTGATAAATCACATACTTTGCCAATCCTGCACTCAATTATTTAATTATCCATACTTCCCACATTTCATCATACACTTCACATCAACATCGTATATATATATAAATATACTTATCTTACATTCTCATAATACGAATATTCATCTTTCCACACTTATCGTCATATCAGCATTTCACTATTTATATTAATATAACTACATGATGTTATTACATCATTTCTCCAACTCTATTTAGCCATGCGTTTCATTTACTTATATTATGTCATCAACTCACACATTTATTTTGGAAGTTGTGCCGAGGCAGGTAGTTCCCACCATTTTCATGGAAATAGCGGGCGAGTAGTTCCCCGACACACTTCCAAGGTACACAAACTCATATCACAACACACTTTCTTTAATAACCATTTTCATACCCAATCTCATAATACAGGTATTTATTTTATTATGTTATAAAAGTATCACATCACAAACATATGTATCTATTCTCATACTACCGCCTTCCTTCATATCTTATGACATAATTACCACATCTCATTGCCCATGCGATTTACTCACATTTCATCACATCATTAACACTTCATTAATTAGAACACTTATACTCATTGCATCAGAACCATGTTTTATAGCTCATTCACATCTTATTATATCACTTTAGTAATTTCTCATTCTTATAAACAATAAATCTTATTATCATTTTCACTTAATCCCCAAACACAATCTGGGGCCACACATATCACACCCCATAGCCGATAGCTCGGGTAATAATCACCGCACCCCAAACACACAGTTTGGATAATATCACATCACATCTCAAGCCGATAGCTTGGTTATTAATCACTTCAATCACTTATCATCATCACTTTACTTTATTTCTCATTTCCGTCAATCATCACCACTATTATATCAACTCACCCTGCGAATTATGCCAAGGCAGGTAGTTCCCACCATTTCCACAGAAATAGCGGGCAGGTAGTTCCTTGACACAATTCCAAGGTACAACTCACATCAACTGTATTTTACTTTAATGATCACACACATAATACCATTACTTCGTATTATTCATAAGAACATATGTCTCTTCTATTATTATCATTTTAAATTAACCACGCACTGCATTTATCACTTCTTTTCATATACTAATTCATAACTCATTCTCTTTCACATTTATTTCATTCACAACTACCTTCTTTGTCATTCACAATTCACAAGTCACTTTCCACTTTCTTTTCCACACGAAATTTACATTTTACCATTTACTTTCCTTTCCACGCACAATTCACATTTATTATTAACACTTAGTTATTTTATTAGTTTGTCGACCAGTGAGCCACAGTATCCCAACATACTGAAAGCCGACAGCCCAGTAAAACACGCGGACCGATGCTCACACAGAGTCTTACTCGTCCGAGGCTACGTCTTCCTCCTAGCCGAACTAGCGAGGGAACCACTAACCCCAAGTAGAACTTGGGTACTTCCTCCCGGCCGAAGCCAAGAGGGAAAAGCCACTGACCCCAGGTAAACTGGGTACTTCCTCGCGACGGCTGTCATCGAGGGAAAAACCACTAACCCCAGATAAACTGGGTACTTCCTCCCAGCCGATAGCCAGGAGGGAAAAACCACTGACCCCAGATAAACTGGGTACTTCCTCGCGACAGCTGTCATCGAGGGAAAGCCGGGCCTCAAGCCGATAGCTTGGGCGATAAAATCCTCGTGCCCCAAACATAGTTTGGGTCCTCGTGCCCCAAGCCGGTCCTTGGGTATTAGGAGGTCTAGCCCAAACCCCCAGGATTGCTGTAGGTACTGGTCAACAAAGCCATCTGTTATTAGCATTAATCATTTCATCTTTCCAGTTTACTTTATCAACATAAGGCATCATAGCTTTTAATTCAACAATAGCCACATCCTTGACTTTAACCACAAGAATAATAACACATTTTATTAACACTTACTATCTCACCTTTTATCTTGCATTTGATGCACATCTGAGGTCCACGATATTGATTATCATCTCGTTGTATCATATATATATGCATACCCCATGTCATTTAACATAGACACCATCATGTTATTTAATTTACCATAACATCACCCATTATGAATACCATGTTATTCGCTACTTCATTAAATCCCATATAAACATACACCAAGTCATTTATCATATAAACCAACATGTCATATTATTGCCCATTAATTCATTTCAAACATAATTAAAATGTAAACATGCACCCACTTATTTAATTTCGTCAATTATTGCATCACACATCATAATCATCTCTATATATTACAAATAAACATCACACATGCGGGTTTCCCATCATAAGGGGCCAAAACCACTTATTTCCTCTAATTAAGTCTTATAATATCTAATTATAGCATACTAGCTCATACATCCTGTTTCATATAAGTAAAATCACTTATAAGGGCTTATATGCCCCAAAACATGCACAAACGTGTACTATAATTACACAGATCTTCAAAACATGATCACAATCACTAAATTCATCTAATTACATCTTATAACATCCATCCATGACATGCTAGCCCATACACCAGGCTCCGCATATACCCGATTGCCTATATCGGCCTATATACCCCAAAAACATGCACAAAACATGCACGGGGTAAAACTATGCATAAATAATTTAATATATTTAGTTTTTATACATCAACACATCACATTAACTCATAATATAGGTTTTATATGCTTAAAATAATTAATTTCACTAAATTTCTCAAAAACCCATTTTCGGGCCCCTAAAAATCCGTATTTTCCTTGAAAATCAATTTTTGCTATAACTTTTTCAAAACATATCAAAAAGCCACGAAATTTGGCCACAATATAAAATATTTATAATTACAATATACTCACCTGACAGCTCGAGCAAACGATGCCCCACGTCCGTCCTGTAGCCAGTCGAAGTTCGACTTTTTCCACCTAAATAGGAAATTATAGGACCGATTAGCTTAAAACTCAAAACTCGGCCTACGAACCTCCAAACTCGAATCCGTCTTCACCCACACGTTACAAATGACCTAAGTAGCTGAGCTACATCGACGGATTTCGAATTCGAGTCCCAATACAAACATTCCCTTACTGGTTGGAGGCTTTCTAATAAGAATAATTCATATTTTCTAATTTCTTTAACCCTCTTTTCCTAATCTCACCTATTAAGGTTAATAATAATAATGAAACTCAACTACACCTCCAAACCCATCAAATTCTCACCTCTATATCGCTCAGGCATTTCACCGAATACCCGGCGTGCACAAAACTTACATTTTCATTCTCCATCTTTTCCATTAACTTCTAAGTCTACAAAATCCATTCTAAATTCATATTAATACTCTCACACTACTCCACAACCTCCCATACATTTTCTAAACTCACTAGAAGCAAGTTTCTTACTCCACTTCACATATTCTAAAATTTGGCTTTATGCCAAAATTAGAACTTCATGATTTCACCATGATATGCACCAATCCTAACTTCTAATATGTTCTATATACTCTCTTTTACCAACCCCAAACCCTAATTTATTAACAACTTGCAATTTATCTAACAATCCACTAATTCCTCAAATCTACCACTTCCAACATCTCTAAATTTCTCTACCAAAATAATCATACTCCATAAAATTAACCCAACTAAATTTTATACAATAAAATAAAAGGAGATATACCTTTCGGTGGTTGTTTCTCCAAATTGACTCCACCACTAGGTAGAGCATCCCTCACTTAGTCATCGCCCCAAATAAATTCGAAAATGATAAGGTTGTTTGGGTAGATTTGAGGAGAGAGGGAGAGAAGCCAAAGTGGGTTTCGGCCCTTTTGGCTTCGATCGGATCAGAAAAGAAAGAAAGAAGGAAACGGGAGGATGAGGGAAAGGGGGGAGGGGTTATAAGAAAATAATTTCCAAACTGATCCACTGTGGAAAATATTTACCAAACTGGTCCACTTTCGAAAATATTTACCAAAATTAGTCCATAACTGGTCTACTTTCGAAAATACTTGGGTTGAGGACAAATTACACTAAGGTGTTCTCCCATTATAGTAGTAGAGATAAAATTATAATAATAATAATATTTTTATAAATAGATATTTACAAATAGACCCCTAGACCTCCGAAATATTTCAAGTAAACCCCAACTCTTTTCTTTAATAGCACCAACAATACAAAATACATTGCAATTGTCTCGCAATAATCCTTCAAAATTATAAAATAAAATAAACAATATTTATTCACATAAAATCTCAACTCATAGCCCCCAATATATCAATAACACCAATCAACCACAAATATCCATACCAATATCAATATAAAAATAATAATAATAAAATATAGCTTTAAAATAATTCTCACCCCTACAAAATATAAAAACGAATATTTTCGGTATTTTACAAATTCGAGGTGTTATAGCCATCGAGTCCGAAGAGGCATTGTGGATGGAGATGTGGTCCGGATGGAGGGGCTGCTTCTGCGGGTTAGGACCCCTAGGAGGTTGCCGATTTTGTGGAGGAGGCAGGTCCTGTTGGAGTGGGTCTTCCACTGGAGGAGGAAGTTGCCCTTGCTGTGGAGCCGGTTGGATGGGAATGTCTTGTTGCTGATCGGAGTTGGGTCCTCTGTTGGACCCTCTTGATCTGACTTTCCTAGGAGGCATGGCTGGAGAAGATCTGACCAATGGGAAGAGGGGAGGTTTCTATTCATTAGTTTCCCACAGACGGCGCCAATCTGTTGCCGCTAAATTTGGTGTGGGGGCAAACAGATAGTATTTGTGGATTCTTAGGAAAACTGAATAGTAAACCTGTATACCTGTTCCGTCAGAGTATGACGCTGACTCCTGCCGATGCACCTGCAAAAAGTGCGAGACACCGGGGTTGTTCCCTTCGACGCACCCTCCGATGCTTAAGTCAGTAATCAAGGAAGATTATGAAAGAGCGCAAAAACTGGAGAAAGATTGATTACCTCTTAATGGAGATGGATGGGGGGTATTTATAGGCGTCTTAGGGAACAGATTAGGAATGTAATCCCCGTGATCTTATAAGGAATATACTCCTTGTAAACAGATTAGGAATGTAATCCCTAATTCCCAGTGGAGGGATAGGCATGAATCAGGGCCGTTGATTAGGATCTAATCAGAAACCCTAATTCTATCCCTCTGGATCGGGCTTTCTGCTGGTTGAAAACCGCACCCGATTGAGGTGGATCCGTTTGTGGGTTAGCGGGTTAGCGGGTTTTCGAGGAGGAGAACCAGTACCCGCTTCAGACCCATCGGTAGGTGAAATTACCGTTTTATCCCTGGGCATCAAGATTCGTGCCTGATTTGGACGATTCCGATTAAACCCCATTTTTAGCCATATCACTAATTTAGTTTTATTTGTGTTGATTTTTCATATTCAATTTATACGGAATTAATGACTTAGAATTTTTTAGTGCGGTTAGAGTAGAAAACCTTGCAAACGGCCTCCAAAAAATACGAAACTTTGCGAGTAGGTTGATCTCACACAGCACAAGCCACACCAACATGTAGAAGTGGGTTCGATTCACGGTTCGAGATATACGGCCGTATATCGCTTTTGGTTTAAAAAAACCTAATAAAACAGTATACGGACGTATCCCGCAAACCGTGAGTCGAAACTCACTTCTACAAGTTCGGGTGGCTTGCGCTACGTGAATTCGACTAAGTTAGAAAGTTTTATAAATTTTGGATGTCGTTTGTGTGATTTTCTCACGTTCCTCGCATTAGAAGTTAATGACCTAGAATTTTTTTAGTGCGGTTAGAGTTGAAAACCTTGCAAACGATCTCCAAAAAATACGAAACTTTGTGAGTAGGTTGATCTCAAGCAGCAGAAGTCACCCCAACTTGTAGAAGTGAGTTTCGATTCACGGTTCGAGATATACGGCAGTGTATCACTTTTGGTTAAAAAAAACTAATAAAGCAGTATACGGACGTATCTCGCAAACCGTCAGTCGAAACTCATTTCTACAAGTTTGGGTAGCTTGCGCTACGTGAATTTGACCAAGTTGAAAAGTTTTATAAATTTTGAATGCCGTTTGTGCGGTTTTCTCACGTTCCTCGCATTAGAAGTTAATGACTTAGAATTTTTTAGTGCAGTGGCAAACGCCTTCCAAAAAATACGAAACTTTGCGAGTAGGTTGCTCTTACGCAGCAGAAGCCACCCTAATTTGTATAAGTGGGTTTTGATTTACGGTTCGAGATATACGACCGTGTATCGCTTTTGGTTTTAAAAAACCTAATAAAGCAGTATACGGACGTATCTCGCAAATCGTGAGTCGAAACTCACTTCTACAAGTTTGGATGGCTTGCGCTATGTGAATTCGACCAAGTTGAAAAGTTTTATAAATTTTGGATACCATTTGTATGGTTTTTTCACGTTTCTCGCATTAGAAGTTAATGACTTAGAATTTTTTAAATGCGTTTAGAGTAGAAAACCTTGCAAACGGCCTCCAAAAAATACGAAACTTTGCGAGTAAGATGGTGTCATGCAGCAGAAGGCACCCCAACTTGTAGAAGTGGGTTTCGATTCACGGTTCGAGATATATGGTCATGTATCGCTTTTTGGTTTTAAAAAACCTAATAAAGCGGTATACGGCCGTATCTCGCAAACCGTGAGTCAGAACTTATTTCTACAAGTTAGGGTGGCTTGCGCTACGTGAATTTGACCATGTTTCAAAGTTTTATAAATTTTGGATGCCGTTTGTGTGGTTTTCCAAAGTTCCTTGCATTACAAGTTAATTACTTATAAAGCATTTAGTACGGTTAGAATAGAAAACCCTTCAAACCACTTCCAATAAATACGAAACTTTGCGAGTAGGATGGTCTCACATAGCACAAGCAACCCGAACTTGTAGAAGTGAGTTTTCATTCACGGTTCGAGTGATACGGCCGTATATCGGTTTATTTGGGCTTTTGTACAACCAAAAGCGGTACACGCCCGTATCTCTCCAACCGAGAGTTGAAACCCACTTCCACAAGTTGGGGTGACTTATGCTACGTGAATCCGACCAAGTTGACTTTTACTGCTTTTTTTGTTGTCATTTGTGCGTTTTTTCTAGGGTTGTTCACACTTTGGTTAAAAACGATTTCCGAACTGAACCGAACCGAAATTTGTCAATTTGGTTCGGTTTTTCGGTTTTTCGGTTTGGTTTTGACCCGTACCGAAGTTTTTATAGAGAGTTCGGTTCGGTTTTTGGTTGGCTTTTGAATAAACCGAACCGAAATAAAAACCGAAGTTTTTTTGGACCCATGGCATATATATGCATAAAAGGAGCGTCGTTTCTGCTGCTCTCGCACTCTACACTTTTACTATCATTTTTCAACCAAAAAAAATGTCACGATTAGTATCACAACTAAATGTTACTATTCAGATTTTTAGTTACTGTCCTTCATGTCCAGTTACTATTCGGATTTTTAGTTACTATCCTTCATGTCCAGTAACAAATCAAGAATAGTTCATTAATTAATGAATTGTTTTTTGCATGTAGACCCATGAAAAATTACCTGATTATTGAAGATACCAACTTTTATAAACTTATTAAGTACTAATATCTTCAGAGTTATTCGATGGCAAGCAAGACCACTTATTATTGGTGTTGGTGTAATAAATATAGTTTATTATTAATATTATTAGTATAGTACCGGGGGTTGGAATCTGTTGGTTCCCTTCCCCTCTTTAGCCTGGAACCAATGTATAGTTATAGATTTTGTTAAGAGTTAATTATTTAGCTAAAAATAATTAGTTTATTATAATTGGTATTCTGGTTATACAAGAAGAATGCATGTATAGTCGTATAGATAGACATGCTAGCTTCTTAAGAGGTGTAGGGCAGGAGGCCTCATTTTATGAAGATAAGTTCCACTGCACGTATCATAATGTAATTTGATGGAGTATATAACAATCTGATGCACAATGAGTGATAGATGCTAAGCGAACCCAAAAATGATGGAATTCCAAGTTTGGTTAGTTCGGTTATTAACCGAACCGAACTGATAAAATTCGGTTCGGTTTAAACCGAACTTGTAGAGTTTCGGTTCGGATTTCGGTTTCAGTTTTACCAAACCGAAAAGTTCGGTTCGGTTCAGTTCGGTTTTGAACCGATGAACACCCCTAGTTTTTTCCACAATCTCGGTATGTTTATGGATGATAAATAAATGGATGTAACGCATACCAACTATATTTAAATTTTTTTGTACATAGATAAATGGCTAGAACAAGGCAACTGAGAAGTCCGTCCGGTACCACTAGTGGCGCACCAACTACGGAGGTAAGATTGATTATTATTATTGGTTTTAAATACAAATATGTAACATTATCTCAATAATAACATTTGTTATCTTTATTAGTGTATGTTGGTGGCCGTCAATCTACATCTGCCGAGGCAGGTCCATCGTGCTCGGTTCCTGTTACACCACCTGGACCCGTGGACACAAACTTACTCACGTTGCAACCCAAACACCAATCTAAAGCCATGTGGAATGGGTCCGATAAGAAATATAACTTCCGAAAGCATGCGGTTTTTCCTTTTGACGCCCGTATCACGCCGTACTTAGTTGAGGTCGGTTTCTACGAAGCTAAATTCATGGGGGGGAGTGAAGCTAGATCGGCCGCTACTTATAGCTCTTGTCAAGCAATGGAGGCCGGAGACCCATACATTCCACCTACCAGTGGATGAGACGAATGTGACCCTCCAAGATGTAGCAATGATAACTGGGCTACCAATAGATGGGATCGCCGTGACGGGGAACATGAACTTCGATCGAGTTGAAATTGTTCGTGATTTGCTCGGTATCGACCTCCAGTTGATAGTTCTCCAAAGAAGAGAGGTCGTTGAAAAAGAAATCCTCGAAAATGTTCCCGCAGATCATGATCCTTGTATGAACAAATAGAAGCTGCGAAAGATAAAGCGGAAGCTGAGGTTTTGGATGAAACTTTCGATGGTAAATCACTGTACATTAGTTGGTTGAAATTTTAGTTCGAAGAGGATTATTTGACCCCCGATTCGGACGAGAAAACCCTAACCTACTATGCTTGTGCATGCATTTTTAGTATGATAGGGGAAGTGATCTTCCCGAACTCATCTGGATCGACCGTGCCGCTAATGTACCTACGGTTGTTGGAAAATTTCCGTTATGTGGGCCGTTTCAGTTGGGGGAGTGTGGCATTGGCGCTATTGTATAGGAATTTGTGCACATGTTCTTTTGGTGCCGCACAAATGGGTAGCCCAATGGTACTACTATAAATCTGGAGTTGGGAATGCATCCACATCGGACGTTCCCGTATTATTGAAACAACACCGGATTGGTTGGCCGATCCGGGGGTGCCGGAGTTGTTACCTCCTTTAGGAGTATATTGGGTGGGACGGCACACATGGGTCGATAACCCACACCAATCTTTAACCTACTACAGAGATGAGTTAGATAACCTGCAGGACGAGTTCGTCAATTGGGAACCGTCCTCGACCGCCAGGTTGCAGAGGGTTCCACCGGTCTATTTAGACAATGCCCTTTGGTTGACGGCTGCACCACTTGTGAATTTTGGCATTGTCGAGTTCCAGTATCCTGATAGAGTGATGCGGCAATTCGAATATCAACAAAAGATTCCCGATATTCGGTACTATGATAAAAAGTTGCACGAGGTGAGGGGAACGAGACGAGTGCCCAACTTCGATTGGGTTGATTACCATCGTTACCATGTGGCCAACTGGAACACCATGCGGCATCAAATGACACCAAATATGATGTTCGTCGTGATACCGTATGATGACTCCCTCCAACAGGCATACATGATGTGGTACAAGCGAGTAACACGGTTGTATGTTTCTTCAAAGGCCGTTGTACCAGCCGGTGTGCAGATTCCGATTTCTCCAACCCAGGCAGAACCACCTCCGGCATATTCCTCCTCCCAGACGATGTACCAACCAAAGGCTGAGACATATCAAAAAATGGTTAGTCAAATTTTATATAGTTAGTATGCATGTATTGTTATTTGAGGTGGGTGATATGTTAAGTATACATGTTGTTTAAATTATAATTTTCAACCTAATGTAGATTGAAAACACATGGGAGAACGTTCGGACAGCTACTCGCATCTTGAAGAGTAAGGTACCCGAGAGCTTTAAGGAGATAATGCGGGAGATGCTAAAGCCGTGCCATCGTACTCTTGAGGACACGGGTGAAGGTCCGCAACTTAAGGCGTATTTGAAAGCCAACGTGCCAGTAACGGGTTCTAGGCGAAAGAGCGTGACAAGGCAGGGAATTCACATCGCCGAGCCACAACAAGTGCAACAACAGCAAAATCCTGAAGAAGTTGAAATGGAGTAGTGGCGAATGACTTGGAATCCCCAGGGACACAAGGCAGACGGCGAAATCCTGAAAGGAAGCGAAACCTGCCCGAGCAATTCACACCAAGCGATCGCAAGCTGCGTGGCCATAAACGCTAGTATCTAATAGTCGGTTCGTTATTAGTAAATGGTTGCTGATTTTGTTATTCCAATAACTAATGCATAGTTTGTTTCTATGTTGATAAATTGTTGTAGGTAAATACCGGGCATGCGTGGAAGCCAACATGAAGTACGCCTTGATAATTTTTTTTTTTAATTTGGACATGTGTCAGGTTGTATAATTTTTGTGAAAATTTTTTATAACTGTATTAATTTGAATTAATTATGTATATTGGTTGACATTGTCTATTTGTATGCTTTAAAATTGTTGTGAAGTTATCTGTTGTATTATAGACATTGATGTGATGTGAATTTGTGAACAAATTTAGTAAAGTTGTATTTGTATCAACCAAAGCACATAGAGCCAAACACAGACAAAAGTTCTGTACAAATCTCTATACTTAGCCTGTTATTAACAATGACGGGTTAAATGAGTTTAACCCATCATTTGTGATGACGGGTTAAATAGAGAGATATTGGCAGTCCTTTATCCCCTACAGGCCAATTCTTAATAAAGTACTGCCAATATCGCTCTACTTAACCGGTTATTGTGAATAACGGGTTAAGATCATTTAACTCATTATTCACAACAACGGGTTAAGTAGAGAGATATTGGCAATACTTTATCCCCCTACATATCAAGTTATCATAATGGACTGCCAATATCTCTCCACTTAACCCGTTATTGCGGATAACGGGTTAAGATCGCTTAACCCATTATCCTCAACAACGGATTGAGTAGAGAGATATTGGCCCTACATACCAAGTTTTCATAATATACTGCTGATGCTGTTTATTTCTGGGGCACGTGTGGAAGCACCAGGTGTGAGTTCGAACTCAATTTGTATTGAAGGAGATTGCCGCTCGTCTGCCGACCTTCGGTTGACCTTCTGGGGCCTACGATGAGCTTGGAAAGGCGTTTGAAGGTTGGGCTCGGATCGGAAGGGTCGGATCCGAGGTCTTGTGTACCTGCAGACGGTCCTGAAACACCGGGGTTTGTCCCGGTGGCGGACCCTCCGACGCTCTAGTCAGTCTCTGTGAGAGAGTAGCAATAACTAGGTATATTTAAGTGGTAAAAGATTGATTACCTTCAAAAGGTGGATGAGGGTCTAGTATTTATAGAGAATCCCAACCGGGTTTGGTTCCGAAAGCCCATGGGCCTGACGTGGCAGAAGGCCCAGGGGGTTTAGGGCGGTTGCGGTGATACCAGGAGTGGTATAGGGCTGACGTGGCGAAACCCTTGGCGGTATTTGGAGCTGACGTGGCCCATCGTGAGTCCTCTGAGTCTCTGGGGGAATCGGAGGGCCTAGGCTGCGCCAGGTCACCCCTCCGCCCCGCCAGAGAGGGGGGACGGCATGAGGGACTGCTCCGGATCGGACTCCGGGGGATACTGAGGCTCGTCAGTACGAGGAAGCAGGCACTGTGGGGGCAAAACACGAGGTTCGGCGCCGACCCTGAAGGGGTCCGGAGCCGAGCCAGGTCGGTATTCTTGCTTTTCTGAATAGAAATTGTATTGGGCCTTGGATGGGCCTCAGGCCATTTTTACACTGTCACACAAGCCCCCCACTCCTGCAGGGGGTGCGGGAGCTAGCCGTGGAGGAGTGTTCATGATTGTACAAAAATGGGAGGGCGGATCATAGGGCCTTTCTGGAAGTGCTGTCCTGAAGCTTGGATAGGACCTCGAGCTAGTCGAGGGTCAAGGTGTAGGTGAAGGCGATGGCGAACCGTTGTCTCTTCCGGAGAAGAGTACCCTGGTGTTCGATTGAACCTCGAGGGGTCGAGGGATTACGCGTCGACAAGGGTGATGGCGAGCCGTTGCTTCTTCCTGAGAAGAGTACCCGGGTGCCAGACCGAACCTCGAGAGGAGGGGGAATTATGGGCTGGTAAGGGTGATGACTAGCCGATGGATCTTCCGAAGAAGAGTACCCGGGTGCCAGACCGAACCTCGAGCTGGCGAGGGATTGTGGGTCGGTTAGGGTGAAGGCGAGCCGTTGTTTCTTCCTGAGAAGAGTACCCCGGTGCCATGCCGAACCTCGAGACGAGGGGGAATTACGGGCTGGTAAGGGTGATGGCCCGCCGGTGGATCTTCCGAAGAAGAGTACCCCGGTGCCAGACCGGACCTCGAGCTGGCGAGGGATTATGGGTCGGTAAGGGTGAAGGCGAGCCGTTGCTTCTTCCTGAGAAGAGTACCCGGGTGCCAGACCTAACCTCGAGACGAGGGGGAATTACGGGCTGGTAAGGGTGATGGCCCGCCGGTGGATCTTCCGAAGAAGAGTACCCGGGTGCCGAGCCGAACCTCGAGCTGGCGAGGGATTATGGGCCGGTGAGGGTGAAGGCGAGCCGTAGTTTCTTCTTGGGAAGAGTACCCCGGTGCCAAGCCGAACCTCGAGACGAGGGGGGATTACGGGCTGGTAAGGGTGATGGCCCGCCGGTGGATCTTCTGAAGAAGAGTACTTTAGTGCTGGCGAAAGCGAGTCGTTATTTTGCCCGAACCGGCCCCGTATCGTGCTGCCAGCCTGGCACTGGGTGACGTCAGCGGCACGTGTTTCGAGGATGTGGCGTGATTTTCTAGGCGGTAGTTGTACGTCAATCGGTGAATAGTGACCGCGGAAATCGAGGAGTTGTTCTTATCCCCTATAAATGTTCCCCCCTCTCCTCCCGTCGCCCATTTCTCTCCTGCCTCTTACTTTTTGAAAAAATCCTTCAACTCTTCAGCGCTCGCCCCTTCAGCTTCCGGCAGCAAGGTCGTGTTTCCGAGGTGATTTCAGGTTAGTTGGTAATCCTGTTTTAACTTAGGCACGGATGGATAGGGCTCAGTCCGGCTCGTTGGCGTCGACCTCTGGGGAGGGGCCGGTAGGCGAGGAGGAGGTCGTACACAGCGTGAAGCCATTGCGATCTCGGAGGCATTTCGTGGTAGAAAGCAGCGACTCTGAGGAGGGGGGTGGCAGCTCAGATGAAGTCCAAACCCTAGGGTCGGCTTCCGGAGAGGAGGGTGGCTCCGAGGGAGAAGGTTCCGCGGGGTCTCCGAATCCGCCCGTTCTGGGGCGCTTGTCTACACCTTCGCCGGAACGGACTAAGAGGAGGAGGGTTCCGAAGAAGAAGAAATCGAAGAGTGGCGGCCCGAGCGACTTGGGGATAGGGTCGTCCGCACAACCCCGGCCTTTCCGTTGCTACCCCGACGATCTCTCCGATAAGGAGTCCTCGGGGGTCCAGCCGTCGTCGTCAAGCCGGAAGAGGTTGATGGTGGACGCCTCCCCGACCGCTCTGGAGGCAAGCGACTTGGGGGCTCTGCAGTTGGCCTACCACATAGGGCCCAGTTATGAGCTTATGCTGCCGAGTTCTTCTCTTCGACCGACCGATCCCCTGCCGGACAGGTATTGTATCTTCCCTGTGGACGCCTTTATCTCCGGCCTGAGGCTGCCCATCCACCCCTTCGTTCGGGAGGTGTTAAATTGGTCGTCCCTGGCGCCGATGCAGTTCGGGCCGAACTCCTGGAAGCAGATCATCTGCTTCGTGCTGTTGTGCGAGGAACGGAGGGTACCCTTACGGCTGGGCGTGTTCCGAGCGATGCTATTGATTGGCTCATCAGCAGAAGGGGTATATTATATCTCGCCTCGAGGTAAGGCGAAGGTTGTCCGCGGTCATCCGGATTCCATTAAGTTCTGGAAGAAGAAGTATCTGGTGATCCGGAGTGAGGACCCTTGGGCTATCCCTACTCGGTGGAACCATACTAAGCCGAGCTACCCAGCACCGGGGCCAGGGGATTTGACGGCGGAGGAGTGGAGACTCGTTGAGCGCCTCCGTCTGTCGCATAGCATTAATTGGGGGAAGGTGACGGAGGCCCACCTGGCGAACGTCGGACTGAGCCCCAGCCCGGCCGTGCCTCGTACGTGGTTGTTTCTTTCCTCACACTCTTCTTGTACTTTTTTGCTCATTTGTTCTTAATGGATCTCTTTACAGAAATGGATGAGGAGTCGATTAAGGCGCTGAGGCTCGCCATGAGGAAGACGAAGGGCCAGAAGAAGGATGTCGCGGTGAAGACCACCGAGTTGTCCCAGGTCGTCTCCGAGGTCCCCATTCAGCCGAGGATGAAGAGGACTCGATCAGAGACGGGTGGGGACGTCGTGGTCCAGGGGGGTTCGGATCAGGGTGCGGCCGCCGCGCCTGATAAGGGGAAGGGTCCCCCGGTGGATCCCGGACTTGAGGAGAGGCTTCGGCGAAGGTGGGTGCCGGATTGGTCGATCCGCGAGGGTGATTGCCTGGTCCGGGGGCGCCAGGCCGTGGAGGTTGCAGATAAGTTGGCGACCCCTCGGGACCGCTCGGATATGAAGTCCCAGACCCTGGACGAGGCGTATGTTCGTCTTGCGCAGGCCACGGTGCTGGTAAGTCGATCGAACCTCCTAGCTTTCAGGTGATGTTATTTAAGGAAGATTTCTTAGTAGTGTCTGGTCCTGGCAGGCGACCGTGCAGGGGGCCCATGTGAAGGGCCTCTACGAGGCGGCGGTGCAGCGAGAGCGAGATCGGGCTGACAAGGCCGAGCAGGAGGTGACGGAATTGAAGGGAGAGCTCGAAGGCTCTCGTAAGAGGGAGGCGGAGACGAAGGTGGCTTTTGACAAGGAGAAGGAGGAATGGGCGAAGGCGAGGTCGGCTCTGGAGGAGAGGTCGGAGAAGGAGAAGGATGAGGTGACTAAGTCGTGTCAGATCCTGGTGATCAATGCCCAGGATAGTAGTTATGCGAAGGCCCTCAGCCATGTGAGGCACTTTTATCCGACCATCGACCTGTCCAACTTCGAGTATGATATGGAGATTGAGGGGACACCGAAGACTCCTGGCGGACAAGGGTCAGATGACAAATTGGTTACCGACCCTCCAACGGATCCGGCTGATATCGAGGTGGGAAAACCCGCTGTATAATTTTTGTCTTTCTCTTTCCTTCTCTCGATTGTATTTGCCTTCCGCGGACTGGCCACCGCATTTTTTGTATGGGGAAACTGAATTTATAAAAAGAGGGTTTTCTGGCTGGCTAAGTGTTCCAACTTTGAAAAATTTCTGAACCTCCTTGCATATATGTCTTGAGCGGGCTGGTTCTCTTGTAGGTCACGGCTCCCCTTCCTGAGGTGGACCCCCTTCGTTCCGACGTGGCGTGGCTTCGAGGCAAGGTCGAGGCTTTAGAGGCCACCTTGGTTCGGTATCGAAAGAGGGCTCGCGACACTGATGCGGCCTTCCATTATTACAGGAACAAGTCTGAAGCCCTGAGTGAGGAGGCGAGCCGGCTGAGGAGGGCGATGGTGGATCGGGAGCTAGGGGGCGTTGGTCTTGGATACACCATGTCAAGTTCTTCGGTGCAGAGGCCTTCCTCCGAGAAGCTTCTTCGCGATGTGATAGTGGAAAAGGAGATGGAGATACACCGCTATAGGACCATGTTGGGTGTTTCGACATCTTCCTCGAGGGATCGGCGAGCTGAGGGGGCTCCCTCGGCGTTGCCACTGATGGAGCGCATTCGATCCGTGGATGCCCAGAGCTCCGTGGCCGGGGTGTCGACGATGGCGGAACCGAAGGATCGCCATGACGAGGAGAGAGTCCCCAGTCGTTTGGTCGGAGTGGTTCCTCCCTTTACCGGGTCCGAGGGGCCCTAAGTCGGAGATCCCCTTTAGTTTGAGATGAGGGGAGTGGTTCTGTAACGGTATTTGCTTGTTTTCTCCGTACAAAAAATAAAAGAGTATGAATAAAGCTTTCATTTCCTTCTTTGCTCTGGTTATCGGGGTGGTGAAGGGTGGTTTAGGCGAGGTCGGGCTCCGCTGATTCGTGAGGAATCGATGCGGGGCGACAGGGAGACCTCCTGCCCGTTGTTGGGTCGCACCTGCCGAGGCGTTTTGGGGATGAGACCCGAGGGAGAACCTTGATGCCGCCCGCCTTGCCCGGTACCGGGTCGGCGTTGCCGAGGTATTTAACTTTTGACAGAAGAGACTTCTTTTATACCAGACTGAGGGGGGGGGGGGGTCGCCGAAGCGGCCCTTTACACATGAATGTTTACAAAAACTTTTAATTTACTTAAGCCACGCTGGAGCCTAAGCTTGCTCTCCCCGGAATTTCATGAGGTGCTCAGCGTTCCAGGGTCGGCTGATGGGTCGGTCATTCATATCCGTCAGTCGGTATGTACCCGGGCGTACCGCCTCGACTACGCGGTACGGGCCTTCCCAGTTGGGAGCCAGTTTCCTCTTCTTGGTCGGGTCAGAGACGGATAGCTTTCGCAACACTAGGTCCCCTGCCTGGATGCTGGTGGGGCGGACTTTCTTGTTGTAAAATCTCTCGATCCGTTGCTGATAAATGCTCCTTCGGACCGCGGACTTTTCTCGTACCTCGGCGACGAAGTCTAGGTTAGCCCTCAGGGCGGACGCGTTGTCGTCTTCATCGAAGGCTATGATCCGGGGGGAAGGCAATCCGACTTCGACGGGGATGACTGCCTCAGTCCCATAGGTCAGATTGAAGGGTGTCTCCCCTGTGGGGATCCTCTGCGTGGTTCGGTGTGCCCATAGTACGCTGGGCAGCTCCTCCACCCAGAGCCCCTTGGGGGAACTGTCAAGGCGCTTTTTGAGGCCATCGAGGATTTGCCTGTTCGCATTTTCTGCTTGGCCGTTGGATTGAGGGTGGCAAATGGCGGAGAAACGTTGCTGGATGCCGATGTCCTGACAGAAAGATTGGAAGTTTTGCCCTTGGAACTGGGTTCCGTTGTCCGTGACGAGGATTCGGGGGATCCCGAATCGACAAATGATGTTCTTCCAGAAGAATTGTTGCACTTGGCGTTCGGTGATGCTGGACAGCGGTTCGGCTTCGATCCACTTGGTGAAGTAGTCGATGGCGACAATCAGGAATTTCTTCTGTCCTACCGCTGGGGGGAAGGGCCCCACAAGGTCCATTCCCCACATGGCGAAGGGCGTAGGGCTCGCCAAGGATCGGAGGTTGGCTTGAGGAAGCCTTTTGATGGGAGAGAACCTTTGGCAGGGGCCGCACCTCTTGACCAAGTCTTGCGAGTCTTGGAGCATGGTGGGCCAATAGTACCCTTGATTCAGAGCCTTTCGGGCAAGCGTCCTACTCCCCATGTGGCATCCGCCGATCCCCTCGTGCAGGTCTTTGAGGACGTAGCTGGCCTCGTCCTTGGCGAGGCAGCGGAGGTAGGGTTTGCCGTCGGCCAGGGTGTACGAGCGTTTGAAGAGGATGTTATCGATTATGACGAACCTTTCCGCTCGGATTCTGATTCGCCTGGCCTCGGCTTTGTCTTCAGGAAGCTCGGCCTGGCTCAAGAATTTTCGGATGGGAGTGGTCCAGTCGTCCGGGCTGGTTCCTTCTTGTACGCACATTGCTTCCGGCTCTGGGCTAAGGATGCTTGGCTCCAAGAGGACCTCGACGAGCACCGTACGATCGAGGCCTTCAAAGGAAGAAGAGGCGAGTTTGGATAGCGCGTCGGCTTGGGCGTTCTGTTCCCTGGGGACTCTGACAACCGCAGTGTTGTCGAAGAGCGCCAAGAGCCGTCGGACCGCCGCCAAATATCTCACCATTCGGTCGTCGCGGGCTTCGTACTCTCCGTTGATCTGGTGGATCACGAGTTGAGAGTCGCTGAACGCCCGGATTCGCTTGGCACCGGCTCGGTGGGCGAGGGTCAGTCCGGCGATCATGGCCTCATATTCTGCCTCGTTGTTGGAGGCGGGAAAGTTGAGGCGCAGGGAGTATTGAAGTAGGAATTGGTCGGGGCCATGAAGGATGACGCCCGCCCCACTCCCCGTTTCGCAGGATGAGCCGTCAACAAAGACCTCCCAGGTCAGATCCGGCTCTTCTACGTCAGGTTGCTCGGAGACAGTGCATTCAGTTATGAACTCGGCGAGGGCCTGCCCTTTAATGGCTGCCCTGGGATGATAGCTGATGTCGAACTGGCTCAGCTCGATCGACCACTTGACTAATCGGCCGGAGTTTTCGGGCTTGTGGAGGACGGTCTTCAGCGGTTGGTCGGTCAGAACTCGGACGGAGTGGGCCTGGAAGTAAGGTCGGAGTTTTCGGGCTGCCATAACCAGGGCATAGGCTACCTTTTCTATCTTCGCGTATCTCGTCTCGGCCGGGTGTAGCACTTTGCTTACATAGTACAGGGGTTTCTGAACTCCTGCCTCCTCTCGGACGAGGACGGCGCTGAGGGCGTGGTCCGAGGCGGACAGGTAGAGCCAAAGCGGCTCGCCTGGTTCGGGCTTGCTGAGGAGAGGCGGGTTGGCGAGGTACCGTTTCAGCTGTTCGAAGGCTTCTTGTTGAGGGGTACCCCACTCGAAGCCCCCTTTCCCGCGCAAGGCCTTGAAGAAGGGGAGAGATTTCTCCCCTGACTTGGAGAGAAAACGGCCGATCGCCGCCAACCGACCCGTGAGCCTCTGAACTTCTTTGACATTCCGGGGTGGGGACATGTTGATGATGGCCTGTATTTTTTCGGGGTTTGCCTCGATGCCGCGCTGGCTGACAATGAACCCTAGGAACTTCCCCGTGGAGACGCCGAAGGCGCATTTAGCCGGGTTAAGCCTCATGTTGTGGCGTCGGAGGACACCGAAGGCTTCCTCGAGGTCGGCGACGTGGTCCGGCCCAGCCCGGCTCTTGACAAGCATGTCGTCGACGTAAACTTCTACGTTGCGGCCGATCAGGTCCTTGAAGATTCTGTTGACGAGTCGCTGGTACGTGGCACCGGCGTTTTTCAGCCCGAAGGGCATGACACGGTAACAATAAAGACCTTGGTCGGTGACGAATGAGGTCTTGGGGATGTCTGGCGGAAACATCCGGATCTGATTGTACCCCGAGAAAGCGTCCATGAAGGACAGTAGCTCGTGCCCTGAGGTCGCGTCTATCAAAGCGTCGATGCGCGGGAGGGGGAAAGGATCTTTTGGACACGCTTTGTTAAGGTCCGTGAAGTCAATGCAGATTCGCCAACCCCCTGTAGCTTTCTTCACCATGACGACATTGGCCAACCATTCGGGGTAGGTGACTTCCTGGATGAATCGAGCGGACAAGAGCTTGTCCACTTCTGTTTTTATAATTAGTTGCCTCTCCGGGGCGACTTTGCGCCTCTTTTGGACGATCGGTTTAGAGTCAGGGAGGACACTCAATCGGTGCATGATCAAGTCTTCGGAGATTCCGGGCATATCGGAGGGCTTCCAAGCGAAGAGATCAACGTTGCGGCGGACGCCAGCGATGATGCCCGCCTTCAGGTCCTCGGCGAGTGAGCGGCTCACCCGGAACCATTTGGACTCATCTTCAGCGTCGAATAGGATCTCCTCCAGCTCGTCCACGGGCTCGGGGGCGGGGCCGTCTTTCTCGGGTTCGAGTTCAACGGCGCTGAGGGGGAGTACGCCCGTGCTGAGGGGGGGTACGCCCCTTCTCCCTTTGAGTTTCCGATGGTGGGCCGAAGGTATCGCCCGGATGGAGTTTAGCCCGGGTCTGCCGAGGATGGCGTTGTAGGCCGCCTTGGCGTGGATGACCATGAAATCCAAGGACTCGGTCCTCTTGACAGGATCCGGTCCAGTGGTGACGTTGAGGGTAATAATTCCCTTCACCATGATCGGGACGCCCGCAAGCTTAAGCAACGTGCCTCCCGCTGGTTTGAGTTTCCCTCTGGGTAATCTGAGGCTTTCGAAGGTTCTGAGGAAGAGAATATTTACCGGGTTGCTGCTGTCAACAAGGATTCGGCGAACTTCGCAATTGGCCATGCTGAGGCTAACGACGAGGCCCCCGCTGTGGGGGAGGTGAATTCCTTCGGGGCCCTCTCCTGAGAAGGAGACTGGCCGCGGTTGTAGCTCAGGGGAGGGGCTGTACCGAATGGCGTTCGTCCCCTGGGTGAAGGTTCTTTGGGGAGCATCATTTTCTCCCCTCACCGGTCCCCCGTGGATGTTGTGTAGGGTGAAGGGCGTATCCAGGGATACCTCGTATTCGGGATCCTGACCCTGGGTGCGGTTTGGGTCAGGCTTCGGTGTTGGTGATCCCCGGTTCCTATCATCTTGCCGACCCCGTGGGCCGTCCTCCCTGTGGGTCCTCCTCGGATGGTTCGGGGCCGAGTTGGAAGCGGCCCTTCCCCAGTTGTGGGTAACCTTGCGGCTGAGGATTACTCTTTGTAGGTCGGGCTGGGCTGTCCCTCCGACGCTCGTTTGGGACTCCCGAGGGGGAGCCTTGTGTTTCGACGTGCGGGGCCCGGCTTCATCAGAGGGTGGGGGCGGGTCCCGTTGGTTGACGGAGGGAGCAGCCCCCTTGCCTTTGGAGGTCATGAAGATTCGGCTTCTGGAGCAGCTCTTCCCACAGACGGCGCCAACCTGATGCTGTTTATTTCTGGGGCACATGTGGAAGCACCAGGTGTGAGTTCGAACTCAATTTGTATTGAAGGAGATTGCCGCTCGTCTGCCGACCTTCGGTTGACCTTCTGGGGCCTACGATGAGCTTGGAAAGGCGTTTGAAGGTTGGGCTCGGATCGGAAGGGTCGGATCCGAGGTCTTGTGTACCTGCAGACGGTCCTGAAACACCGGGGTTTGTCCCGGTGGCGGACCCTCCGACGCTCTAGTCAGTCTCTGTGAGAGAGTAGCAATAACTAGGTATATTTAAGTGGTAAAAGATTGATTACCTTCAAAAGGTGGATGAGGGTCTAGTATTTATAGAGAATCCCAACCGGGTTTGGTTCCGAAAGCCCATGGGCCTGACGTGGCAGAAGGCCCAGGGGGTTTAGGGCGGTTGCGGTGATACCAGGAGTGGTATAGGGCTGACGTGGCGAAACCCTTGGCGGTATTTGGAGCTGACGTGGCCCATCGTGAGTCCTCTGAGTCTCTGGGGGAATCGGAGGGCCTAGGCTGCGCCAGGTCACCCCTCCGCCCCGCCAGAGAGGGGGGACGGCATGAGGGACTGCTCCGGATCGGACTCCGGGGGATACTGAGGCTCGTCAGTACGAGGAAGCAGGCACTGTGGGGGCAAAACACGAGGTTCGGCGCCGACCCTGAAGGGGTCCGGAGCCGAGCCAGGTCGGTATTCTTGCTTTTCTGAATAGAAATTGTATTGGGCCTTGGATGGGCCTCAGGCCATTTTTACACTGTCACAACTGCCAATATCTATCTACTTAGTCCGTTATTGCGGATAACGGGTTAAGTGATCTTAACCCGTTATCCGAAATAACGGGTTAAGTAGAAAGATATTTTTATGTTTTCTACAACTTTCTCTTCACTCTTTCCGAACATTGTCTCCTGAACTCTTCAAAGTGACATTCATATGCTTGTAAATTGTTTATATTTTTTATTAATTTTTATTTATTTCCACGTAACTAACCAATACAAAATCGTTAACATTAAATGTGGTCAAAAATTTTAAAATATATAATTTGATAACTTGCCTAGGGTTAGGGTTAGGGTTAGGGTAAGCTAGGGTTAAGGGTTAGTGTAGGGTTATGTGTTGGGGTTAGGGTAAGGGTTAATATTTGTAGTAAGTGGTTGTCTTTGGTTTTGATTAATTAGGTTAATATTTGTAGCTCTCCGATCTAAAACACACTGAATTTTTTCTGTTATGGGGTTCTACATGTGGTGCCCACTTTGTAGAGTGAAATGTAATAGTAGGCAAGCTATGGACATGTATTTTTTTCCCATAATTGGATCTGATGACTCTCCGATCTAAAAAGCATTGAATCTTTTTCATAATTGGGTTGTACATGTGGGATTCTACATGTGGTGCCCACTTTGTAGAGTGAAATGTAATAGTATCCAAGTTATGGACTTTAGATTTTTCCAATTTTGGCACTACATGTGGGGATATACATGTAGTGCAAGTTATCAAAGAGCATTATTACAAGGATCATGTGAATGAGATTGGATTGGAGTTTTATCAACTCATGGATTCCATAAGTAGAATCCAATATAGCATCATCGGTCCTTGCTCCTTTTCTCTTCATAGTTCTCCCTTCACTCAGATAGATTTTGCTAAGTCTATGTCGAGGAATGGAGTGTTCATTTTTGTTTAGGATAACTTTGCCTACTATTATTGGAGACTCAACAAAGTGGGCACCACATGTAGATCCCCACATGTAGAACAAGTCCATAACAGGCCTATTATTACATTTCACTATACAACATAGGAACCACATGTACAACAAGGCCATAACTTGCCTAATATTATTGGAGACTTCCTCCCCGTACATGTTGTACAAGTCCTTCACTTGCTTTTACAATCGAAGAACAGAATTGGCAAAGCAGCGGGGACTGAGAGGAAGTGGAAGATAGAGTTTTAAGATATAACCCTAACCCTAAAATTAACCCTAACACAATTTGTTTGTATTGTATATTATTATTTGTTTTATAAACTTCTGCAAATTTCTCTCTACTGAACCCGTTTTTGGATATGACGAATTAAGTACAGTTAACCCCACGTATTAACATTTTTTTTGTAAAAAAAAATTAAAAAAAAGGAAAATTGTTTGTAAATCTTATAAAAATACATTATCAAATTTACATAAATAGGGTTACGGCTTGGGTGAGAGTAGGGTTACAGTAGGGTTACAGCTAGGGTTAGAATAGATCTCTCTACATTAGGGTTAGAGATTAGTTCGTAGGGTTATTTCTAATTTTCAACTATATTATTTAATTTCATAATGTTTAAAATTACTCTAACCCTACTATAACCCTACTGTAACCCTAAGAACTACTCTAACCCACTCTCACCTTATCTCTAACCTACTCTAACCTCATCTCTAAACCTACTATAACCTTACCATGAACATGTCCTGACCCTACTCTAACCTTATCTCTAAACCTACTCTAACCTTATCTCTAAACCTCCTCTAACCTTTTCTAAACCTACAAACTTGTCCTAACCCTACTCTAACCTTGTCCGAACCCTATCTCTAAACCTTACTCTAACCTTATCTCTAAACCTATGCAACAACAGAGGAATGTACAGAAGTGCTGCGATGTCCACAGACCAAGTATTCATAATATTCGTCCAAAATATCACGACTTAACCCATTATTAGTGATGACGGGTTAAGTACAATTACAGTTTAAGTAGAGATATTTTGGCAAAACTTCATCTCTACTTAACCCGTTATTGGTGATGACGGGTTAAGTGTACTTAACCCGTCATCACCAATGACGGGTTATGTAGAGATATATTTGCATAACTTCATCAAGTACAGACCCACGAACAACTTAACCAGTCTGTGTCTGTTGCTTCTTTGTTGCCTGCACTTGTTTTCAAGCCAATCTTCATTTCCTTCTTGTTATCTTGCCTTCTTCATTCAATGTTTTTGAGAAGTGTATCATTTGCTTGTTGTTTTCTTCCCATCTTCATTCAACATTTTCAGATATGGGGAACAATGCATTCTTGTTTTCTTGTTGCTCATTTTCTTGCCTTCTTCATTTCCTTCTTGTTTTCTTCTCTTCTTCATTCAAGCCTCCATAAATGCATGAATGCACTTTTATTTTCTTGTTGCATCCTTTCTTGACTTCTTCATTTCCTTATTGTTGTTTTCCCCTCTACATTCAACATTTTCAAAACTTAATCAATGCATTCTTGTTTTGTTGCTCTTGTTTGTTTGTCTTCTTAATTTGCCTATAACTTTCAATCAATGCCTTCCTCTTCAACTTCATCAAATACAGCAAATGAAGTAAACTAAGGAAAAAAAAGAGATGGAGGAGGCTCCTGCAAGAGGGAGGAAAAAAAAGAGGGAGGAAAAAAAGAAAAGAAAGGAAAAGAAGGTAGCCTGCGTTCATGGAGACTCTACTTCATCATTCTTCATAACATTGTTTATAGAATATGAAGGGGGAAATGTTTCGGAAAGAAGCTAAAGAAGCAGAAGTAGAGAGACAGATGCATGTCTACATTAGCGTACAAGTGCATGCTGGGTTTTCTTCAATGGGTAAGGAGGACTCCTGACTCTGCCTTTTTTTTCTTCATTCCCCTAACTCTTCTTTTGGGGCTTTTTTAATGAATGCAGAAGTAGCAATTCTCCTCCCTTCATTCACATTCGTTCCCTATTATTACACAGAGTGCAACAATTCTCTGGTTTCATAGGACGGAGTAGTGGTGGGTGTCATAATGTATTCATGGTACTTTTTAACTTCTTGGCATGCACACCTCACAATCATGCAACAAATAGTACGAATATGAGGAGTGCGTGTCAAGAAGTTGTCAAGTACTTTGAATATACGGTTACACCCACTACTACTTTATCCCATGAACCGGAGAATTGATGCCTCTGTGTAATAGTAGTGAACTAAATTATATGCAGGGAGGATAACTGTTACTTATGCATTCAAAAAAAGACAGTGTCAGCAGTCCTTCCTACCCATTGAGAAGAAATCCAGCATGTACTTGTATACTAAATTAATTGCAAATTTTGGTGAAAGTGTCAAAGAATGACTTTGTAATATCAATTGGCTTTAGTTTTGTATGCATTCTATGTATGTTCAATTTACATGTATTTGTCAGTTTATAATGTATGATGTACAAAGCTATTATAAGATATAACCCATATCCCAATACGACTCCGAACTTTATCTTGAAATTTTGAAGAGTTGTAACACAAAGGCGAAGACTTTGCAAATATCATTCAGCTCTAACGGGTTAAGTATCCCAAGATTGATGTGAATTGCTAAATGAACAACTTATCATCTGTAGAAGTTGTTGTGAATGAACAAATTATGTGAAGTTGTATATGTATCAACAATAGCACATAGAGCCTACACAGACGAAAGTTCTATAAAAATCTCTCTACTTAACCCATTGTTCATGATAACAGGTTAAGTGATCCTAAACCGTCATTACCAATAACGGGTTAAGTAGGTTGATATTGGCAGGACTTCATCCCCTACAGATCAAGTATTGATAAAGTACTGCAAATTTCTTTCTACTTAACCCGTTATTGGGGATAACGGGTTAAGATCACTTAACTCGTTATCATGAACAACGGGTTAAGTAAGGAGATATTGGCCAGACTTCATCCCCATACAGACCAAGTTTTCATAAAGTACTGCCAATATCTATCTAGTTAACCTGTTATTGACGATAACTGGTTAAGTGATCTTAACCCGTTTCCCCCAATAATGGGTTAAGCAGAGAGAAATTGGCAGCACTTTATGAACACTTGGTCTGTAGAGGATGAAGTCCTGCCAATATCAATCTACTTAACCCGTTATCCACAATAACATGTTTAGTTATTTTAAACCTTTATCTTAAATAACGTGCTAGATTTATCCAATGTTTGTAGTATTTTATCTTCAAAATGTAAGTTTGTACCAAGTTTTCACAATTTTCCACACAAAAAAAATCCAACAGCATAGATGTATTGCACAAATACACATTTTGCACATATACATTAAAATCACTTACAACCTTCAACACAAATATACATTCGCTAACTAATTACAACAACAACATCCACAACAACATGTATGGTTCAGAAATTGCACACATACACAAATTGCACTAAGATTAGATACAACACCAGTAATATAATTATAAATAAGAAAATGTTGACTACGGCATATATATTCAATGACCCACAACATCAAGACCCACAACAATATATGTAGTTCACAAATACAGAAAATGCACACATACATAAATTGCACTCTGATTAAATACGAGGCGTAATCTAATTGTACAAAAAAGAAACGTTCAATTGACCACATATATACAATCAAAAGTATGGAACTTTTCAACAATTGATTCCTTCCATGGGCACGATTTTGCTTTATTCCGGACCTACACCACAAAAAAAAATTGGTTAATAATAAAGTAAAAAAAATAATTCTCTTCACATCGAAAGACAAAAGTAAGCAATTATTTGGTATTTATCTTGAAAGTTTGATATGACATACACAACATGAATAACCCCTTAGCACGAACCTTCACCTTCATCATCATCACTCTCTCCGGCGTTTGGAGCTTCTTCATACCCTACTGATCCACTAAATAAGGAAGAAGAATGGATTAGTATCAACTACAACAAGTTTAGATTCATTGAGTCCAAATAACAAATACTTAGTCTTCGATATATTACCTTGCCATATTTTTTGGGTAATTTCGTGAATCGTGACATACGATACGAAAGCATGTCCTGCAAAGTCTTGGTCTCTTCGTTTTTTGGGATTCTCTGATAGACTTCAACCTCTTCCCTTTAGGCCTTCCCTTTGTGGTGCACTGCACGGGGTCCCCCATTGGTGCATGCGCATGTACATATCCATCACTCTCTGGTTGTGCGCTACCTTCGTGTGGTGTGCTATTCCCGGACTGAATGTGAGAAAAGCCTTTGATTCCCTTGAGCATGTGGTTGAGCATGTACTTGTACCCTCGCTCTGAAGAACAACCAAGATCGACCAAATGTCTTGAGTTCATAGTCAGTTCACAATAACGAGAGGCAAAATTGTCGCCCATACTATTGGGAACCGGTGTACTGCTTCTTGTCAGTTGATCCCTGGTCCATCTCCTACAAATATATTACTCGGGTAGTGCGGTGTGATCTGTGAACCGAATAACTGCTAATAGATGTTTGCAGGAAATGCCTACGAAGTCATACATGGCACAAGGGCATTTAGCCATTTGACAGATTTTACAAAAAGAAATCACCCTCCCCGGTTTTGAATTTTCACAAACGGTTACAGAAAAAGCTACACTATCCAGTGTATCCATACTCACAATTAAACTCACATTAAGTAATAAGCTTTTTACGACTTCTTGTTATAATTTGTAGAAAATCTTCAGTGTGTATGTTCCCGCCATTTGTGACTCCAACGCTCATTCGGTCTTCAATTTTGGCCTCTCCTCGCGATTACGATGAGTTTCTTTAAGTTCATCATGTCTTTGTTTTACTAATAATCGGTCAAAGATGATGGCAAATTCATGTAATGAGTACTTCTTATGAGTATGTTGCTTCAAGGATGACTGTAGCGATTCGCTACGTTGGGTACTCAACATACCGCCCCAAAATGAGTCTGTTGCGTACATGGGAGCCCATTTCTCACGAATCTCAAATTTATCGTTCAACCATTTTTTATTCTCAAGTTTGTACTGGGAAATCAAATTTTTCCACTTCTGTTCAAATTCAGTTTTATATTCTGTCGTATAAATGATAATCTTCAAAGCATCCCTAAACTCGTCAATGTTATTCGGCAAACGCACTTCATGCGGTAACTTATCCAAAATATGCCAAATGCAATATCTATGTGACGTGATTGAGAAAACTTTATAAACTGTAGCAGTTATTCCACGATCCTCATCTGTCACGATGTTCATCGGATCGTGAGTCATTGCTCCTCACCACTTTTTAAAGAACCACTCAAATGAGGATGCCTTCTCATTTGGGATGAACCCACAACCTAGGAATATTGATTGCCAATGATGGTTGAATTCAACAAATGGTACAAACAACATCCCGTATCGGTTTGTGTTGTAGGTAGCATCAAAGCAAACAACATCCCCAAATACTTCATAATTCTTTCTAGCGATACCATCCACCCAGACACAATGGGACAATCGCCCTTCAGGATCACATTGGTAATCATAATAGAATAAAGGATCGGTCTCCTTTTTGGATTCAAAGAATTCAAGTAGCATTTACGCGTCGTGTCCTTTTAAACCTTCCATCTTGTCTCTCCTGAGACATCTGACATTGGTTTCAGTGAAACCATTTTTCTCATTACCTCCACTTACACCGTCGAAGAATAGCATTTGTTTGCATACAGGGACATTAGCTTCGGTAAGTTGACTAATTACTTTTTGATCTGTATTTGTCAATTCACAATTTCGAGGTAGCAAGTGACGTCTACCGGGTGAAGTAAATTCGTGATTGTGTGATTCATTAAATAAATAAATAATCCACGAATTACTTTGTGGGTTTAGTTTGACACGAACGAAAGCTTTGCAACCCATTCTAGAATTTGTTCCTCGTCTAGCTTCATTCTGATTATTCGGTGACTCCCCGACTTTATTATATACATATGATTTATCCACTACATCGTTTTCCTTGTATTTGTTTCCACCCTTACGCATAGAGAATCCCGCACATATGCAGTACGATGAATAAAATTTTTCCGCTTTCTCTAGAGTGGAAAATGTCATACCAATCTTCGGTTTTAGGTGCTCATCAACATGAGGAAGAAACTTGCCAATTTGTTGTGCACGAACAAATTTCTCTCCAGCAACAGAATAACTTTATTTACATATTATTAGAGAAACGTGAAAAAACCGCACAAACGGCATCCACAATTTATAAAACTTTGCAACTTACTTTAATTCACCTAGCACAAGCCACTGTAACTTGCAGAAGTGATTTTCGACTCACGGTATGCGAGATACGGTCGTGTACCGCTGTATTTGGTGTTTTTATAACCTAAAGCGACACACGATTGTATCTCTCGGACCGTCAGTCGAAACTCACTTCTACAAATTGGGGTTGCTTTATCTACGTGAGACCATCCGAGTCGCAAAATTTCATATTTTTTGAAGGTCGTTTGAAGGGTTTTCTAGTATAACCGCACTAAACGCGTTCTAAGTTATTAACTTCTAATGCAAGGAACGTGACAAAACTGCACAAATGGCATCGAAAATTTATAAAACTTTGCACCTTGCTTGAATTCACGTAGCGCAAGCCACCCCAACTTGTCCAAGTGAGTTTCGACTAACGGTTCAAGAGATATGGCCGTGTATCACTTTATTTGGGGTTTTTTTCAACCGAAAGCGATACACGGCCGTATCTCTCTAACCGTGAGTCAAAATTGAATTATACAAGTTCGGGTTGCTTGTGCTACGTGAGACCATCGTACTCGCAAAGTTTTGTATTTTTTGGATGTTGTTTGCAGGGTTTTCAAATCTAACCGCACTAAAAAAATTCTAAGTCACTAACTTCTAAGGCGAGGAACGAGACAAAACCGCACAAACGGCATCCAAAATTTATTAAACTTTACACCTTACTTGAATTCACATTGCGCAAGCCATCCCAACTTGTACAAGTGAGTTTCAACTAACAGTTCAAGAGATACGGCCGTGTATCACTTTATTTGGGTTTTTTTCAACCAAAAGCAATACACGGCTGTATCTCTCTAACCGTGAGTCAAAACTGGCTTCTACAAGTTCGGATTGCTTGTGCTACGTGACACCATCCTACTTGCAAAGTTTCGTATTTTTTAGATGTCGTTTGCAAGGGTTTTCTAATCTAACCGCACTTAAAAAATTCTAAGTCACTAACTTCTAATGCGAGGAACGTGAGAAAACCGCACAAACGGCATCCAAAATTTATAAAACTTTGCACCTTACTTGAATTCACGTAGCGCAAGCCACCCCAACTTGTACAAGTGAGTTTCGACTAACGGTTCGAGAGATACGGCCGTGTATTACTTTATTTGGGTTTTTTTCAACCAAAAGAGATACACAGCCGTATCTCTCTAACCGTGAGTCGAAACTGAATTCTACAAGTTCGGATTGCTTGTGCTACGTGAGAACATCCTACTCGCAAAGTTTTGTATTTTTTGAATGTCGTTTGTAGGATTTTCTAATCTAACCGCACTTTAAAAATTCTAAGTAACTAACTTCTAATGCGAGGAACGTGACAAAACCGCACAAACGGCATCCAAAATTTATAAAACTTTGCACCTTGCTTGAATTTACGTAGTGCAAGACACCCCAATTTGTATAAGTGAGTTTCGACTAACGGTTCGAGAGATACGGCCGTGTATTATTTTATTTGGGTTTTTTTCAACCGAAAGCGATACACGGCCGTATCTCTCTAACCGTGAGTCGAAACTGAATTCTACAAGTTTGGGTTACTTGTGCTACGTGAGACCATCCTACTCGCAAAGTTTTGTATTTTTTGGATGTCGTTTGCAGGGTTTTCTAATCTAACCACGCTAAAAATTCTAAGTCACCAACTTCTAATGCGAGGAACGTGACAACACTGCACAAACGGCATCCAAAATTTATAAAACTTTGCACCTTGCTTGAATTCACATAGCGCAAGCCACTCCAACTTGTACAAGTGAGTTTCGACTAACGGTTCGAGAGATACGGCCTTCTATCACTTTATTTGGGTTTTTTTCAACCTAAAGCGATACACGGCTGTATCTCTCTAACCGTGAGTCGAAACTGATTTCTACAAGTTCGGGTTTCTTGTGCTACGTGAGACCATCCTACTCGTAAATTTTCGTATTTTTTTGATGTCGTTTGCAGGGTTTTCTAATCTAACCGCACTAACATTGTTCTAAGTAATTTAATATGTTCGGCACGATTATAAATATTACTCAATCTACAATATCGTCAACCGATCAACAAATATTGCACCATGTAAATTCATCAAAATACTACTTATAAATTTCTACATCTACAAATTTTTTAGGCAATTTTATTATACGGTAAAATCGTGGAAAGCAACAAAAACATTTTAAAAATCAACAAAATTACAATTACTAAGGCAGAGATTTAATCATTATCTTACAATATAAATCTGAATTTCTCCAATGCAGGTCAAGCTGCGAACTAGGATTTCATTTTTGGGATGAAAGAGTTGGGTTAGGAAATTTCGAGTAGAGATTGGGAGAGAGAGATTATATGGGGATCGAAGAGGACGGGGAGCGGACTGAGGTGGAGGTGCGAACAGAGGAGGAGAACTACGGTTTGAGGAGCAACGGACGGAAGAGAGAGATAGTGAGAGAGAATCGCCTAAATGATAGAGGAGAGAAGTGAGAGAGGAGTTGCCTGAGTGAAAAGATCACGATTTCGGAGATATTAGGTTTGGGTTCATCCAAGAACGAAAGTTCAGCTTCGGGAAAAAGTCGACGAGGAAGACGAAGGACTATATACAGATCTGAGATTATATCTTTGCCTTAACCCATCCTTGTCAACGACGGGTTAAGGCAATATTTTTTTATAAAATTTCGCCCTAACCCATCGTTGGAAACGGCGGGTTAAGGCAAAATATTATAAAAAATATATGGGCCTTTGGATCAAAGATCCAACGGCTCAGATTAAAGTTCGCACTGGTCTGTGCACACAGACCCATTTGCAACCGAAGAAGCCTATATATATATATATATATATATATATAGGGAAAGGCTCCGTTGCACACTGGGCTAGTGTGCAAGCCCGTGCGCACTCGTTGTGGGCCGTCCGATTCGAATTGGAGATCAAGATCAAATCCAGCGGTTGATCTTCATTCTGCTGCTTTGCCTAATATAGGGGGGGGGGGGTATAATCGTAATTCCCCCCCCACTCTCTATCTCACTCTGGCCCTCTCTCTCCCGCTCATCTCTTCCGCTCCCTTTCAAGTCGAAAAAGAAAAAACCCTAACCCTAGCCCCCTTTCTCCGATCGATCGCTCATCTGCTCCAACTCCAGCCTTCGTTTCTCAGCCGTCGATCTGTCCCCTACCCTCTCTCTCTCTCCATCGACGCGATCTGTCCCCTACCCTCTCTTTCTCTCTACCAGTTCGATCTGCTGCCCCTTTTCCCCAAAAAATAGAAACCCTAAAGCCTTTCAGATCTGCCCCTCTCTCTATCTCTCATGGTCGACGGATCTGCCCCTCTCTCTAGAGCGACGCTCCAATCTCAAGAATCGAAACCCCGAAGGTATAAAATTTACCATAGTTTCTTCTTTTTTTAATGTTGTTTGAAACAATTAGGGCTAGATTAAATTAGCTAGATTGGGAGATAGATTAGAGAAACTAATTTGCAGCTTTTTTAGATTATGGTAAAAAAAATCTTCAAGCAGGTGATGTTTTATTGGATAGCTATTTGATTATCAACTGTGATAGATATTTGATTTGTAAATAAGATATTAATTTGTATTCCTCCTAAAAAATAATAATCAAGTGTAGCCTTAATTAAGATTTTTCTTCACTCTTGTATTCCTCCTTGATTATTATTTTTTCATCAAAATATTGTATTTCATAATGAGTTAATTTTTTAGGAGTACTGCATAATGACTTAATTTTGCTTCATCTTTTCGATGGCAGGAGTGCATTCAATGAAGAGGAGGTGAATTCCTCTACTGAAGATAGTACCGAGTACGGTGACGAGATTATATGAACTGAGGGAAGTATTTGTTTCATGAAATTTGGTAAATATGATGCCTTACTGTATTTTATTTTGGGGATGAATTGATAGGCAATGATGAGTGCATGGAACATCAGGTTTAATTTATTGTTCCCCCCACTACCAAGTCAAATATGTTCTTTCCTTCTCTGTTTTTAGGTAGTTACTGGGCTGATGTACACACTTGATTTGGTCATGGCATATACTTGATTTTGGCTGATACTTGACTTTTTTTTGGAGTGCCAGATACTTTGTATGCTTTGTATATTCACTTCTATTGACTTGATCATTGCATATGCTTGATTTTGGCTGATACAATTGATTTTTTCTGATACAATAAAGTGATTGTTTCTGATACAATTACCCTTCTTTGAGCTGATGCACACAACTGTGTAGCTGTATTTACACTTCAGATCTGTTTCACATGAGCTCTGTTGGTTTTTTTGAGGATGACAGTTGGGATTTGTTTACAATTGAGCTGTGTTATTATTTTAGAGCTCTGTTTAAATTGTGAACTTTGGAAAAAATATGTGAGCTATGATTATACTGTATTGGTGATTTTTGAAGGAATGCATATATTTGATTTTGGAAGAGGTGGGGGTTTGTGATGGTTGCAGCAATTTGGGCGTGGCAATCTACTGCAGCCATAGTGCTAGACCAATACACGTATGCTTGATACATTTATGCTCCCCCAGTCAAAATGCTTTTAAAGATCATTTCAGAGCCTTGTCTTGTGAATTCATGTGATTTCTGAGCCTACTTTAGTTCATGTCATGAACATAATCATCCTCTCTGTTATCTTTGCTTCATGTTATCTAATAAATCTGATGTAAATTCATCTAACTTTATGTATTTTTTTCCAGTGAGCTCTGTACAAACTCATATGAAGAGATGCAACAGTAGAATGTTCGTTACATGAAAGTGTGAGAACCTCTTGTTAGATGCAGAGATGCAGCAAATGGCACCTGATAATGGCATATACTTGATTTTGGCTCATAGTTGATTTTTTCTTTGGAGTGCCAGATACTTTGTATGCATTGTATATTCACTTCAATTGACTTGATCATGGCATATATTTGATTTTGGCTGATAGCATTTTTTTTCTTCGGGAGTACAAGATACTTTGTATGCTTTGTATATTCACTTCAATTGACTTGATCATGGCTTGTATTTGATTTTGGCTGATATATAAAGCTCAGTTTTGTATTCTTTTGGGTTATGCTTTGTTTATTCACATGTGATTTCTGATGTATATGCTATAGTTGATGATTTTGGCTGATATATGTGCTTTGTATATTCACATGTGATTTCTGAGCATACTTTATATATCAATCTATCATGATATATAAAGCTCAGTTTTGTTTATTCTACTTTGTGATGTTCAATTATAAGTGAATTTGTCGTGGGTATGAATTTTGTATTGCCTATTTCAAATTTGTCGTGGGGATACTTATATTGTACATTAAAGTCTCTCAAAGTCTTTCTCTCAGAATATAAGTATCCCCACGATGACAATATAAGTATCCCCACGACAAAAAAACACTCCATGATGACAATATAAGTCCAGTAACTACTTGATTTTGGCTTGACTTTTATGACAATATAAGTCTTTCTCTCAGAATTAACAACTCTGAAGAACTGATTCACAAGCTTCAACTAAAAGTCTTTCTCTTAGAAGGATTCACAAGCTTCAACTCTGAAGAATTGATCATACACAAGCACACACTGAAAGTCTCTCTCATCAATACATACACAAGCATTTCTCTCTGAATCCACCAATATATTCTCTGAAGAATTGATCATGCTAGACAGTTAATTCAGAATACAAACAGTTCAATTCTTCGAATGGAAGCAAAATTCTTGGAACAAGTTAAAGGATTCACAAACAGTTAATTCAGACCAACCAAACTGATTGCACAAACTGATTGCAGAAATATTGCAGAAATATTGCACAAATTGATTGCAGAACATAAAGAACATTTATCTCAAAGCATTTCTCAAAGCTTCTCATAAAGAACATATTGCAGAAATAAAGTCACAACACCCTCACAAATCCCAAAAATTTACAGGCATCAATTGTACAAATGATTACAAGAATAGATAAATAGTACAAATGGTTACAAGAATATAACTTTACAACTCGACCCTCACCCACAAAAATATCACATTGCTACTGCTGCTAATGCTACTGCTGCAAATGCTGCTACTGCAAATGCTACTACTGCTAATGCAGCTACCGTTGCTGCTGTATTCTGATTGGAAATATCATCAATCAAGCATTAGTGTAGGCTCAGAACAGAAATTTAAATAATGGAGAGCATGTTTTTGCTAATAACATGAAATGAAGTAGGCTCAGAAATCACATAAATTCACAACACTAGGCTATTTCATAAGTGTATAAGTTTATCAAGCATTAGTGTAAGTTCATAAGTGTATAAGTGTACAGGTTTAGCACTACGGCTGCATTAGATTGCCACGCCTAATAGATTCAACCTTCACAAACCCCCACATCTACCAAAATCAATTTGTGCAATAACCAAACTAGATTGTAAACCCATATCAATTTTTAAGTTCAATCAAAAAACAAATCCCATCAGAGATCAAACAGAGATCAGTATTTTCATTGCTGAAGCTATCAAACATAGCTGAAGCTATGAAACAGAGATCAAACTTAAGTGTGAAATGAGCGGGAGTGTTGCCAGCCTAGTATGTATATAAAAACAGAGAAGCACAAAGATATATTTAACTTGGTAGGTGGGAAAAACAATAAATTGAACTTGACCATTTCAAGCATTCATCACTGCCTATTGATTCATCGATAAAATAAAAGACAGTAAGGCATCAAATTTACCAAATTGTTCGCGAATCAAATACTTCCCTCAATTCATATAGTCGTTACCATCCTCGGAACTATCTTCTGTTGAAGAATTCACATATTCTTCAATGAATTCCCAAATCTGGCGATTAAGAAGATGAAGCCAAAGTAAGTTAAAATGGAAATGTAAACAAATAATAAGAAAGTGTATGCTAAATGTAAACAATTTCCAATATATAATCAGATTACTATGACAGTATACGTCTGCAAACATCGGATCTTATTTACAAATCAAATATCTATCACAGTATATAATCAAATAGCTATCCAATAAAACATCACCTGCTTGAAGATTTTTTTTACCATAATCTAAAAAAGCTGCAAATTAGTTTCTCTAATCTATCTCCCAATCTAGCTAATTTAATCTAGCCCTAATTGTTTCAAACAACATTAAAAAAAGAAGAAACTATGGTAAATTTTATACCTTCGGGGTTTCGATTCTTGAGATTGGAGCGTCGCTCTAGAGAGAGGGGCAGATCCGTCGACCAAGAGAGACAGAGAGAGGGGCAGATCTGAAAGGCTTTAGGGTTTCTATTTTTTGGGGAAAAGGGGCAGCAGATCGAACTGGTAGAGAGAAAGAGAGGGTAGGGGACAGATCGCGTCGATGGAGAGAGAGAGAGGGTAGGGGACAGATCGACGGCTGAGAAACGAAGGCTGGAGTTGGAGCAGATGAGCGATCGATCGGAGAAAGGGGGCTAGGGTTAGGGTTTTTTCTTTTTCGACTTGAAAGGGAGCGGAAGAGATGAGCGGGAGAGAGAGGGCCAGAGTGAGATAGAGAGTGGGGGGGGAATTACGATTATACCCCCCCCCTATATTAGGCAAAGCAGCAGAATGAAGATCAACCGCTGGATTTGATCTTGATCTCCAATTCGAATCGGACGGCCCACAGCGAGTGCGCACGGGCTTGCACACTAGCCCAGTGTGCAACGGAGCCTTTCCCTATATATATATATATATATATATATATATATATATATATATATATATATATATATTTCTTTGAAAATTACGGGGTGTTACACACACCCCCCCTTCAGAAATCAGCGACCTCACTGAGCACGGGGCATGCACAACCTAGTGCAGGATCTCCTTTCTAGCCGATGTGGAGTGGAGTACCCTGATTCTGCTAGCTGTACCGTACCCCAATTCTGCCGGTTGTCCATTATTTCAGGCCGCAACCTCGCTCTCTCTCAGGCATACCTGTACATCTGCTAGCTCCATCTCAGGCATACATCTCGCCCACTCTTACTCACACTCGATGTCGAAAGTCGGCTCTGATACCATTTGTAACGCCCCTGCCCCTAGCTCAGACAATTTATACAATTTAGAAGACAAATTAGATACTATGTAGTACAACTGCCCAACACAGGATGCCTCTCAAAAGGTGGTTAACCGAATTGGTGACTCTTGATCATAGGCAATTATATTTATATATTATTTATTTATGTAAATTTCCGATATGGGACAATATTCACACTTCCGCTATTCAACATATATATATATGGGGCTCTTCAGTTACGCACTCCTGTTTGCGCACTCTCCCTCCACCACTCGATTTCCATTATGATCTTGATGAAGATCGTGTGGCTCCCCTTCCTCCCGCTCTCTGAATTATGATGGAGGGTATTCTGGTCATTTTACTTATCCCTCAATCTCTCCTCTCCTTCTATCTCCTTGCTTAGATTTTCTTGTCTGCTCTCTCTCTGCTCCCTAAATTGCCCCAAACCCTACCTCCAAATCTGATGACCCTAGTTCCAAATCGAAACTCTAAATCTGATCATCTCTCTCTATTTTCTCTTACTCGACGATCTCGGCGCTCCTCCTCTCATTTCTTCCGCTCTCGATATTCCCCCAAATCTGAAACCCTAGCTCTCTCAACATGTTCGTTTCTTTTTCAATATACTTCTGTGAGTTTTGTGGCAAGGTATGTTTTATCATTTTTTAAATTTTGTTTCTCCTTTTCTTTTTAATCCGAGATATGTGTTCCTTGTTAGCTTGGCACATCAATATGCAGTATGCTGTGAAGAGGAAAGCTGTCGAGATTTGGGGATTGGTTGAGTTGAATTGAGTTGAGATATGTGTTCCTTCTCTCCACTCCTTTTTTTTTACTCTCCATTCAAAAAAGACAGTTAAAGTAAATTTGTTATATATCCATTTTGATTAAATTTTTTTATAAAGGTGCAATGGGGAGACAAAGTGGAGATAAAAGAAATGATTAGCTTGGATTAGAGTTTTGAGAACTTCATGTATTTCATTTTGGTTGGAATAATAATAAGAGGTATTTTAATTGAAAACTGAGTCTCAAACAAACAAATGTTTAGATTATTGGTATTGTAGATACCTTCACACCTTCACTTGTGTTACCATTGTATATAGACATATTCATAGTGGTTATGGAATTAGAGTAAGCTCTATAAAACCTATATGATAATGTCCTTGCATAACGATTACAAGCATCTAACAGTGATGCTGAAGTTAAAAAAAAAACTCTATGTAGTGTTTCTAACAAACCATATGCATTTCAAGTAAGTTCAAGCTAATGATCAAGAAGGCAATGGAGGCAATGGTTGAGCTTAAAGGTAGATATACTGTTTCCTCATATAATGTGTTTGCTACTTCAATTAATTTGCTGGACCTCCAAAACTATTTTATATAATCAAACCAGGTGCACCGTTCCGGAGACGTGTCGTAGGCACATGTCAACGGGCAAACCTAATTAAATAAATAAAGGTGTTGTTTTGGGTGGGGGATTTGAATTTGAGTTTTGGAGGGAAACTTTTGGGGGGGGGAGGGGGGAATGTGTTTTGTGAGGTTAGATCTAGGCCTTTAATTTTGTGGGGATTGAAGGAGAGCCACTTGATAGCTTTCTTTGTGTTTTATTATATAGATATATGGTTAAAGTTATGCTTATAAACATGAGGTATAAATATAGTTATATAACCATATGGTTGGAGTATCTGATCACCGTATACGGATGGAGTTGTGCATTCATATGTATGATATTAATGGTGTGTATATTTATATGAAATTAATGGAATGATATACGTTTATATTGTTAGAATTATATAGCTATACTTATAAAACTATATCGGTGAGATGAGTTAAGTATGAAGAAAAGAAATGAAAAGCAAAGCAAAGTGTATTATAAAATGAGAATAAAAAGTAAAGTAAGTTGGATTATGAAATGAGAATAAAAAGTAAAGGAAGTTATATCATGAGATGTGAATGAATATTAATGTGAGATGAGAATGAATATTAATGTACTATGAGATAAGAATGAATATTAAAGTAAAAACAAGATATAATATGAGATCGATACGCCTTAGGAATTGTGTCGAGGAACTACTTGCCCGCTATTTCTATGGAAATGGTGGGAACTACTCGGTTAGGCACAATTCTAATGTGAAGTGAGAGTTGAGATTGATAAAAAGAAGGACATGATAATATAGTTAGAAAAAGGGGAATTGATGATGCATATGTATATATCAACTTAGTGAAGATAAAGTAAATGAGAATATGTGGGGTGTGGTATTTTATTATCCAGTTTATCTGAGGTGTGGCATTTATTACCCAGTTGATATGGGGTGCGGTGTATATTATCCAAACTATATTTGGGGTGCTGTGTTATATATATTTTACCCAAGTTATCGCTTTGGGGTGCAGTGCTATAATACCCAAACTATGTTTGGGGTGTGGTGTTATATGTTACCCTGAAGAGATGGTTAGTATACGGTAAGTGTACGGTGATAGTAAGTGTAAGGATGTAATGCGAGTATCTCTATCTTGGTATCGAGTCAAGGAACTTCCTTCCATGATTTCTATGGAAATGGTGGAAACTACCTGCCTAGGCACGACTCCACGGTAGATGGGGTGTGGTGTTGATATGGTAAATCGGTTACATACTAGTAATTACATCTTATGAATTAACACGTTTTCTTTCATTATGTTTTCATGCTTAATTTCAGGATATGTTCATTTATCATCATGTTAGTAAGTTCTTTAAATTTCTTTTATATGATTTTCTTAAGTAACTAACCTGGTAGATTGTACTCACATCAGTATTGGTTGACCCCTTATTGTTTTGGGGGTCAGAGGAGTCCCTCCATGGCGGTGGATGTCCTTAGACTCCTTTTTGCAGGATCTGAGTAGCAGCGTAGTGAGACACCCTGGATTTTCTAGTTTTTGTAGTTTTACTTTCTTCAGTAGTTGGGTTGATGGATTACGCATCTGTTATATACTTTTTATTAACAAAAATTTTGTAGAAGGATGAACATAAGTTGTGTAGAAAAAGGGTAAATGATAGAGTCTGTGTAATATTATGTATTTTGGAAGATTATATATGTATCAGTGTGGGATAATGATATATAGTGATGAAATAAGTATGTTAACACCTGTACCCGCCTTGTTGTGGAGTATTCGGTTCTGTGTGTGGGTTTTGAAGGTTTTTCAAAGGTTTTTCTAAAAACCTCTTATGTTTTCAAATGAATTTTTGGATTTTATTTTGTATCTTGTATCATATGATGAGATATGCTCCCAAAGCCCTATATATATAATGCATGTGTGTTGTTGCTTGTACTGGCCTGGAGAGGATTGATATTAATTGCCTGTGTTGTGATATTTTTAATTGTTAGCAGAATTCCGTAAGGAGTTTCTGTGAAAGGGCTAATATTTCAAAAGGAGGCTCTGCCGAAATTTTTACAAAAATTTCTATTAGTATTCTAGAATAGAAATAAGGAATTAATTGAGTATGTGTAAAAAAAAGGCGTTACAGCCACGTCGTCCAATCGTTATGAAGCTCTCTTGAACTGAGCAAGATATTATCTGGTCGCTTGGCTATCCAACGTCCAAATTGGATTGTTTCCCTCACCGCTTCTTTTTCATCAGTCAACTCTACCATGCCCTCGCCACCATCTGTCAAACTCAATTTGGGATTAGTGTTGTTAAGCCTGATAAGATTTAGTTTGTTATTCTGTTTCAATAAGTGTCCTAGTCTTTAGGGGTTGTTGCCGTTTTGACTTAGTCCAGTTTGTTACCACGTTCTAGCTACAACGTGGGGTGTTCTATTTTCAGTTTCTCTCTGTAAGGCTGTTAGATAGCCTATGATGTTTTCTCAATAAGGAAGTCATTCTCCCATGTTGTTTTCATGTTCTTGATCTGCTGTTAACCTTATGTGATCAATAATTCCTAACAATTTGGTATCATAGCTCCCCACTAGGGTTTGAGAAAAGAAAGCTGCAGTCTTTAGAGTGACCTATACACACAAAAGAAAGAAAAGAGAGGAATGAGTAAAGAGAAGAATTTCCTGCAACCTGCCATACCACGCTTCGATGGTCATTACGACTATTGGAGCATGCTTATGGAAAACCTCTTGAGATATAAGGGTTATTGGAGTCTAGTTGAGACTAATTATGAAGAACCACAGGTAGGAGCAGTGTTAAGCGAGGCGCAGCAAAAGAATTGGAGGATTTGATGGTTAAAGACCCCAAAGTGAAGAATTACCTGTTCCGAACGATTGACAGGACAATTCTTGAGAAAATTCTGGAGAAACGAACCTCGAAGTAGATATGTGATTCTATGAAGAAGAAGTTTGAGGGAAATGCTAAGGTTAAGCACTCGACTCTACAAGCACTGAGGAGAGATTTCGAACTTCTAGATATGAAAGTAGGTGAGACTATCACTGATTATTTTGCACGTGTTATGACTATTGCCAACAAGATAAGAAGTAATGGTGAGCAAATGGGAGATGTTACCATTGTGGAGAAGATCCTTAAGACTTTGACCGAGTAATTCAACTATGTAGTTGCCGCGATCGAAGAGTCTAAGGATATAGATACCCTATCAATTGATGAACTGCAGAGCTCCCTCATTGTACACGAACAGAAGTTCAATCAGAGCATAGGACAAGAACATGCGCTTAAGGTGACACATGATGAAGGATATAGTGGAAGAGGACGCGGGAGAGCAACGTTCAAAGGAGGAAGAGGCAGAGGTAGGGGTCAAACCTACAACAAAGCAACCATTGAATGCTACAATTGCCATCAGCTTGGACACTATCAATATGAGTGTCCAACTTGGAAAAACAAGCAAATTATGTGGAGCTGGATGAGTCAGAGAAGATGTTTCTCATGTCCTATGTTGAGTCACATGGAAATAATCGTGATGATGTGTGGTTTCTCAACTCAGGTTGTAGCAACCGCAAGTGTGGTGATCAATCGTTGTTCTGTGAGCTAGATGAGGGGTTCAAATAGATGGTCAAACTTGGCAACAATACAAAAATGAGCGTTGTTGGGACGGGGAATGCGATGCTATCTTTGGAAGGTGTTAACCATCTTGTAACAGAGGTATTCTACATACCGGAGCTGAGGAATCATCTTCTTAGCATCGACCAACTACAGGAAAAGGGTTAGCAATCCTAATTCAATCAAATCAGTGCAGAATATATCAACCTTCGAAGGGCTTGATCATCCAAACCGATATGACAGCTAACTTGATGTTTGTACTGTTATCCAACATGCAACCTGTAAAGAAGGAGACTAAGGAAGTGTGTCTTCAAGAAACTACTCAAGATTTAGCTCACCTTTGGCACCATAGGTATGGCCATCTCAATTATAAAGGCCTCAAGACTCTGCGCAACAAAGAAATGGTGAGAGGTTTGCCAAAAATTGTTGAGTCCAATACAGTATGTGTTGATTGCCTGAAGGGAAAGCAACATCGAGATTCTATTCCTAAGAGGAGTACATGGAGAACATTAGAGAAGTCGGAGCTAGTTCACACTGACATTTGTGGACCAATATCTCCCACCTCCAAAAGCCACAGGGGTATTTGATTTGTTACATCGATGATTTCAGTAGGTAGGCTTGGGTAAATTTTCTTGTTAATAGAGTAGATGCTTTTGCTTCCTTTAAACCGTTTAAGAGTTGTGTTGAAAAAGGAGACCGGTTTGCCTATTAAGTGTTTAAGGACAAAACGTGGAGGGGAATTCACATCAAGTGAATTCAATGATTTTTTAAGAAAGAATGGGATAAGAGACAGTTGACCACCGCTTATACACCGCAGCAAATCGGTGTTGCAGAGAGGAAGAACATGAGCTTACTGTCCAAGAAAGATGTTCCAAAGACCTTCAGGCATGAGGCAGTAAACTGGACATTCTATGTCCTCAACAGATGCCCTACATTGTCAGTCAAAGAGGTGACACCAGAAGAAGCCTTGAGCGGGGTTAAGCCGTCTGTTGAGCATTTCAAAGTCTTTGGCAGTGTTGTGCATGCTCATGTTCCTGATGTTCGAAAAACGAAGCTTGAAGATAAAAGTCGCAGTTGTGTTTTCTTTGGGGTAAGTGAAGAATCAAAGGGGTACAGACTCTACGATCCAGTGTCAAAGAAATTGTGATTAGCCGAGATGTTGTTTTTGATGAGGACAAGAAGTGAAATTGGGATGAAAGCCATCAAGAACATACTCTGATGGACCGTTAATGGGGAGATGAAGAGGAGCATGGTGAAGATGAATCTGAGGAGAGTGGTGAAGGGTAATGCCAAGTTCGGGAAACATTGAAGCTAACATTGAAGCTCCTGAACCTTCAAATGCAAGAGAAGTTAGGAATAGAAGAGAACCGGTATGGATGGGAGATTCTCTCTCTGGTGAAGGCCTTTCCGATGAGGATACTGAAGCTAATATGGTTCTATTTACCAGCACCGATCCGGTCAGTTATGAGGAAGCTGTGAAAGATGAAAAGTGGAAGCATGCTATGGATTCAAAGATGTGGTCCATCAAGAAGAATGGGACATGAATTCTAACTGATTTGCCAAAGGGAGCTAAAAGGATTGGGGTCAAATGGGTCTACAAAACAAAATTAAACAAACTTGGAGAAGTGGAGAAGCAAAAAGCCTGTTTGGTAGCAAAAGGTTATGCGAAGGTACATAGAGTCGATTATGAAGAAGTTTATGCTCCAGTAGCTCGCATGGATACGATGCGAATGATCCTAGCTCTTGCAACACATAGTTCTTGGAACTTATTCCAGCTCGACGTTAAGTCAGCTTTCCTTCATGGAGAGCTAACTGAAGATGTCTATGTTGACCAGCCGAGAGGATATGAAGTGAAGAATGAGAAACATAAGGTGTACAAACTCAACAAAGCACTGTACGGACTTAAGCAGACACCAAGAGCATGGTTCAGCCGAATTGAGTCTGTATTTCTAAAAAGAAGGCTTCGGGAAGAGTGATAGTGAGCATACCCACTTTACCAAAGTCAGCAAACAAGGTAAATGTTTGATCATTAGCTTGTATGTTGATGACTTAATTTATACTGGAGATGATGAGGTTATGATGTGTGAGTTTAAGAACTCGATGAGGAATGAGTTTGATAAGTCGGATTTGGGTAAAACAAGGTACTTCCTCGGCATTGAAGTGATGCAGTTTGATAGAGGGATATTCATAAGTCAAAAGAAGTATGTAATGAAAGTATTAAGAAGATTTGGAATGGAGCATAGTAATTCAGTTCAGAATCCGATCATTCCAGGGTTCAAAATTGGCAAGGATGAGAATGGAATAGAAGTGGACGGCTCGTTCTATAAGCAGTTGGTGGGAAGTATGATGTATCTAACAGCCACAAGGCCAGATATAATGTATGTGGTTATCTTGATTAGCAGGTACATGTCGAAGCCAACAGAGGTTCATCTTTTAGCAGCCAAGAGAGTTTTGCACTATTTGCAAGGAACCACTGGTTTCTCTACAAGAAGGGAGGGAATAGGGAGCTAACTGGCTTCACTGATATTGACTATGCTGGCTCTGTGGAAGATGGGAAGAGCACGTTGGGGTATGTTTTTATTCTGAGCTCTACAGCAGTGGCTTGGTCTTCACGAAAGCAACCGATATTTACACTTAGCACAACCAAAGCTGAATTTGTTGCTGCTGCAGCATGCACATGTCAAACAGTACGGATGAAAAGGGTGCTGAAGAAGCTTGGTTATGGAGGCAGTGAGTGTACCGTCATTTTCTGTGATAATAGTTCAACCATTAAGTTGTCAAAGAACTCCGTAATGCATGGCAAGAGAAAGCACATTGATGTGCGGTTTCACTTCCTACATGATTTGGTGAATGAAAGAGTTGTGCAATTGAAGTTCTGTGGAACACAGGAACAAGTTGCAGACATACTAACTAAACCTCTCAAGCTAGAGTCATTCCAGGAGTTGAGGGACAAGCTGGGAGTCTGTGAAGCGCCAAAAATTAAACTAGTTGCTCAGACAGTCTAGTTTAAGGGAGGGAATGATAAGATTTAGTTTGTTATTCTGTTTCAATAATTGTCCTAGTTTGTAGGGGCTGTTGCTGGTTTGACTAAGTCCAGTTTGTTACAACGTTTCTAGCTACAACATGAAGTGCTCTGTTTTCAGTTTCTCTCTGTAAGGTTGTTAAATAGCGTCTGATGTTTTCTCATTAAGGAAGTCATTCTTCCAGCCATAGCCTCTTTCCTTTCTCTTTCGTGGAAAGAGCTAAGCACTTAATTTTGGAAGTAGCTCGGTCGGTCTAAGATGAGCAACCTCGTCAGGTGTTTTGTTCTCCACTTCTGGGTATGTGTGTATGTCTCTGTGTAGAAGGCTTCCTCTCTAAGTTGTATTTGGGCTTCTAGCCATTATCAATATCCAAAAAAAAAGACACTTGGATGCGAAAATACCTATGATATCCTTTGTACCAATACGTACATTACCCATCAATGTTAGAGCAAGCTTCTTAAGGAGTCGGCGTTAGTCTCCACTGAAGATAAATACATGGGGAGACAAATTTAGGTATTTAAGTAGAATACAATGCATACACTTTCAGCTCCGTATATATGCTTATTAGGTAGCTAGAATACAACATGACAGCCAATTATTCGATTACATCACTGATCAATCAATCAATATAAACAAAAAATGTAGATGCCTGACAAAATGCGGAACTTTTCATATATATAGACTTCACTGCATGTACAATGCATGGCAGCGATAACACCCAACAAAGGTTTTAGGCATATCGAAGTAAATATGTAAAATATGTAGGCAAAATGACTAAACAAGAGAAGATGATACACCACCACAGTACCATATACCCCAGGCCCTAACCTTCCGAAGAATTTATCTATTTGTGTATTCGTCATAGTTACAGGAACATTCTCCCAAATTTCATGGTGTTATTTAAAAAAATAAATTAAGATGATTTCCTCTCTCATTAGCGGGACCATCGACGAGCCCCAACCTTGAAGTGAGCCACCTGCAAACGTCGTCCATCTCTTCGGGAATGGTGTAGTGGCCAAGCCTGCAAAATTCCATCAAGACAGTTTCTTCAAGTTATATGTTAAAAGAGTATCGACAACAAGTAAAATGAACAAAAATTGCTTACCCATTATAAGGTTTAAAAGTGAGATTCCGAAATCCTGAAGATCTCATAATCTCTGCAGATTTCTCGCCATGTTTGTAGATGACTTCATCATCCTCTGAGAAATAAGAATGTAGTATGCTCAAAATTCTGATCTTGTTCATTCAGAACAATTTTTAAGCAAATTAAGTTGGCCATAATTTTACCAATTGAAATGAAATCAAAGCTAAAATCTAAATCTACTATAATTTGAAATGGCAACGCTATATTTATAAAATTAAATTAAAAAAAAAGAAATGCTATCAAGGCAATTCCTCGACAGAAGTTTCAAGCTGGCATATGAGGGATCCATGCACAAAGCTTGAAGAGGGTTTATTTGAGTACATCGTAGTTATTTCACATTTGATATGAGAACATTTACACCAACAAGAAATGTCGTGATTGGTATTGGATGGGGTGGGTAATTGAGTGGCGGCTCGAATACAGAGTCCCTAGTTCGAGCCAAGACTTTTCCATTAAAAAAAAGAAAGATATGAGAACATTTACTATTTGGGCATATCCTATAAGGCTCTAACATACATCACTTTCTTCGTATTAAATTAAAATCCATTCCAACGTACACTTTGTGATCTATTGCAGGCTTGCAGCAGATAGTGATGCCTTGTAGGAAAAACTACTACATATATAACCAACATTATAGTTAAGGCTTCAAGTAATGAAATATGATTGATAAAACCATAGTCGATAATTACAGAAAAAGTGAAAGTAGATGAGCTCGATAAAATGTGTAAATAAAAGAAAGATACCATTCCCATGGCACATCAAAATCGTCAAGGAAGCAGCTCGCTGAATAGCATTTTGTGAACTTTCTACCTTGCTCCTCAAGCTCCTACAAAACATGCACGAGAGAGAGAAACCTTATGTTCAGATGTTGATAAAGGTGGGGAAAAAAATTCAAAGAGAATGGAAAAAACAAAAGGATGGATATTTATTTAGAACAGACCGTGAGCACGGAAGCCATCCACTTAATCCGACAACTGCACTTATGTTCACTGGGAAGGGATTGCCATTCCTGAACCTCCCTTGCACGGAGCATGTGGCGGAGTACAATGCCATCGCAGCACCCAAACTGAAGCCACCAACACCAACTTTGACTACAAAAAATTAATCAAATCGATGCTGGAGTTAATAATTCTTGTAAATGCAAGAACAACAGGGGGAAACAGAGGAGTTAATTATCAAGACATGCAAAATAATAAATTCATTTAATTAAACTCTGAAATCTCAATGAAACATACTGTCAGCAGGCTCAGTTAACAGAAGATTTGCAATATGTGTAGCTGAAGCATCCATTCCCTCAGTATCATCGGAGCCCTCCTGTGAAAGTTCCTCAACATCGAACCCTGGGAGAGAGAAAAGAAAGGTTAAACGAGAAAGAGAAGAAAAAAACACAAATTTTTAAAAAAACAGAGAGATATAAAGGTTTCCCTTATGCAACAATTGACTGTGTAAGCTAAGAAGCAATATGTAAGTGGACTTACAAGCAGTGCAAGCGAATCCACCAAAAACTGCAACGGGCCTGGTCGGAGCAGTGGGGCATATCCACTTGATCTGCACACCAGTTGATTTGGTGAAAACTATTCTACTAACACGAATGCTCAATCGATGAAAATACAGTGAATTGCCCATGTTCTGATATTGTCTAAACGAAAAGTGATTGAAGACTACTTAAGTTCTTATACTTACATTTTGTAGAGGAAGTGCTTCTAAGCGTTGTGCACAGCTGCAAGAAGAATAAAAAGAAGACGACAGGATGAAAAAAGGAGATCAAAAATCATGCATGATAACTCAAATTTCTTTGGAAGGTAAATAGAAGTTGCTGAAAAACTATCAAAGCTTTAAGAAGGCAAGTCAGATGAACAGGTTCGCGCATATTATAACGTTATTGTACAATATTAAAGAGTAAAAGGTAGTCGAAAATTTTTAATTGGAATGGCGCTTTAAGCTTTCGAACTTTTTTACTTGTGCTGATTAGATAATAGGAAATAGCCGCCTTATTGAAGGATTGGATTGAGTCCTGGACTGGCATTTAGAAAAAATCTATATGAAACCAGAAATGTAATATTGTTCATGTGACTCACTTCAATAATAAGTATAATGTTTCAGTAATAGATTTCATCTGATTGAGAAAAAGAAAAAAAGAACTATAATGTTCTTCATGTGACTAAACTAATGTAGTAGGAAAGGCAACGCCAAGTTATTTGATAATATCGTTATAGTACTTGCACAAATTCCTAATATATATTTACATGCTGATTTTCTATGTTAAATAGACACTTAAAACAGGGAAGTGAGGAAGAAGTTGTCGATGAATCAAGCATAAACCATATTCTTGTTCTAGTTAGTGATCACTAGTAGAAAAGCTGTAAAGGCTTACAATGGAATTTTATTTCTTCTCATTAATTATGTGCACCGTTGGAATTATCTCTCCTATCCAATCAAGTAAAAAAATATATCTTTTGCAAATTGGGCAAAATCGAAAACTAGTTGTTGGGTTTATGTCTTGCATACTATGGTTCAATGTGAAGAGATGACGATGAAGCGAGAAGAAGTTCGAAGCATCATTGGAAGAAGAAGAAGAAGTCGTTGTGCATGCTGGAAATGAATTGGCATTCGACTGCGATATTGCGCAGTCGCTGGATTGGTCGACTCATTGCAGTCGACCGACAACAGCGCAGCGACAGTTTTGGGCCTGGGTCTAGGTGATCTGTTTGAGCTCATCTTCTTCTCCAGGTTAGATCGTACGGTTCTTATCGTGTAGCTTTTTCTTCAAAGTATATCGGATGGTTATTGTATCAATACTACAACCTAGATAAAGTTTATCTGGATCTATATATATAATTGTAACGGCCTCCTTTGAGAGGCAAGAGCGTGTAAAGAGCAAAAAGAGAAAAGTACTTCATTCAAAATTCTCCATTGTAAACAACAGATTATTATACAGTGAGGCTTTTGAGATAGATAGATAGTTTGTGAGAATATTTGAAACTCTTGTATCTTCTCTAGTTGAATAATATCTTGGTAATTTCTTCCCCAGATTAGGGTTCACCCAAACGGGACAAAAGTGTGTGCTTAAGTGTGTGCTATGTGTGTTTGATTTGATCTACTCTTGTTTGGTGGTATGTTGTAGTGATCGGTTGTCGCAAACTCAGCAGCGAATTCCTAACACTAGTCACCATTTGTTCTATAATCTTCACGGATAGGGTTCCTATCTTAACAACTTTCCATTGCCTTTTCCTAACCAAAAGGTGAGCACCATCCCAACGACAGTACAAAAGTTGGGTTGAGAGAGTAAGAACAGTACAGCTACTAATCATTTGGGACCAAAGTAATACTAGGAATAAATTCTAAGGAATGAGAATAAGACACACTTCAATCAATAATTTCAATTAAGCAACGAATAAATTTGCAGAAACTACATGATCTAATTTTTTAATAAAAATCTTCAACACTCTCTAGTAGCTAGCTATATCATAATAACAACTGTTCACGTGTCGATAAACCAGCATGAAGAAAGAGAGAAACAATCTAAATATAACAAAGTAGCAGTCTTAATTCATTTAAGAACGTGGATCGAAAAAAGTTTGAACATATATATATACCTTGATCCATTATCACCCAAACCATGAAGCCAGACAATAGTAGCTTGGTGTCTCCCCCTTGGTCTGACAACATGGGTCCTTCCGAATTCGAATGGCCTTCGGGTAGTCCTAACACCTACATTAATACAACCAACTTCAATCTAAATACTCATTAAGAATCAACAAATTTATCCAAAACGTGTATAGAAATTGTCAAACCAGAAGCAAGAGAGCTGCCCTCATAATTCATCTTTTTACACCCTGAAATTATATATGCTTCTTCACAATGAATGAATCCCTTGTAAGTAGTCCGCCTATTTATAGACACACAAAGAAAAGCCCATGATTCCAATCCTGTAATACTAGCATTATGACTAATCAAAAAGGCTACAAAACTGAAGGTGAGTAAGGGAGACAAGAAGCACCTCAATAGGGAAAGATAATAGGTATTCTTTCTTTGTTTTTGTTTTTCTTTGGTGAAAAAGGAAAGACTCAAAATGCAAATATCAATGCATTAAAGCCGTTGAGCTAATAAGACACAAGAAACAGGAACTGATGCTCTTCTCTTCAGTGGAGAGGGACAACCAAAGAATATTTTGAACAACAACCCTTCACACACGCAAAAAATAAATAAACACAACTACAACAACGAAAATATTTTTAGGATCCATTTCACGTAAAGATCCGACTATTTTTATGCCGGTCATTGGCCATCCAACAAAACCCTCCTGCATCCTGACTTTGGACAGCCAGCGAAAAAATTCAGACTTTAAACACTCACACATATGGGCAGGGCCGGCCCCACCCTTGAGGCGGGTGAGGTGGCCGCCTCAGGCCCCCGACGTTTTGCGATTTTAGAGGCCCCAAATTTGTAATTCCCTTGTAAATATAGGCACGTATTTTGTACGTAAAAGAAAAATACTGTTATTAGGGGCCCAAAAATAATTATTTGAGCTTTTAAAATTTTTTTAAAAATTATTTGGGTTTAGGCTTGAAGACTTGAATTAAATTTGTGGCTTTAAATTTGGGTGATTTAAAACAAATTTATATATTTTGCATATTTTGCTTTCAACAATATGCAATTTTTTTGTATATATGTTTTTCTTTGTTTGTATGGGGGGCCCCATTTCGGGAGTTCGCCTCGGGCCCCGGAAACTTAGGGCCGGCCCTGCATATGGGTCTTGTCAGAAGTGGGTCTTTTTCGAGGTATGCCCATTGTTTATAAGAACTAACCTGGACATAGTCGAGATGAGTCTGTGTGGTGAGAAATCGCCGGAGAGAGCTAGAGCATGAGAGAAGTGAAGGTATCCTCTCCACGGCTCTCTCCTGGAGCGTGGTGTTTGGTGGGGTGAGCGAAATAGTTGTTTGGTAAGAAATTGCCTGAGAAAGCACTATCATGTGAGAGGTGAAGGTATTCTCTTCATGGCTATCTCTTTGGTAGCGGCTGTGGGAGCTATTGGCGCGTTCGTAGGATGAGTGGTGGGGATGGTGGAAGGGTGCGATCGTTGTGCATTTGCTGTGGGGTCAGAATTCGGTCTGCGGGGCTTGGGCCCAAAGATGGGGTCCCCCCAGCGAGGTGAAGGCAGGAATCAGCGGGTGATAAAATCCTACCAGACTAGTTTCAGGTGGGTGTGCATGTGCCGTGTGTTGGGTTTATGTCTTGCATACTATATTGGATAAGAAGACGATAAGACAATGCAGAGACAAAGGCGACTGGAAACGGAGTGGAGGCAAGGAAACAGTTAGCAGCTGTAGTTACAGAAGTTGCGGTCGACCGATCATAGGGTGCGGTCGACCGGTCATAGGGTGCAGAAGTCCCCGAGAGGGGGACGGTCGACCGAACCTGGGTAGCAGTCGACTGGTCGCGGTGCTGATGGATATTTGGGTCAGGTCTTGGTGATTCGTGAGAAGCCCAACTTGCTCTTCAAGTTGGATCGTGTGGCTCATATCGTAGGGTTATCTCTTATGTACTATCCAATGGCTATTGTAACAAGATATCAACTTAGGGTTTATCTCTAGATCTATATAAATAATTGTAACGGCTCATAGATCGTGATGTTTCTATTAAGTGCCGAATAGAAGAAGAGACTACTTCATCTGAGAGGGTGAGAGAGTTCTCCATTATAAGCAGCATCAAGTTCCATTAGGCTTGAGAGAAGGTCGTGGTGAGAATTGTAATATTCTTGTATCTTCTCTAGTTGAATAATATCTCAGTTCTTCCTCTCCGAATTAAGGTGAAAGCCCCAACCGGGACAATTCTTGTGTGATTTGTGTGTTTGGTGTGATCTAGTCTTGCTTGGTAGTTTGTGTTGATTGTGTCAAAGACTCAACAAGATCCTCATATTTCCTAACAATTGGTATCAGAGCAATCAGGATTCGTGGATTTGTTCGAGTTCCTTGGAGATGGCAGATCAAAAGACGAAGATCAAGCGGTTTGACGGTAAGATCAACTTCAATCTATGGAAGGTGGACATGTATGATGTTTTGGTTCAGAAGGACTTACACCTTGCCCTAGAAGAGAAGAAGCCAACGACATGAAGCAAGAGAAGTGGGATGAGATTTGTTTGAAGGCCTTGAGTTTAATCCGGTTGCAATTGGCGGACGAAGTCAAGTGTAATATCCTTGAGGAGAAAAGTGCGGCGAGTCTATGGGCGAGACTCAAAACTGACTACTCGGGATCGTCATTGCTAGATCGGATGTATTGAAAAAGAAAGCTGTTTAGGTTCTCAATGAAGGAAGGTACCCACCTTCAAGATCATATTGTGGAGTTCAATAAGGTAATATCTGAACTGAAAGCGATTAACGCCGATGATCTTAGCAAAAAGGATAAAGCTTTTAACTTGATTTATTCACTGCCAACTTCTTATGATCACTTGATAACTACCATGCTACATGAAAAATCGGCCAAGAAGACACTTACTGTAGCCAGGGTGATTAAGGGTCTGAAGGAAGATGAACTAAGAAAGGAGACTCATAAAGGAGGGTCTACTTCTTTAAGGTGTTTAGCGGTGAATGGTGATACTTCAATTGGAAGGGATACGACACACAAGGGGAAGATTCACTGCCATTACTGTAAAGGAATTGGGCATTACAAGAGAGATTGTCACAGATGGTTGAGTCAGAAGAGCGCTACTAAAGAAGGAGAACAAGCTCATATAGTTAGCGCAACTGAATTAAGTAATAATGTTGATTGTTGTCTTCTTATTTTAAGTTCTTCAGATGTGAATTCAAGTTAGTATCTTGATTCGGGAAGTTCTTCTCATATTTGCTCTGAGAGGGAGATGTTTTCTACTTACAAGTCATCAACATGCCGTAGTGTGAGAACGGAAAGTGGTGAGATTTGTGAAGTGGTGGGTGAGGGAACTGTTGAATTAGAGATGACAGATGGTAAAGGGTTCACACTAGAAGAGGTCATGCATATTCCTTCGATACAGAAGAATCTTATATCCTTAGGTACTCTTAATGCTCGTGGCTGCAGGTACACAGCTCGAGGTGGAGTTTTGACAGTTTGGCATAGTCGTCGTAAGGTAATGAAGGGCAAGAAGGGGATTAGGCAGGTTCAGCACAACCTCTCCCAGCTTTGTGGGAGCAGAAAAACTCGGCCGAGTGAATGAAAGCCCATTGTTCCTAAAGCATTATCTAGCAAGCCGTCACTAGAATTACCGATGCGAGACTGCAACGTTCGAATACCGTTGAAGGTGGAGAAAGCCTTGATGTAGGTGGAGTTCGTGTGGAGGGTGGCACATCCATGATTACATCTACATGGGTGTGCCCTTAAGGGGGACATACAGCTGGAGGAAAACAGGTGGAGATTTGTTCAACTAGCAGGAGAAGCCATTGAAACATGTTGTTTACAAAGCGGGGAAGAAAAATCTAGGAGAGTTTTAAATTACACAGGTATGGATTCATGCATATGCAATCCAAGGTGGAGATTGTTGGTTTATGTCGTGCATACTATATTGGATAAGAAGACGATAAGACAATGGAGAGACAAAGGCGATTGAAAATGGAGTGGAGGCAAGGAAACAGTCAGCAGCTGTAGTTGCAGAAGTTGCGGTCGACCGGTCATAGGGTGCGGTCGACCGGTCATAGGGTGCAGAAGTCCCCGAGAGGGGGACGGTCGACCGAACCTGGGTAGCGGTCGACCGGTCGCAATGCTGATGGATGTTTGGGTCGGGTCTTGGTGATTCGTGAGAAGCCCAACTTGCTCTTCAAATTGGATCGTGTGGCTCCTATCGTAGGGTCATCTCTTATGTACTATCCAATGGCTATTGTAACAAGATATCAACTTAGAGTTTGTCTCTAGATCTATATAAACAATTGTAACGGCTCATAAATCGTGATGATTCTATTGAGTGCCGAATAGAAGATGAGAGTACTTCATCTGAGAGGGTGAGAGAGTTCTCCATTGTAAGCATCATCAAGTTCTATTAGGTTTGAGAGAGGGTTGTGGTGAGAATTGTAATATTCTTGTATCTTCTCTAGTTGAATAATATCTCGGTTTTTTCTCCTCCGGATTAAGGCGAAAGTCCCAACCGGAACAATTCTTATGCGCTTTGTGTGTTTGGTGTGATCTAGTCTTACTTGGTGGTTTGTGTTGATTGTGTTAAAGACTCAACAAGATCCTCATATTTTCTAACAACGTGGAGGCAATGTACGAAGCTAAACTGGCGTACATACAATTTTGCTGGACCATGCTTGTTTGTCGGCCCACCCTCCAGGGTTGTTGGAGAGATTTGTTGTTTGTACGAGTCATGTTGCTTCATTTATGTTTTAATTTTTGTCTGTAGTTTGTACTTTGACCGAGAACTCTGTGTTTGTTTCGTTAACCTCTTATTAATGAAATAAGTGGCCAGATTCAACCTTTTCCTTTAAAAAAAAAAAATCTGGACATAGGGAGAAAGTTTGTGGACTTTTTATGACACTATTTTGAAATCAGAGGTTGAAGAGCAGGTCCTGGAAATGTGATTAATCTTCCATCTTTTGTGATGATGGGTTGTAAGACTTTTTGAAATGGATGTAAGTTGGAGAATGCATTGAGAAGAGGCCATGAAAATGATGATGGAGTTTGAAGTGCTAATGTTTTAGAGGGAAAGGTCACATGCTGAAAACAGAGTACATTTAGATTTCACTATTTCAGGAACATAACATAACATTATAGTCTGAGCTGAACCTGAAGCGAACAACAAAAACAACAATGTAATTTCCCAAATATGCCCCTGATAGTTTTGGAACAACAATGGATGAGGGCAGACCAGAAAGCCAGGAAGAACCACGACAAACTTAGAGGATTAACACGTGAGTTACACATGTTTTCTTTAAGGGATTGGGCGGTATGTCCGAGAACACAGAACTGTCCACAATCCACACGGCTACAATCCCAACTCTTAAGTTATAAAAGGAAAGATAAATCTCATGGAGCGCTGTAAGGTTCAAGTAGAGTTGCAGTATTGATCATACATAGAGTACATAATGATCATGTTTAAATATTGAGATATGGAAAGATAGTTATAAGATTCTGCCTCATCAGCAAGACGAACCGGTATGCGCTTCCTTTGTAAATAAAAGGTTGATCGAGATTCAAACGCATGGTAACCCTTCTTTAAGGAGTGTTGAAGAATTTGGATCTAGATCAACCTTTTATTTATAGTGTCATCTCGATCCCAAGAGATTTTGATACTTCCTACGCAAATTCACACTGGTTGATCCATCATGGAGATATATATAGCACCGCCACCACATCCCATTGTCCTAGATGCTCTCCACCGCCCAAGGCCATCCCGACGTCCATCCCAGATCAAAGAGTCGGATCATCCAATAAGTCCCAGATCCAAGAGTCGGATCGTCCCTCAATTCCAAATTCAAGAGTCGGATCGTACCTGCGCTACCATACTTCCTAAGCAAACTCACACTGGTTGACCCACCGTGAAGATATATATAGCACCGCCACCACATCCCGCTGTCCTAGACGTTATCTCCACCGCCCAGGGCCATCCCGACTTCCATCCCAGATCCAAGAGTCGGATCATCCAATCATCTCATATCCAATAGTCGGATCGTCCATACACTATCGTGCGATGTCCCTTGCACCATCGAGCAACGTCCAATGCGTTGTCACTAAGCATCATCCGTGCATCACGATGCGCAGTCACCGAGCGTCGTCCTTGCACCACCGAGCGTCGTCTATGCACCATCGTGTGCAATCCCTTGTGTCATTGAGCATCGTCACTATGAATCAGCATGCACCGTTTCTGCACCACCGTGCATCGTCACTGCATCACCATGCGTCGTCACCGAGCATCGTCCCTGCCACATGAACATCGTCAATTTTTTGAACTCATATTTTTTGAACCAACTTGAGTTTGAGATGAGGTGTTAGATGTGAGATATTTTATTACTCAATTTAGTCACATATCTAATAATATATTAGTTTAATCTTTGTTTCTCTTATATATTTAAGAGACATTGTACTCAGTTATAATTAATCTAATAAAGTATTCTTTTCTATCTCTGAAACTAACACATACTACTGAGTCCGATGAGAAGAAGAAGACGATAAAGCGAAGAAAGGTTGAGGAATTGATGGAAGAAGAATTTCAGCAGTAGCAGCAGGCAAAAGGATTTGACAGTCGACTGTCCCGTAAGGGCAGTCGACCGTCCCAAGTCTTTGTTTGGGATTCGACTCTATTGAGGTCGACCACCACTTTGGGCAATCGACCGCTGCCGGCAATGGTCACATTATTTGGCTAATTATTCAAGCTCAAGTTCAACTCCAAGTTAGATCGCACAGCTCCTATCATGTCTCTCTTTATTCGAGATATATTAGATGGCTAATGTATCAAGACTATAACCTAGGATTTCTCTAGATCTCTATATATTAATTTATAGCCTCCTTTGAAAGGCAAAAGAGAAAGTACTTCATTGAAAAGAGCAATGAAAGAGTTCTCCATTGTAAACAGATGATTATCTTCTAGTGACGCTTGAGAGATAGATAGGTTCTTGGTGCTAATGTAATACTTTGTATCTTCTATAGTTGCCCTTATTTCTCCCCCGGATTAGGCGTAACCAAACCAGGATAAATCATTGTATGCATTTGTGTGCTTGGTTTGATCGACTTGTTTAATTGTTCGCCATTGAATCTATTGCTGCTAAACTCAGCAATGAATTCCTAACAATTGGTATCAAGGTATCAGGTCAAAAATCTTCTACAGTTGAGAAGTTGCTTGAGTCTCCTTGGAGATGATGACAGATCAGAGTTCTACGAAGATCATTGAGGACGTCTGACATAAAGCAGGAGATTCAGCTGAAGATTTATTTAGAAGCCATTAGTTTAATTCAGATGTTTTCGGCGAACGAAGTTAGATGCAGAAGCGCGACGAGTCTATGGGAAGACTCATAACTGACGATGCAGAACCATCATTATAAGAACTGATGTACTGGAAGAGAAAACTGTTCAGATACTTAATGAAGAAAAGTACCGATGTTCAAGATCATATAGGGAAATCTAATTCAGGGTCATCTGAATTGAGGGTGTCGAACGCAAATGATCTTAAAGCTTTCATCTTGATAAATTCACTACCAGATCCATACAAGTATTTGGTAACCACCATGCTAGACCGAAAGTCCACCAAGGAGAAACTTTCGGTAGCTTGGAGGAGGATGAACTTAGGAGAGGGATTCAGGGATTAGCGTCTATTTCTACGAGTTTCATCGGGGTGGGTGGAACATCGAGTGAAAGAAAAGTGCACAGAAGGAAAGGATTTGTTGCCACCATTGCAAAACGAATAGGCATTACAAAAGGGATTGTCGAAAGTTGCTGAGTCGCAAGAGCACCAACGTTGTTAGTGTTGCAAGTGCCACTGAATCAGATGATACTTTAGATTGTACTCATGTTTCAAATTCTATATAGATGTGTATTCAAGCTGGTTTCTTGATTCGAGGAGTTCTTCTCATGTATGCTCGAAAGGGAGATGTTTTCTACTTACAAGTTCACAGAAAACCGTCATGTGAAAACGGTGGTTGGTGAGTTTTATGAAGTGGTGGGTGGGGGAACATTCAAGTTGGCCATACGAAAAGGGGTACACACTAAAGAACGTCATGCATATTTATTTGATGAAATGGAACCTATATCCTTAGAAACTCTTGTTGTATGAGGCTACAAGTACACAGCTCAAAATGAAGTTCTATCAGTTTGGAAAGGTCGTCATAAGGTGATGTTGGGAAAGAGGGGTGTCTCGCATAACCTCTACAAGATTTGAGGGATCAAGAAATTGTGGTCAAGTGTTTCTATGTCGTATTTCTATGAAGCGTCATCTAGTATATCGTCACTAGAATCATCGAAGTGGGACCACAATGTTCGAATACCGTCGAGAGGTGGAATGCATCAGGGTAGGTGGAGTTCGTGCGGAAGAGCGGCACCTCCATATTAACGCCTGCTAGGCTGTGCCCTTAAAGAGCATGCTGATTGGAGAAAAAGGTAGTAGATAAATTCATCTAGCTGAAGAAGCCACTGAAGCGAGTTTGTTTGAAGGTGGAGAAATCTAAATGAGTTTGATCACACAGTATTGATAGCATGTGTTGCAATCCAAGGTGGAGATTGTTGGGTTTTATGTCTTGCATACTACTGAGTCTGATGAAGATGATGATGAAACGAAAGAAGGTTGAAGCATCGATGGAAGATGAAGTTTCAGCAGTAGTAGCAGGCAAAAGATTTTGACAGTCGACTACCACCCAAGAGCAGTAAACCGTCCCAAGTCTCTGTTTGGGAATCGACTCTATTGCGGTCAACCACCACTTTGGGCAGCTGACCGCCGCCGATGATGAACACATTATTGGGCTAATAATTCGGGGCCCAACTTGTACTCCAAGTAAGATCATACAACTCCTATCGTGTCTCGCTTTAATCAGGATATATATGTATCAAAACTACAACCTAGGATTTCTGTAGAACTCTATATATTATTGTATAGCCTCCTTTGAAAGGTAAAAGAGAAAGTACTTCATTGTAAAGAGAAATTGAGAGAGTTCTCCATTGTAAACAGCTGATTATCTTCTAATGAGGCTTGAAAGATAAATAGGTTCTTGATGCGAATGTAATATTTTGTATCTTCCCTGGTTGCCCTTATTTCTCTCCCGGATTAGGTGTAGCTGAACCAAGACAAATCATTATGTGTTTGGTTTGATCTACTTTTTTGATTGTTCGTCATTGGATCTATTGTCGATAAACTTAGCAACGTATTCCTAACAAGTATCTGTATCCAATACTTGATCCCCATTTCTTTTATTTTTTGGGATTGGTTGTTAGCTTGTATATCCAGATCTTGTTAGGATTGTGTCTTGTATACTCGTTGTTCAGATTAAAAGAAAGTAATATGAAGCACGGAGGTCGAAGCATCGAAGCGAGTAGAAGGAGAACAGCAACAGCAGCAGGTGCAAGCTAGTTGCGGTCGACCGATCATGGTGACAGTCGACCGCACCCCCGACCGCTCGTTGTACTGGGAAGTCAGAGAGTGGTACGGTCGACCGATCTTGTTGGACGGTCGACCGCCCGCAACGCTGATTCATTTTTGGGCTTCGATTTGTTAGGTCGGTTCAGCCCAATCTTCAACTCCAAGTTAGATCGTGCGGCTCCTATTCAGTTACTTCTTTTCCAGGTTTTATCAGACGACTGAGGATCAAGATTAGACCTAGATTTTCTCTCTATTATTCTATATATATTGTAAACTCCTTCAATATGAGAGATAGTACTTCATAGATTCTTTTCTCCATTGCAAAGAGAAGCTCGAGAGAGAGGTAGTTCTTGGTGGGTGAGTTTAATTCCTTGTGTCAAGTGAATCAGTAACTCCTTGTAATCTCCTCTAGCTGAATATCAGATCTCCCTATATTATTCTCCGGATTAAGCAAAAGCTAACCGGGATAAGTCATCGTTGTTGTGTTTGTGTTAGTTTGGTGGATCTACTTACCTGCTTAATTTATTCGCCTCGTCTACTTCGACTTCCTTATTGCTCTAATTAGTTCCGCTGCAACTAGAGGGCGTTTGTTGATGCCCCAATCCTAACAACTGGTATGAAAGCTTCAGGTTGTCGAGTTCCTTTGTGAAGATGACTAGACACAGTATTTTGAAGATTAAGCAGTTCGATGGTAAGATCAATTTCAATCTTTGGAAGACTGACGTGTATGATGTTCTTGTTAAAGAATAGTTGCAATCAGCAATAAAGAAGAAGGAAAATTTAGCTGATGTGAAGGATGACGTTTGGGAAGATATTCGTTAAAGAGCCATAAGTCTAATCCGACTATCCTTGGCGGACGAGGTCAAGTGCAGATTTCTTGAAGAAACTGACGCGGCGAGTCTGTGGGAAAGATTCATAACTGACTAATATGGTTCATCGTTATTAGATCGGATGCATTGGAAGAAGAAGTTATTCCATTGATCTATGAAGGAAGGTACCGATCTCCAAGACCACATTACAGAGTTCAATAAGGTATTATCTGAACTTAAGGCGATCAACGCAGATGTGTGTGAGGAAGATAAAGCTTTCAATCTGATATATTCACTGCTGGATTCGTACGAGCCTTTGATCACGACCATGCTACATGGTAGATCTGCCAAGGAGAGTATTTCGATAGATGGGTAATCAAAGCATTGAAGGAAAATCAACTTAGGAAGGAAACCCATAAATCTGCATCGTCTATTCCTACAAGTTGTCTAGTAGTGGATGGTCCTTCGGAGGAAAGACAAAGTGCTTTGCAAAAAGATTCCATCCGTTGCCAATATTGCAAGAGGCCAGGACATATCAAGAAAGACTGCTGGAAATTACAGAATCAATAGAATGCAAAGAACGGAAGTTCAGTCGCTAATGTAGTTAGTGCCTTTGTCACGCCCCGCTTCCCACTATACGAAAATACAGGCACGTAACTGAGGCCCAGCAAATGATATACATCATTCATAAGCTGTACAATTATAAGCTCAATAAGATATTTATAATACATTTACGCAGGCAAATATAATGATCACATGAGCTGAAAATAAAATAACCATCATCCAGATAATACATCAACATTGGGTCAAGTTGCCCGGGAATACAATGTGCCATAATTAAAACAGTACGATAAGAGTTCGCTATAACAACTAGATAAAATAGCGACTGAAAGAAAAACAACATGAAGTAGTAATAAAGCAGCAACGATCATCTAGAAAGTCTGTTCCGCGGGTCCATCAGTACCTGTATAATTATGAACTCAAAGAAAAATAGAAAAGTACCCGTTAAAGCAAGTTTTGGGCAGCAAGTAGCAACAAGTAGTAAAAGGGTAACATAACAATATATAACATGGACGAAACAAAAAGTAGAAGTACAAATACAATATGAAATTAAGCAATGAACTGGGACAATATGATCATGTAACTAATAACCGTAAACTAGTGTAATCAAGACTTCAAAGTATAATCAATTGATAACCAAGTCTTAGCTAATCGATAATCATGTAATCAAGAATCAAGAGTCATGTAATCAAGAATCAAGAGTCATATAATCAAGAATCATGCTTAGTGGAAATCTCAAGTTTATCTGTTTTATTAACTTATCTAATGCACGCAATCCTGTGTCCTATATCACAAGTTCGGTGCATATCAATCATGTGACGTTTAGACTTAAGTAGTGAATTCTATAGAATTATGTACTCGGGTCTTCCAATGATAGTATTAAGACATGTAATCATGAATCATGTAATCGAGAATTATGTAATCGAGAATTATGTAATCAAGAATTGTGTAATCAAGAATCAAGAATCACTATTTCGGGAAACACGGGCCTCCTTCCGAGTATATTCTCCTATATTGTCCATTACTAAGCAGTACCCTTATAACCCCGACTTGTTATTCTTTTATAATTAATTATAAACATGCAGTTGATACGACTAGTGGAACGGTGAAATCAAGACAATTAATTAAGAATCTAGAAAAATATCAAGGACAATAATCATGGGTATGAGATGTAAAACGGGTACATGTATCGATCAAAATACACTAATCATTATATTCATGAAACAGAGAAAAGAGGAGAGTAATATGGATTTAGAAAATAAGGGTAGAACAAAATTTTGAAACAAAGTAGGTATGCGCAATTATAACAATAATAATAATAATAAAAGAATATGGTTCAAAACAAATGAAGATTATTAAAGTGAGCTGACATGAAAAAGAAAACATGCATGACATACTATTTTAGCAGATCATCACTTCCTAGCCATTAGTACACAACCTCAGGGGGTTTACCATCAAGAGATTTGCTACGATACACTTTAGACAACATCACATATATGCATTCAAATTCACTTTTCCGTTGTTACAGAAAAGCAAATCCGATTCCGTCAGAGATTCTAGAAAGTAGACTCTCTTCCGGTTCCAACGCATATTCACACGATACATTCTAGAGACAGTAGCTATGCATACAAATCTATTTTTCGCTGGTTTCGATGTTTTGCATGCATTCTGAAAATTCAGAGTCACAATACTAAAATTGCGATATCTCACAATCTATACATCGAATTGAGAAACTGTAGGATGTTCTGGATATCTAGACTCGAAGGGCTGCGATTTTTATGTAGAAAGTTTTTCGATCCAGTATAGGGAACATGGTCAAATTCTCAGTACAAGAGACCGGTTAGTGATCCCGTGCAGATTCAGAAATTCACGATATAACAGTACTAAAATCACGATATCCCACAATCTATACATCCGATTGAAAAACCGTAAGTGGTTTTGGATTCTGGACTCGATTGGCTACGATTTTCACATAGAAAATCTTAAATCCAGTATCGGGAACATGGTCGAATTCTTAGTGCAGTGTCAAGAAATTTAGAGATAGTAAGGTTGAATATTCGATATTCGATAACACGATTCGAAATGTGTTAACGGTTCACCCTTGAGTTGATATATCATGGAACAAGTGACTAGAATGGATTTTGATAATAAAACATGATAATAACTAGACTACTTGCTACGAGTCCAAGGAAAATGCTTGTACGAGAACAAAAAGAGTGTACAAGATACTTACCTTATAACGTGACGATTACGGTGGTGGTGTTAACCACGGAAAGAAGAAGCGATGTCGGCAACGGACAGCGGCACAACGGCAGCAAGAATAGTATTAAGATGGCAACGAGTGAGCAACGGTAGCAACGATGAGCGACGACAATGAGCGACAACAACAACGAAGGAGATGGGACGGCGTCGGGTTGTTTTTCGGGGTTCACGGGACAGTAGAAGCGGAGTCGTTGGATCGAATGTGGAAGGTAAAGTGGAGCTCGGGTGTTGGCTTGGGCTCTCGGGTGTGAAGAAGGCAGAGGAAAAGAAGAAGACAGAGAAAGAGAAGAAGAAGGGATGTAGAGATGAGTTTTGTGTGTGTGTATATATATATAGAAGAAAGTAAGATAGACAGCATGCTAATGCATGCATGGTGTATATTATATATATAATATAATATATAGGTTAGGAGGAGGTGTAGAAAAATGTGGTTGTCTATGGAAAAATGAGTAGGATTAGAAATAGGAGGATTAGGAAAAAGGTGGTTGGCTGTAGAAAAATGTAAAAGAAGACAGAAGAGGGAGTTGACGAATTATAGAGGATTAGGAGTAGTAGGGTGGTGGAGGCAGAGTAGAGTAGGAGAAAAATGAGATTGAGAGATTGGTTGTATGCAGAAATGGAAAAGTATGGAGGGAGAAAAAGAAGCGTAGGAGAAAGAAAACAACGTGTAGGAGAGTTAAGTTAGCTGTTGGATTAAGAATTAGGATTAGGATTAGAATTAATCAGGGTTAAAGTTTGTATTTAAACTCCGATCGAAAAATCACAAAGTTATGGAATTGACCAGAAAAATATTCTGGCTCTAGATAAAGAGTCCAAAGAAAAAAAATAAAATTGATCTAAAGATTGAAGTACAAAAATTCACGTAATAAAATACGTACAACTGGAACAGGGAGTTACAGCATTTGATTCAGGTGGTTCGTGTCTTCTTGTTTCAAATTCTTTAGAAGTTGATTTTAGTTGGTTTCTTGACTCAGGGAATTCTTCTCATATTTGCTCCAAGAGGAAGTTGTTTTCTACTTATAAGTCTACTACGGGGCGTTGTGTGACAACGGGAACTGGAGAGATTTGTGAAGTGGTGGGTGAGGGGACAGTTGAGTTGAAGATACCATGTCTAAATTTGTTCGCTTTAAAGGATGTTTTGCATATTCCTCTGCTGAAACGGAATCTGATTTCCTTGGAAACTCTTGATGCACGGGGCTGCAGGTACACAGCTCAAGGTGGAGTTCTGTCTGTTTTTCAGGATCGTCGTAAGGTGATTAGAGGTATGAGAATAGTTGGGCCAAGCCAAAACAATCTTTACAAGCTTGGAGAATTCGAAATACTTGCGCAAGTGTTGCTCCTTTTTTCGTTATTCCCGCAAGCTCAGCTGGTTTGCCCCAACTAGATTCATCGAGATGAGACCACGACGTTCGAATATCGTCGAGAGGTGGAGAAAGCCTAAGGGTAGGTGGAGTTCGTGCGGAGTTTGGCAACTTCGTGAGTGCATCTACGGAGGTGGACCTTTGAGGGGCTGCACTGGATTCGGTGAGATTGGGTATAGATCATTTCAACTAGAAGAAGAAGCTATTGTTCTAAGTTTTCTTTGCAAGTGGAATTTGTTAGAGTTTGGAGATGAGTAACACATCATGTGATAGCACTCGTATGCAATCCAAGGTGGAGTTTATTAGGATTGTGTCTTATATACTCGTTGTTCAGATTAAAAGAAGGTAATATGAAGCACGGAGGTCGAAGCGTCGAAGCGAGTAGAAGGAGAACAGCAGCAGCAGCATGTGCAGGCTAGTTGCGGTCGACCGGTGATGGTGACAGTCGACCGCACCCCCCGACTGCACCCCCGACCGCTCGTTGTACTGGAAAGTCAAAGAGTGGTACGGTTGACCGGTCTTGTTGGACGGTCGACCGCCCGCGGCACTAATTCATTTTTGGGCTTCGATTTGTTAGGTCGGTTCAGTCCAATCTTCAACTCTAAGTTAGATCATGCGGCTCCTATTCAGTTACTTCTTTTGCAGGTTTTATCGAACGACTGAGGATCAAGATTAGACCTAGGTTTTCTTGCTAATCTTCTATATATATTGTAAAATCCTCCAATATGAGAGTTTTGTACTTCATAGATTCTTTTCTTCATTGCAAAGAGAGGCTCGAGAGAGAGATAGTTCTTGGTGGGTGAGTTTAATTCCTTGTGTCAAGTGAATCAATAACTCCTTGTAATCTCCTCTAGTTGAATATCAGATCTCTCCATATTTCCCCCGGATTAAGCAAAAGCTAACCGGGATAAGTCATCGTTGTTGTATTTGTGTTAGTTTGGTGGATCTACTTGCTTGCTCAATTTATTCACCTCGTCTACTTCGACTTCCTCATTGCTCTAATTAGTTCCGCTGCGACCAGAGGGCGTTTGTTGACGCCCCAATCCCAACAAACCATGCCAAAATAGCCGTTGCGCCGATGTCGGTCGACTGCCACCAAGGGCGATTGACTACAATGCACTCAAGCTAGTCAGAAAACCAAGACGTATGTGTTGGATAATGGCTCGATTCTGGTTCAGTTGTTTATATCCATCGTATCTACAGCAATCGAAAGTTTTAGTATACCAGTCGACTGCATATGGGTCTCAGTCGACTGTCCCGAAGGAATTTTCAAAGGAGCTAAGGATACAGCAGCAGGGATTCACCAGTCGACTGAATATGGATCTCAGTCGACTGTCCAGAACAATTACCAGTCGACTGATAAGAAGACCAGTCGACTGTCGGCGGGTTTGTAAACCAGGATAGGCCCATTTCGAAAGGCCCAGTAGTTTCCCTATAAATACACCCGTTAGGGTTTTGTAAAGAGTAACACCTCTATTCGAATTTTGCAGCCGTCATCTTTGTAAGGGTTTGTTTTCGCCCATTGGTGATTATTTGAAGAAGAAACCCCAACCGCCCGGTGGATGTAGGCACTTGTTTGCCGAACCACGTAAATCTTTGTGTCCTTGTGTTTGATTTGTTTCTTGTTTTTCGCTATTTCTCTCTTTGATTGGTAGTTCATTCGTATTCCGCATTCGTATTCCACACAACAAGTGGTATCAGAGCCAGGTTCGACCTATAGAGAGATGGCGAGTGAAGCAGATGCAACCAAGGATGTTGCGGGATCAAGTTCGTCCAGAACAACGATTCACAACGCAAAGTTTGAAGTTGAAAAATTTGATGGAACAAATAATTTCGGGATGTGGCAGTGTGAGGTGTTGGATGTTCTTGTTCAACAAGAACAAGATGTTGCTTTGGAGGTAGAAAAACCAAAGAATATGTCCGAAGCAGATTGGAAGAAGTTGAACCGAGTTGCGTGTGGGACTATTCGGCTCTTTATCGCGAAGGCTCAGAAGTACGATTTGATGAGGGATACCATTGCTGCGGTGTTGTGGAAGAAACTCGAAGACAAATACATGAGGAAAAGTTTGGAGAATCGGCTGTATTTTAAGAAGAGACTTTTTCGCTTCACCTATACTGAAGGTATGTCTATGAACGCTCATGTTGAATCATTTAATAAATTATTGGCTGATTTGTTAAATTTGGATGAGCAAATTAAAGATGAAGATAAAGCCCTAATTCTGTTGAATTCATTACCCGAATGTTATGATCATTTAGCAACAACTTTAATATATGGAAAAGATACTGTTAAATATGAAGATGTTGCAAATGCTCTGTTGAATAATGAAACTAGGAGAAGGGATAAAATGGTTGATAGAGAAACTTCTGAAGCATTGATTGTAAGGGGCAGAACGGAGACGAGATTTGAGACCAAATCTGGGAATAAAGGAAACAAATCTCGTTTCAAATCGAGAGGAGTTTCAAAGGACAGAAAGATATCAGCCAGAGATGAATGTGCTTTCTGTCATGAAAAGGGGCATTGGAAAAAGGATTGTCCGAAGCTGCGAAATAAGGGAAATTCGACTGCAAATGTGACTGTTGATAATTTAGATAGTGATGATGATTTTTCCTTTGCACTTGCTGCTAGTCCCTCACTTTATCAAGAAGTATGGTTTCTTGATACAGCAGCCTCCTATCATATGTCTTGGAAAAAGGAGTGGTTTACTTCTTTAGAGTATATGGATGGTGGGGTAGTTTTGATGGGAAATGATGCGCCTTGTAAGAAGGTAGGAATCGGGAAGATTGAATTGTTAATGCACGATGGTCTTATTAGGGAGCTTTCAGATGTATGGTATGTTCCAGATTTGAAAATGAATTTGATTTCACTTGGTGTTTTGGAGGCCAGTGGATTGAAATTTGCTAGTGAAGGTGGCATTCTGAAGGTGACTAACGGATCACTCGTGGTGATGAAAGGGAAAAGAAAAAGGAACTTGTTTTTCTTGCAGGGAAAAACGTATTTGGGTCAGGCTGCCAGTGTAACTGAAAAGCCTAAACAGGTTGTTCCCGAATCTACAAGGTTGTGGCATATGCGACTCGGGCATGCAGGAGAAAAGGCCTTGCAGGGGCTTGTGAAGCAAGGGTTGCTTAAGGATGCTAAAGGTTGCAAGCTGGAATTTTGTGAACATTGTGTGTTAGGTAAGCAAACCAGGGTGAAGTTTGGTACAGTTGTACATCAGACAAAGGGTATCCTCGATTATGTGCACACAGATGTTTGGGGCCCTACTCAGACACCTTCTATGAGTGGTAGACACTGGTTTGTTATATTTGTTGATGACTACTCCAGACGAGTTTGGGTATATACCATGAAACACAAAGATGAAGTTTTGACATTGTTCACAAGCTGGAAGAAGAAAGTTGAAAACCAGACTGGAAGGAAGATTAAGGTTCTGAGGTCAGATAATGGAGGGGAATACAAGAACGATCCGTTTCTGAAATTGTGTGAAGATGAAGGGATCCAGAGGCACTTCACAGTTAGGAAGACTCCACAGCAAAATGGGGTTGCAGAAAGGATGAACAGAACCTTACTTGAGAAGGTGAGATGTATGCTAGCACAGTCTGGATTGAAGAAGACATTTTGGGCAGAAGCTGTTATATATGCAAGCCACATTGTCAACTGTTTACCATCTGCAGCACTAGAAGGCAAAACACCTATTGAGGTATGGAGTGGTAAACCTGCATCTGATTATAGTTTTTTGCATATATTTGGTTGTCCTGCTTATTTTCATGTAACGGAAACTAAACTTGATGCAAGAGCCAAAAAGACTATATTTGTTGGTTTTAGTACTGGTGTCAAAGGTTACAGGTTGTGGTGTCCAGAACAGAAAAAGTTAGTAATCAGCAGGGATGTTACCTTTGATGAGACCAGCATGAGTAGCTCGGGACAGTCGACTGGGACTTATCCTCAGTCGACTGGTGATCAGGAGAAGCAGAAGATTAGCTCGGGACAGTCGACTGACAAGTGCTCTCAGTCGACTGGTGCGAGAGTTCTCCAACAGGTGGAGTTAGAAAAGCTTTCAGTTGAAAATCCTACTCCTGCCCAAAATGAAGATGATGTGGTTGATACTGAGGATGAGGAAGAAGTTCCTATCCAAGACCCTCCCCAGCAGGAAGAATCAATTGCAGCAAGAAGGCAAAGAAGAGATATCAAACGACCATCTCGTTTTACAGAAACAGTTGCATTTGCTCTTCCCATTGTTGATGATGAAGTTCCCTCCAACTTCAAAGAAGCTACTAGAAGTTCTGAAAATGCAGATTGGAAAGTTGCTATGGATGAAGAGATGAACTCTCTTCATAAGAACAAGACTTGGGATCTAGTGCAATTGCCAAAGGGGAAGAAAGCCATCGGTTGCAAGTGGGTATATACGAAGAATGAAGGTCCAAAAGACAGTGTTCGGTTCAAAGCCAGACTAGTTGCAAAGGGGTATGCTCAACAGGAAGGAATTGACTATAATGAAGTTTTCTCTCCGGTTGTGAAGCATCCTTCTATTCGGATTTTGTTGGCATTGGTAGCACAGTTTGATCTTGAATTGACACAGATGGATGTGAAGACTGCATTCTTACATGGGGACCTAGATGAAGAAATTTATATGTTGCAGCCAGCTGGGTATAAGATTGCTGGGAAGGAAAGTTCTGTTTGCAGGTTGAAAAAGTCTCTCTATGGGTTGAAGCAATCTCCAAGGCAGTGGTATTTGAGGTTTGATCAGTTTATGAAAGTGCAGAGATATTCCAGAAGTGAGTATGATCATTGTGTCTATTTTAGAAGATTGCGGGATAACTCTTTCATATATCTGTTATTATATGTGGATGACATGTTGATTGCCTCTAAAAATGCTAAGGAGATTCAAAATTTGAAGAATCAGCAAAGTTCTGAATTCGAGATGAAGGATCTTGGTGAAGCCAAGAAGATACTTGGGATGGAGATAGCTAGAGACAGAGCAAAGGGCATAGTGAGTTTGACACAGAAGCAATATCTCTTGAAGGTGCTGAAACGGTTTGGTATAGATGAGAAAACTAAACCAGTCAGTACACCCTTAGCCACTCATTTCAGAATTAGTGCTTCTCAGTCTCCAAGTACAGATGAAGAGAGACAGTATATGGCTAATGTACCTTACACTAGTGTGGTTGGCAGTTTGATGTATGTCATGGTTTGTACTCGACCAGACATCTCTCAGGCGGTGAGTATGGTCAGTCGATATATGCATGATCCAGGCAGAGAGCATTGGCAAGCGGCTAAGTGGATTTTAAGGTACATAAGTGGCACCACAGATGTGGGTTTGAAGTTTGAAAGGGATAACAATATTAGCAGGTTATTGGTGGGTTATGTTGATTCTGACTATGCAGGTGATCTAGATAAGAGGCGGTCTACTACAGGCTATTTGTTTACTATGGCTAGGGCACCTATAAGTTAGAGGTCCAATTTGCAGTCCACTGTAGCATTGTCTACTACTGAGGCTGAATACATGGCAGTTGCTGAGGCCATGAAGGAAGCCATTTGGATTCATGGACTTTTGAAGAGCTTGGGAATTCATCGGGAGAAGGTGGAGGTACACTGTGACAGTCAGAGTGCTATCCATTTAGCGAAGAACCAAGTTCATCATTCGAAGACCAAACATATTGATGTCCGTTATCATTTTGTGCGTGATTTGATAAAGGATGGTGATATTCTTCTGGTGAAGATTGGGACAGCTGATAATCCTGCTGATATGTTGACCAAAATTGTTGGGGCAGCCAAGTTCAAGCATTGCATGAACCTGGCTAATATTTTGCATGCTTGATGATTTGGAATGGGCGGTTGGAATGGTGCTTCGCTATTTGTTTGCTTAGTATGTGATATCATACTAAGGTGGAGTTTGGTTTGTTGTTACATTTGGTGATGAGCATTTGTTTTGGAGTATTTTTGGAGATTGCTTGGGCTACTTGGAAGATCTCGCCAAGGTGGAAATTGTTGGATAATGGCTCGATTCTGGTTCAGTTGTTTATATCCGTCGTATCTACAGCAATCGAAAGTTCCAGTATACCAGTCGACTGCATATGGGTCTCAGTCGACTGTCCCGAAGAAATTTTCAAAGGAGCTAAGGATACAGCAGCAGGGATTCACCAGTCGACTGAATATGGATCTCAGTCGACTGTCCAGAATAATTACCAGTCGACTGATAAGAAGACCAGTCGACTGTCGGTGGGTTTGTAAACCAGGATAGGCCCATTTCGAAAGGCCCAGTAGTTTCCCTATAAATACACCCGTTAGGGTTTTGTAAAGAGTAACACCTCTATTCGAATTTTGCAGCCGTCATCTTTGTAAGGGTTTGTTTTCGCCCATTGGTGATTATTTGAAGAAGAAACCCCAACCGCCCGGTGGATGTAGGCACTTGTTTGCCGAACCACGTAAATCTGTGTGTCCTTGTGTTTGATTTGTTTCTTGTTTTTCGCTATTTCTCTCTTTGATTGGTAGTTCATTCGTATTCCGCATTCGTATTCCGCACAACAGTACGGTCGATTGCCCAATATGGCAGTCAACTGTCAAATGACACCTAATACATGCAAAGCCTGCACAACTCCTTTCGCCTCCAGTCTTCACTTCGATTCTCTTTTCGCTTTACCGTTTTCTCTTTTCATCGAACCTGATATGTAAGATATAAACCCAACACAGACTTATCACCATGCATATGTCACAATGTCATGGTCATCTTTGTAAGTAAACAAGATAATGATTGGAGTGATTCCATACCATATGATCTCTTTCGATATGATTTGAACCCGATACTTCCAATCTCTTCTCGATTGAGCTAGAAAAGGTCACCAATTCAAAGAGAGGGGGAAAGAAACCCTATATGGACAATAACCCGTGGTGCACATATCTCAAATTAAGCATGCACAATATCGTTCGTTATGAAAGAGACTGTGATTGGAAACCAAATTCCGTGTAACATTTACTAAAAGAAAAAGTTGATGTAAAATTTACCAAAGTTTTTCCCTAGCTCGTATCATTTAATAGAATAATAGTTCCCTATAAGCATCTAGATATAGATGTAATCCACCAACTTATCAATTTGATAAAGAAGACACTAGCTTCTGATGTGGACACCGCATAATTTGGACCACTTACACGATTGCACTTTTCTTTAGAGTTCATGCATGCATCTCGTACGTGATATTAGTCATAATAATAATCATAAATAGATTAAATGGTAGAATATTAGCTGTGTCCATGAAACTAGAATATTGTTCTATGTATGAAAAGAGAATAGAATATTGTGAACATTCTACGTACTTTAAGTTTCTCAATCTATATAATAAATTACAAAGAAAGCTATCAACTGGCTCACAATCAATCCCCCTAAAATTAAAGGCCCATATCAAGCCTCACAAAACACATTTTTTCTCCAAAAATTCAAACCCCAAAACCAAATTTTTTCCCGTAAAAAATTTATTATTTTATTACTATCTCTCACCTCTCTTTACTTTTTCATATTTCTCTTTCTCTCTCTCTCTCCCATTCTTTCTTTATTTTCTTAGAAATTTTTATTTTAAGATTTCGGTTTTGTAAAATTTCAGAATTTTTAATAGCAAATATCTCTTCAACAATTAAATTTTATTATTTTCCACACTTAAAATTCTAAGAAGTTAGATTTTATACCCCTATTTATAATTATTTTTCAATATAGACTTTTATTTATAACTAATTATTGTCATACTATTCAAACTTGAGCTACATAATTATTGTTTTACTGTTTACATGGCTTTTCGTATTTTGTATCGTTCCGAAGATGTGCTGTAGGCACGTGCCCACAGGCAAATCTAGTATTCTTACAAAAAATGAATGAGTTTCACAAATATGTAATTATGGTTTATGCGGCAGCCAGGTAACATCGACAAATATTTGTGTGTGCAAGTGAAGAATAGATTAAGCTTTTTCTTTTCTTTTTTTTTAAAGACAAACTCCCTAAAATTGTCGGATTTAAAATTTGTAGCTCGAATAAAAAAAACTCGCGTAACTTGTGGTTGAGAATTTCAGCACGAGTGTCAGTGTTAGTGTGAGTGTGACACAAAAGCTAAACCTAACCAACGAAGAAAGAAAATGACACATGCATGAATCAGCTGGCACACGCTTCTTGATATAGTAAGAAAATGATACATGCATAAAACAGCTGGGCCTGGCGCACCATTTTTTTTTTTTTTTTTTTTTTTTTTTTTTTTTTTTGGTCTAAACAGAAAAACAAGAAGTCAAGAAGATAACAAGCTACTCTACTCGTACTTGAGAATTAGCACATGTGCAAAAAAAGTTGTCCTTGTACAAATTCATCTTCTGTTTGTGGGCCTTGTTTGAAAAGGAGCGGTTGGGGGAAACCCTATAACTAGAAGCTGAAAATGACCTAATGAGAGACAAACTAATTATTGGTCAATTTGCTTAATTTGCTTACTCTTTTTGAAGGATAATATAAAACTTTGTCAATCCATTCTTAAACAAAGATAATCATGTTTACTAGAAATAAACCCTAAATTTATTACCTCTTTGCATTATGTTAGTGGGAGACAAGCTTATCATTATTTATACTTAAAACTAGTAATTATGTTTTAACTAGGATTGCTGCATAAGCAACTTAATTAGCTCCAACGTATTTAGTGTTAACTATAAGGGGTGGGGAAAAAGAACAAAAATGCATAGTGCTTGCAATTCAACTCTGCACACTACAATTCAGCTCTAAGGGTGCATTTTAGTCCCTCACGATTGGTTTGGTCAAACCAAGCAAATGCAGTTAATAATAACTTTTAGCTGCTAGGTCATAATATATTTTTCATTGCAACCAAACTTACAAGTAAAAAAGAAATAATTTTATTTACTTGCACTACAAAAAAATTAGCTGCAACAGGAATCTTGCACCTGCAACTCTTTAAGTAGTTGCAACAAACCATACGTCCTAAAGATTCTGACACCTAGTTTTTTAGATCCAACTTCCAGCCATATATAGATGTCGCGTATCAAAGGTCGTTTACTGTCATTGAAAAGGTATTAAGGTTCATAGGGAACAACAATCAACTCAAGATACAATAATAGCAATGAAAATACAAATAGCAATGACATTAATGCAGTTATCCCTGCATGCCATTCAGTACACATCAAAACGTAAGTGAAGAAACAGTAAGAATGCAAGATTGCGCTCATTGAATAGTGTAAACATAATGTGGCTGGCCATCAATTATTTGGGTGATGCATTGATCAGCCTAAAGAATTCATCGTGAAATAGATGGCTATAGCCATGTAATAATTCTCAGCAAGAAGCAAAAAAAAAAAAAAAACTACTGAGAGATAACACCCACATGTGCTACAAGGGGAAGAAAATCGACAAAACAAAATACCAAAAAACTGGTTGGTTTTAGCTGCACAATACAATGGAGCCATCAGTCTCACTAATTTCCTTTTTTTCTCTTTTTTTCTTTTTCAGAGGATGGTCCATGCCTTAATGATCTTCGTGATCATCATGCCCATCAGGGTCACCTCCATTGCCGATCACCTCAAGCTGAATGGGGGAAAACGTAGATAGAATTATATGAAAGTCCATACATATACGGAGAAAAGTGAATAGCATATGAAAGTTTACACATGTACTGAGAAAAGAGGCAGGGATTATTATTGATAGCTGAGAGGACACACTGCCACGACCACTTTCACCCCCAAAATATTTGTTTCTGCCCAAATTCTTTGGGCTTTCTTTCTGCCCAAATTCTTTAGGCTTTCTTTTTTAGGGAAAAGTTATTTCATATAAAAACCCAAAATTTTGAAAAGGCACCTTTTCTTTTTCTACTTTGGCCCTTGGTCATTGAAGCAAGATTGCACTTAATCCATACTGACTAAATACCTCAATACTTTGTTTGAAATAATTCTGAAGTCATTGCATATGGGTTTTTTTTATCGAAGTCCTCCCACTAGGTGTGAAGAGTTCAAAACTGTTGAAAATGACATTAAACAAATCTGAACTAGAGCTAAAACTAAAACTATGGAACAAAAGAGCTTACGACCAAAATGTGTCATTAACAAGACACCTCATGGCGGTTTCTACACCTATAAATAGAAGAATATAGGGAAGTGCATACACATCCAAGACCAGGAAGTCAGTACACTTCTTCCATACCAGATGTATATTGAATTTGGGAACACTCCCACCCACCAGAACTCCAAAGTTCCGGTGAGGGTTGAGATTTATATTTCTATTCCAGGCTCCAGCAGACCCTGCGCGTCATTGCCTATTTACTAGGTTGCGCCCAAAATGGATGAGACCTAGGCTCGTGCAGCAGTATTATATTTTTCTTTTCAAATAAGCTATTTTAATTATGTGCTTGTTGGGAGTTCGAACCTGGGTGGTTTTGTTACCATGTGAACTTTTCTCCACCTCTAAACAAGCTTTCAAAGTTGTCGTGAGGGATGAGGGAATTATACTTGTATTATAACAGAATTAACTAGAGAACCTGGTAGTATGACTTACCACAAAGTACTGGGAGCACACAGGACATTCGTGTGGCTTGTCTTTCTCCAACCAGAACCAGACAACATCATGCTCATCCTCTGCAAACATGCAAGAATTCAAAAATAACTATTCCAATCAATTTCAAACCTGAATAACCAACCGAATGATGGCGAGGAAAGAAAAAATTGCGTATGATATAATATTGAAACAAAATATACAAATGCAGTCATCAAGTGCTGAACAATTTTTTGTAAAAGATGAAAATGAAAACAGTAAGTATCTATAGTAACTTACCGCCTTCACCACCAGGACAACCAACTATTCTTTTGTTGTAGTAAGACTGGACGACAGCTGGTGCTTCCTACAAACATATTAAACAGGGTGATATTACACAATGTTTTTATGATATCCCACACTACATCTAGCATTAACATTATGATTCAGGATTAATATGCAAAGAAAATCAAATAGGCGGGAAACAAACATAAGCTATTAGCCGATACGACTTGAATTGGTTTATGAGGTAACAAGCAAGGCGCTCTATAAGATATAAGCTCCAGTTTAAAACCAAACCTATTATGTAAGTAATTCAAACTGTACACAACAAAATGAGAATATGAACCTGTCTGCATGGAGGAAACTAACACACCTAACTTCTGATGAAAGACTTGACCTAGAAGCTTTTGTCGGAGTGGAGAAATAAGTAGAACAAGAAATAGTAGTGTTGCAGCTAATTTTTGTGGGGGAGCAAACATATATGTGAACTCTTTTAATGAAACAATAAAGACCTGACCCTTTACATTCGTCGATGTTGACCGCCAAAAACTGTACTTGACTCCGAGATCTGATCGTTAGAAACGGCTGATACCGCTCCCGTGGACCTGCAAACAAGTCTGAAACATCGGAGGTGACACTCCAATGCTCAAGTTAGAAACTTGAAGATATGGGGGGTTTTCAGGGCGGAATTTACAATTACATGGTTTCTGAGGAGGTCTCGAGGTATATATAACCGTTGAAGGGGCCAGATTCAAGATATTCATCTATCTCTACTTCCCGGTGTTTGGAGAGTCGGTTACCCCTTCCATGTAAAAAGATCAAGTTAGGACGCTTCTCTTGATGAAAAGATTTTCAAACTCTCATTTGTGCATGGGGGGATAAAATCGGTGACCCCCTCGGTTCAAACCGAGTTCGATGAATCTGGACTCCTTTGTGATATGGCTGTTGTAGCAGTCCCTATTACAGGCTTGATTGCGTCAATGGGCCTAAAAACGGCACAGCCTTTCATGTCGGGCTTGTTTCTACAAGAAATTACTGTTTCACCCTAGATAATTTTAAAATTCGTGCCCAATTTGACCAGTCCTACTTTTGTTCTATTTTTAATCATAACACAGGGCCCCCACTCCCGAAGACTTTGAGTTTCACAACCTTTGAGGAGTAGTTCACCCATTTTTAATGATTCATAGAACTTATCGGAGTCGCCGGGGACGTTTGAATCTTGCTCGGGGGTGTAACGGGGCTATTCTGAGTTTGTAAAATACTCAAAAAAAATTTTGGAATTTTCTAGATTTTTTGTGAGTTTTTCAAAAATTTTGGGATTTTTTTTAGATTTTTCCCAATTTTTTATTATTTTTCAGAATTTTAATTAATTAATTCGAATTTTTTTGTTAATTTCTAAAATTTAAAATTAATTTTTCTAAAATAATAATTATTTTTTGGATTTCTAAAATAATATTTTGAATTTTTAAATATATTTTTGAATTTTTAAAATAATCTTCCAGACTTTTAAAGTAATTTTTAGATTTTTTTAATTAATATTTTGAAAATTTTTATTTAATAGAAAGAATTAAATATTACCAGAATTAATCTGGATCGTCGGTCGAGATGGCACACGAATTTTAAGGAGATCAAGCGGTGTCGGGAGCTTGAGGCAAGCACTCTCCTTGGACGACAGATGCGCGCCGAGAAGGCGTAGGACCAACGTGGGGTCCACTGTCAGTGAGACAGTGGAATCTCTGTGGGCCCCACCGCCACACCACCGATCTTCCCTCTCTCCTATTTCTCTCCTTGGTTGCACGTGCGAAGCACGTATCAGGGTTTAGGGCAGTGATTGAAGTGATCATATCCATTGATCAAGGCGGGCACGCATCTCGATGCGATCAAACGGCTACGACGGAGTGAAGGAAGCGCTCTCCTCGGACGACAATCGATCTGAGAAGAGTGAGGGTCCCACGTGGGGCCAGGTGTTGGAGAGTCGGGAGGAGTCGCCACCCTCGGTGCGTGAGGGGGGGCAGGCCCACATGCGCGAGTAGCGCCGTGCAGCTGCGCCTATGAGGCCCATGGCGTGTGTCAACGCATTGTTGACATGTGGCGAGGAGAGGGAAAGGTTGCAGCTACACCTGTGTTTAGGCCCAGGACCGGACTGGCCCAATAGCAGGCTGACCCCACCCCGAACCCCCCTAAGAGCCGGTCGGTTAGGGCCCAGTTTTGCCGTTCAAAACCCGCCACGGCCCGGCCTAGCTCAAACCGGGGACCGGGTTGAACCGGTTCGGTACGGTCTGGGCTCGACCCGCGGGCCGACTGTTGGATTGGGCAGATTTGATTTTTACTATATTTTTTAATTAAAAAATATATTTATAAAATTATAAAAATGTCCCCCAGCGGATCTATACTAGTTAGTTTTTTGGGGTATTTTGGGAAATTCGAAAAAATACATAATCTATATATACAACCCCATTTCATTCATTTCGCTTCACAAATTCACTCAACTCTCTTCAACTCTCTCAATTCTCTCAACAAATCAACAACAAGAAGAATTGCAAGGATTAACATCAACAACATCAACAACAATCAACAACAAGTTCTCAACATTCTCTACTCTCATTTTTCAAACACACATTCTACACTCATACAGTATTTTTGTATTTGTTTAATTTTTAGAATTAGCATTATTCTCATCTCTTTATCAGATTGTAGTAGTAAATATATTACTAGTTCATTACTCTCATTTTATGTTTTTGATGTACTTGTACTCATTTTTTTTACATTTTTTTTAGATTTTTTTTTGAACATACACTAGTTAATCTCTTAATTGTTGGTGTTTTATTGAACTCTCTCATCTTGTTTTTTAGATTTTGTTTAATAACATACACTAGTTCATACTTTGTTTTGTAGAATTGTTTAATTATCTTTACATGTTTTGTAGAATTTTTTTTTAGAACATACACTAGTTCATAATTTGAATTTTTTTTTTTTTTTTGAATTCTCTCTTCTTATTTCTAGAATTTGTTTTCTCCATACATACATACACAAATTATTAATTAGATGGCATCTAACCAATCACGCGAAAGACAAAGTAGCCAAGAATCAAGCTCATCTCATGCATTCCTTCCATTCCACAATAGATAGTGAAGAAACATTGGTTAATTTTGATAGTATTCCCGATTTTCATGAAATTCCACGCACACATGGAAGATGTAGTAGTAGAAGACATACAATTGCAAGACACAAAATAAGCCCATTCTCAATCCCGTAAAACAAGAAAACCCACTTCCGAAGTACACCAATATTTCACTTGTGTCACATCACAAAACGATAAAAATGTAGGGCTTAAAATTTGTAAGAAGTAACCCATATAAGTTCAAAATATGATCGGAAACGGGTACACTTAAACGTCACTTAGAAAAATGCCAACCCGAATTTTCTAAAGACACCCTCACACAACAAAAAATACACTCAAGGACCGGTCAAGTAAGGAAATGGCAAAATTAGTAATTAGGGATGAATTACCATATTCATTTGCCGAATGTAGGAATGTCGAGACTTTTAACCAAACCGCATTAAACCCCCATTATAAAAAAATTGATAAGAATGTGGTTAAGGGTGATTGTAAATTAGTATACAATAAAGCTAAGGATGTGTTAGTTGCAACTAACATCACTAAACACTAGAGTTTCTTTGACATCAGATGGTTGGGTTGGAGTTAACGGTGTACCAATGATGTGTGTAACATGTCATTGGATAGATTCCGATTGGTTAATCTAAAAAAAGATTATTTCATTCAGATTTGTTAGGTACTCACATAAGGGTGAAGTAATTGTGACACACATAACAGAAGCATGTAATGATTTCGGCATTTATGATAAAGTTTTTGCTAATGGTTTTGATAACTCCTCTAATAATACTAAGGCAATTACTAGTTTGAAAACTACATTAAATCCTATAAAGCCCGATATTTTTCATATTAAGTGTGCTCGTCTATTTGAACTAAGGCGAAAGGCGCAAAACAACTTCCCTACCCCATAAAAAGCCTAAGGCGCAAGACGTAATTTGAGACGCAAGTCTCACTTAACTAAGATGCACTATTGTTTTTTGGGGTTTTTAAAATTTATAAATAAGATTATATATCATGATAACAAAGATCGCCCATTAGGTGTCCAATTGATAATAATTAATCTAAATGAGGAAATTCTCATATATTATAAAGTCATTTCCCATATTTTATAATATTATGTGCAGTAATTATATCTTTTTCTTAATCATTGAAAGAATGCTTCTACCAAAAGTGGTGAGCATAACTTGAACCCATGACCTCTCACAATCTTAAGACTGAAGCTCGCGCCTCAAGGCGCCTTATAAGGATAAAGCGCAAATAGTCTAGGCACATGCGCCTTGGGCCTCAGGCGCGCCTTCAACTACATTGGTGCTCGTCATATTTTAAACCTTTGTGTACAAGACGCACTAAAATACGGACATGATAAAATTAATGCAATGAGATTGTGTTCATTTAATTACTTTGAGTGGTCCAATATATCAAGCTTTTCATGATTTGTGTCAATTTAGAAGTATTGTATTTAAACATTTTCCTAAAGATGTTAGACTTCGTTGGAATTCTACATATGATCTATTAGGTGTTGTTCTTCATTATCGAACTCATTTAAAAGAATTTTCTGTTGGGGTATGCAAGATTGTGCATTAGAAGATGATTTTTGGCTTTTGCCGATAATTTGTATAAATTTTTTGAACCTTTAATGATGCTACTTTACAATTTTCAAAAACATATTCGTCTACATTTAGTGGTATTTTACTTGCAATTGTCACTATGATGACAATAATTAAAGATTTGGTAAGCGACCATATTGGAACAATGGTTTATGCCGCTTATATAAAATTTTTAAAATATTTTCATCCAATTTCAATGTTATATTGTGTTACTAGTGTAATGAATCTCATAATTAAATTAGAAGGCACAAAGAATTTAATTGAGATTTTTTATCCATATGCTCCACACGAAAAAATACAAGATTTGGATTCTGTTTTTTTTACTACACAATTTGAGCATGTTTTAAATAATTTATATGATAGTTACGATAGGCTTTTTTCAACTAATACTACACACACATAATGTTAGTTTTTCAATATCAAAGAGAAAGGGTCTTGCAACTAGTGGTATTTTAAATCTCATTAAATCAAAAAAACCAAGAACTAATTCACCAAATGAGTTGAATAGGTATAATGCACAATCTCTCATTTGATGATATAGTTGATGTGTCAACTTTTTGGTGAAACAATGAAAATACTTTTCTTATTCTTTCTCGTATGGCTAAAGATTTGCTAACACGGTGTCAACGGTTGCATCGGAAAGTATTTTTTCTCTTGGTGACAGGATAATGAGCCCGAACAGGAATCGCTTAACATCGAAGAATTTGGAGATGCTTGTGTGCTCCGAAGATTGGAGGAAAGCGGATGAGAGGACCCAAGATTTACTACAAGAAGCACAAAACGGCTCAACAAGTAGCGACGATTGAAGATCTACTAGAAGTGCACTACGAATCATGTATTGTAAATAATTGGAAAATTTAGGGTGATGAGATTCTATATTTAGGTTAAGCAGAAGTACACGACACTGGTCCAATGCCTTCTCTTCAATCTAAATAGGGGTCATCTCAATTTCAAAATACAAATACTAAGCAGTTAAAATCCCCGATTATGCCCGATTAATCCCCGATTAATCGGAGGCTAAGCGATTAATTTTTTAGCGATTTATAATATTTCAATAGTTAGCGATTCAATCGGGTCTAATCGGCCGATTGTTGGTTAATCGGCTAATTTTAAGTGGTCGGTTAACCAATTAAATCTACTCTAATTTTCATGCTTATTTGCATTATTTGGGTTTAATCCGGCCCAAACTCAAATCTAAATCTAAAATTCAAACCCCTTTCTAATCCTCGCGCAAATCCAAACCCGACATGTCGCCGCTCTCTTCTTCTTCATCGCGCAAACCCAAACCCAAACCCAAACTCAAACCCAAATTGATTCTCTTCTTCTTCCTCAAACAAACCCAAATCCATCCCGCCGTCGCTCCCCCTACGCCATCGCATACTTGACCCGGCCCGCATCTGCTGCACTACACCTCCTTTTGCTGATCGCACTACACCTCCTTTTGTTGTTCGCGATGTTGCTCCTCCACGATTGTTTTTGTTTGATGAAACCGACCAGCAAACCCGATCCGACCCACATCCAGAACCCAAACTCAGCTCAAACTAAGTACTCTTTTCTTTTTTTCTATAACTATATGTTCCTATTTGATAATTTCATAATAGTTTTATGTTAGGATGTTGCTACATAATAAGGATTTATCTTTTTTTTAAATTATATATATATATATATATATATATATATATATATATATATATATATAACGATTTCTCCGATTTAATCTCCAACTATTTTCCGATTAACCGATTAATCACTAATCGCTCCTAGACCGATTAGTTCCAAAAATCGATTTTAACTGCCTAGAATGTAGTTAATATTTGAATGTAGTTAGATAAGATTTTATATGTGGGTTGATATTATCCATATGTGGGATGATAGAGGTCTTTCTTTATGCCCAAGTTTCTCATTATGTACCTCTGAATATCAAGAAGTTCAATAATACTTTATTGTTCAACAACACCTAGCTCTAATTTGATCAAACGAATCTTGTTTTTTATACACAATTTATATTGGATGTCCTATTTTACCCTGTCTCTTCCAAAGAAAATGGCAAGGGCAGCAGACCTCTTTCCCGTGATAATTTCTCGACTCATCCAAATGAGAAGATGGAAAAGAATTCATGCAGAGATGCCTCAAGCTGTTCTATTCTAAGTTGAAGGGAACACTCCTTATACAAAGTATTAAAATGATTGGTTGGCTAGTTTTTGTGTATATATACAAACTATATGTAAATATGTAATCATGTTTTCATTGAAAAGGGAGTGCACGCACAAACATATTGATATCAAAATGTACACATACAAACACACCTGCATATATACATTTAAAAAATGTCAATAACTCTAAAATGATTGGTTGGTTAGTTTTGGTGAATATATACAAACTATATGTAATCATGTTCCTTAGAAAGGGAGTGAACACATGCACAGACATATTGGTATCTAAATGTAAGCATTTACAAACACACCTGCATATATCCACCAACCTCACTCCACATGTTTACAACATTACAATTTGTAACAACCCCTTGTGTTATCCTTCATTTAAGCTACCGTAATTCATGAGTTACATAACTCGTAACACATGAAGATAACATGATGGATTAATTGAGAAGGTAGTACAGGTACTCCAACCAGAGGAAGTGGTTTGTTTGAGGCATGACAACCTAGCAACTGTAACCCAGAACAACATCATGATAGCTACCCTTGCATGAACAAGCTATACCCCAAACTAATACAGCCAATCCGGTCCATTTGATGCATTACCAATCTTGGTCGATACTCTGTAGTTTGGCCAAAACCTAAGTTTTTAGTCCACTTTATAGATCAGATTGTACAAATCTGATACAATACACACTATTTGGCCGATACCAATTTGACAACTTACTAATAAAAACATACTGCATGAAACTATAATAACATATATTGGTATCCAGGACTGGTTCATTTGATGCATTGCTGATCTTGGTCGATACTCTTTAGTTTGACCAAAACCCAAGTTTTTTGCCCACTTTATAGATCAGATTGGATAAATCTAATACAATACACACTATATGACTGATACCAATTTGACAACTTACCAATAAAAACTATAATAATATATATTGGTATCCAGGAGATAGTTACTTCTGCAATGTAATTTTCTATGGAAGGCTGGAATGTGATACTATTCCATGAACCCATGAAACTAGTTGCGATCTCTTGTAAACCAAAACCTCTAAGGGGGAGTTTAGTAGCTTTCCAAATTTAAGTTGCAATTGCACTTGTTGTTGGGTTTATGTCTTACATACTATGGTTAGATGTGAAGAGAAGACGATGAAGCGAGAAGAGGATCGAAGCATCATTGGAAGAAGAAGAAATAGTTGTGCATGTTGGAAATGAATTGACAGTCGACTACGATATTGCGCAGTCGACTGTCTCGGCTCTCTGGATTGGAATTGACCCATTGCAGTCAACCGATAGTGGCGCAGCAGTAGTTTTGGGACTGGGTCTAGATGATATGTTTGAGCACATCTTCTTTTCCATGTTAGATCGTATGGTTCTTATCATATAGCTTTCTCTTCAGGGTATATCGGACAGTTATTGTATCGAGACTACAACCTAAGGTTTCTCTAAATCTCTATATATCATCGAAAAGTGGAGTGCCTCAGGGTAGATGGAATTCGTGGGAGGGCGAAGCCTCTGTATTAACGCCTACTGGGGTATGCGCTTGAGGGGGCATACTATTGGAGAAACATATATGGAGATAGATTCAACTAGCAGAAGAAGCCACTGAACAAAGTTCATTTACAAGATAACAAAAGAGTCTATAGGCAATTAGTTACACAGTGTTGGAAGCATGAAGATGCAATCCAAGGTGAAGACTGTTGGGTTTATGTCTTGCACAATATGGTTCGATATGAAGAGAAGACGATTAAGCGAGAAGAGGTTCGAAGCGTCATTGGAAGTATTAGTGCATGCAGGAAATGAATTGACAGTCAACTATGATATTGTGTAGTCAATCGTCTCAGCTCTCTGGATTGGAATCGACTCATTGTAGTAGACCGCCCTTGGGGGGCAATCAACCAACAGCAGTGCAACGGCAGTTTTGGGTTTGGATCTGGGTCTAGGTGATCTATTTGAGCCCATCTTCTCTAGGTTAGACCGTACGGTTCTTATCGTGTAACTTTCTCTTCATGGTATATCGGACAGTTATTGTATCAAAACTACAACCTAGGGTTTCTCTAGATCTTTATATATAATTGTAATGGCCTCCTTTGAGAGGCAAGAGTATGTTAAGAGCAAAAGAGAGAATTACCTCATTGAGAGTTTTCTATTGTAAACCGCAGATTATCTTCTAGTGAAGCCTGAGAGATAGATTAATTCTTGATGAAAGTGTGTGTAACTCTTGTATCTTCTCTAGTGAATAATATCTCAGTTATTTCTCCCCCGGATTAGAGTTCACACAAACCGTAACAAAATTGTGTGCTTTGTATGTTTGGTTTGGTCTACTACTATTTGGCAGTTTGTTCATAGTGATTGGTTGTCGCAAACTCAACAAAGAATTCCTAAAACATGCAAGTGCAAAATTCAAATCTCCCCCCCCCCAAAAAAAAAGAAAAAAACTAATGAACTCTATTACCCAAATATCCTCAAAGTTTGGAGAAAAAAGATGATTGAATTATATACAATAGAAGCTATGATGAAAAGTAGAGGATATTTTGGTAATTGAGTCCAAACATTTTGGAGGGAAATTTGAAATTGCCACTTGCAAATGCAATTACAGCTTGTATTTGCAAGCTACCAAACACCCCTCAAATGAGAAAGAGAGATGTGGGGAGGAGGAAATTGATAATATCAAGAATTGAAAGAACTCTCAATTGGAGAATTTTGAAAAGAAAAGGGCATTGTTTCCAATTTTTCATGTAATCTTTCTCGCATCCATCAAGCAAAATATTATGAAAACATCGTGCAATTTTTAATCTGTTTTGTATTTTTTTATCAGATACATCAATATTTCACCGAAGAAAGAAATGAAAATTGTGATGTAAGCTACCAGAAAATTAAAGATCAAAGTTCAATATGGATAAAGGATCCCAGTGAAGAAACATCTAACCACATCCAAATAACAAAATAGAAAATAGGAAAAGACAGAATTCTCCAAATAACAAAATAGAAAATAGGAAAAGACAGAATTCTAAGTTCTCACTGTTCCACAGTCAAAAATTAACTTTATATCAAATAAATATAGGCTTTTAACACCCATACCCCTCACAAATATGATATTTTTTTGCATTTAGCCCTCAAATCACTTTTTCTATATTTGCACCTAACAATGTGGGTCTCGCACTTAAGTTGTGACCTGTTAAGTATTCACAAATTACTCTGGTTAGGTTATTTCCAAACATGGTAAATGACTATCTTACCCTCAACTAAATTTTAAACTAAAAAACCAAACCTATTGATCACTTTGACGGGCCATTGGAAAGAAAGAACTGTGTGAACGATGTCTATGATAGGAATCAGGAAAGGGGGTATCAGTTACCAGGCGCTAAAAGGGAGTAGTGATCTTGTTTAATTGGAGGTAAGGAAACATTCAAGGGTTTGTAGGATTCCGTGGAAGAAAAGATTGTAAAGTAGTAAGGTTATTTCATAAACAGAATCATGTAGGAGGGCTCTTTGAAAGAAGAGGGAAATCAGTTTTCAAGGGAAAGGAGTGTGAGGTAGGACACAGGTTATTTTAGTCAGATTACCCGGTTCAGTTAATCAGAATATTCTGCCTCAGTTGGATAACAAATAGCCGAGGGGCAACTTAAACATAAGCCAACACTGTTGGGTGAAACATGAAAATAATGATCTGTGAAGGGGCAAATGTCAAATAGGTGTTGAAAACCCAATAAGTGAAGGGGCAAATGTCAAATAGGTGTTGAAAACCCAATAAATAAATAGTTCTCTAGTAAATAACATGATTAAACATAACCAATGCTTTTCATAATGCAATTCAGAAGAAAAATGATAAAATATGGTAATTATACAATAAAGAAACTGAATTCACAAAAAAATAGTTTCTATAAAGAAAAGGGAAAACATATAGAAGAGATTCTTTGAGAATCCACATGTCAAATCCACATGTTACACTGATTGACAAAACCTATAATGAGCTAGTAAAGTAATAAAAGAGCCACAATATAGAGATGGAACTAACTGTTAATATGCGTACATATATTGTAACACATGACACGTATATTAGACATGCCTGTCCATTGTATACATCGCATGATATAACTTGGCTTTGATGCCCTAATTAAATTATATTTCATTTTCCTTCTTCCATTTATAACACTAATATCATGTCAATAATTTGTGATGTTTCATAAAGGAAAGGAAAACCACAGCAAAAAAAAATATCCATTGACTACACTGATTTCCTTTTGACAATTTGTGGGATGAGAAATTGCTAAAACAGTAAGAATAGTGAAAGTGTGAAATTTGATAAGGTGTAGTCATGAGCAAGCGAAGTTGAGATGTAGAGACAGATGTAGCGGGGTTAGGGAAACTAGAGAATGCCAGGAAGCATTACAAAGACAAGAATGAGCTTAAATGCCTAGACTAAAAATGATAAGCACCAAAATCAAACATTACAAGAAATCAAAATAGGTGTAAGGTTGCTTTCATAACGAGGATCATGTAAGAAAATTGAATAAGCATAAAATGCTACAGCATGAAAGCATGGGTAGTAAAAGTTGTAAAAGAAAATTAGAGTTGGAAAATACATAAAATATAAAAAGAAAGGACGTTTTTGTTTTCTTTTTTTGGCACAAGACAATAGCCACACACCCACCCTGCAAATCACACACTCATCTCATAATAAGGGATTTGTGCAAGCGGAGGTTTGAACCCCCGACTTCTTACTCACCAGCGAAGAGGTTTGCCACTATATTACTAAGGCACTTGCAGAGAAGGGAACTTTTAAAACTTAGAATAATTCCCCAGTTGAAATAGGATATATCCGACAGGTAAAGGACTATAACCAAAAATGCTGACGAGAGAAGGAACAACAATCCTGAACCTTCTTAAGCACAAACAAGACAACCAAGCTGTACAAAATACCATACTATTGAACTAACAATGCATAGCACAAAATCTCCAAAAAGTAAACATGGCCAAACATCAAGCACGAAATGGTCGTTAGTTGTTCCTAAGAATCATTTCAGTTATATCCTCAGTAGATCCACCCCAAGTATAACAATGGAAGCTATACTTAGGTAAGACACCATCGATTCTAGCATATATATACATAAAGCACACAATTACGCCATAAAGAAAAATCCGCATGGTTTCCAACAGAAATTATGTAATTACAAAATCTCTACGAACCGATTCAACTATATTTTCATGAGGTCTAACAGGAACACACCACTTACGCTACCTCTAACTAAAAACACAATAACTAATCGAAAAAGTGACATAAACAAGAAAGCATTAATGATCAGCGTGTCTACATTCTTTCTGAATCGGATGTACGAATCTAGATCCAAGAATCTTAAAAAAATACTGCAACATATATAAAAAGGCTCACCTTTGTCCCAAACGGACCTGACGGTGCATCCATATCGAATCGTTTCTTGCCCTAAAAAATGACCCCCAAAATCTCAACCAAGCAACAACAAAAATAAAAATAAAACAATAATTTATAATAATTAAATCATTAAAAATTGAAACCTGAAGCTCGGCCTCGAGCTCCTCGCGCTCGAGTCCGGTGGCGATCGGCATCACATCCTCCACCTTCTTCGTCACCGCGTTCCCTGAATCAACAACAACGAAATCAACCGAGTTAGTAACCACCAGATCAGATCGAATCGAATCGAATCGAGAGGGTAAAAGTTATACCACCGGAGGCGGATGAGAGGAGGCGAGAGGCAGAGGGGACGAGAAGGCGGGGGGCGGCAAGGGGGCGGCGGAGGTGGTGGCTCTGAAGGGCGGCTAGGGTTCGGAGATGAGAGCACGCTCTACGAAGCATCGTCGGATTTCTTATGGTGGTGGTGGTTGTGATTGTGATTCTCAGGTCGCCGCCTCTTTCTCTTTCTTGAATTTTTTTTTCCTTTTTAAATTTATTTATGTGATTTGTGATTGGGAGCTGGCAGCTAATGCGAGGAGTGGGGAGAGGGGGTTGGCATTGGGGTCGACGGGCCGGGTCGGGTCGGATCGGGTCGGACCCATCCGGGTTGAAGGTTGATTTGGACGGATTCGGGTCGGATCGGAGGGTTAACCAGACCAGGTCGAAGAGGTGAATTTACGACCCGCCCAACCCGGGTTGGGTCGCTGGTTGGCCCGGTTAGAGAGTTAACTTTTTTTTTTAACTTAAAAAAAAGTAATTTTAATAATAAACATTAAAAATCGTAATAATAATAATAAGATTGAAAGAGTGAAATTGTCCCCAAAAAATGATATATTATTCATATAATTTCAAGTTATACAAGTTTCGGTGTTTCACAATTTGTAATAAGAAATAAAGATTTTCTACAAATTTGTTTTATACAATAACAAATTTCTTATATACAATGTCATTTTACTTCAATTTTCCTAATTTAAATAACAAGCGAAGATTTAATACAATTTTTTATCTATGTACAATTGTCTTCAATTTGATGGCCTTCAATTTATTGTTGTTGACTTCTTGTTGTTGGTCTTGAATTCTTCGTTTTGGTTGCTGCTGTTGTTGTTGTTGTTGTTCCGGCAAGTTGCTCCAACTTGTGGACGTAGATAATGTTTTTCCTTGTGTCCTGTCTTCAGCCTTCAGCGAGTCATCTGTGCAAACGAGCATCTCTAACGATTGGGGCTTCAAACGATTTCTATAATCAGTTAGAACTCTACCACTTGTAGAAAATGCTCTTTTAGAAGCAACTGTAGAGACAGGAGGAATTAGTAGATCTTTAGCCATATATTTAAGAATACTATAAGTGTGTTCATGGTCTTTCGAACATTGTAAAATATCTAGTGAAGAACTAAAATACTCAGAATCTTGTTTGTTATACTAATTTAATTCATTTGGTTAATTAGTCCTAGATTTTTTTGATTGAATTTGTGCAAGTAAATTAAAAATTCTATCATCAAATTTACTCGTACCCTTACCTTTAGAAGTAGCAGAAAAAGAACTAACTATAGAAGTTGTACTATTAGAAGCAAAAGATCTATCATAATAATCATACATGTTATTTAATGTAGATTCAAATTTAACTAAAAAAGAAGCGCGATTAATTTCAGGATCATCATCCCCAAGTAAATTTTAAAACATTTAAATCAAACTATTCGTACCTTTTAATTTGATACGAGGATCTATATCAGTAGCGACACAATACAACATAGGAGGAGAATTAAAATACTTCAAAAATTTTGTGTATGCAGGTTTGACAATATCACAAACAAAAGTATCATCTAACATTTCTTTAAAAGTTTGCATCATAGTAACTATTGAAATAAAAATGCTACTAGAAGTAGATTCATATGATTTTGAAATTTTGAAAGTTGCGGTTTTAAAATGTTCTAAAAATTTCAAAAAAAAATCGGCAAATCGGGGGGAGTCATTTCAAAATTTGGCATAATTTTTGCGATACAAAAATCATTTATACATGCTTTATATTCGGTAACAATATGTAGTAAATCAAAAGTGGAGTTCCATCAGTGTTTAACATCCTTTGGAAATTTTCTAAAAGGTACATTTGAAATCCTAGTAGAAGCTCTCTTCCATTTGAAATCCAAGTAGAAGCTCTCTTCCATTTATGATTATCCATTCTGATGTTTGGGGTCAATCCAAAACAACTACATTTAGAGGAGCCAAATGGTTTGTGACATTTATTGATGACTGTACTCGTATCACCTGGATTTGTTTGATGAAGTCGAAAAGTGAAGTTAGTGCCTCGTTTCAAAAATTTTACAAGCATGTTATGATTCAGTATAAATCACAGATTCAAGTTCTTAGGAGTGATAATGGCGGAGAGTACCTGAGTTCGAATCTGCAACAATATTTGGTGGAACACGGCATTGTTCACCAGACTACATGCTCATATACACCTCAACAGAATGGGATTGGGATTGCAGAAAGAAAAAATAGACACTTGCTCGAGGTGGTCTGTGCTTCTCTTATCCATGGAAATATGCCACTCATTTATTGGGGGGAAGCCCTTGCTTCTGGTGCATACTTAATCAACCGAGTTTCCTCTAGTATCCTAAACTTCCTCACACCATTTCAAGCATTAACTGAAGTTGTGAACACACCAAAAGTCGTTAACTTGCCACCTCGTGTGTTTGAGTATGTTACATTTGTTCATCTTCATCAACATGAACACAATAAGTTAACTCCTCGAGCAGTCTGCTGTGTTTTCGTGGGATATGCACAGGATAAGAAAGGGTACCGATGCTATCACCCACCAACTCAAAGGATGTTTGTGACTATGGATGTTGTGTTCCATGAAGATGAGATGTATTTTTCTTCTACGACTGAACTTCACGGGGAGTACCGAAGTGAAGTTCAGACTTTTGGGTATGATGAATGGGTTAGTGAAGTTCAGACTCTTGGGTATGAAGAAAAAATTACCAGTCAGAACGAACAACTGGATACAAATAATGACGAACACTTGAATGAAGACCTAGCAAGGGAGGAAGACCCTCACGAAGAAGTACAACCAAGGGAAGAAGCCCCTGTTGAAGAAGACCCTCTTGAAGAATTGCAACCAGTACCAAATTTCAGCGAGAGTGAACCGTCAGAATGCCAAAACCAATCGTCATCGTTGTCCGAAGCTCCTAGAAGAGAACTCCCGCACCGTACTAATAGATGTATTCCAAAACCCACTTATGAACCTGATCCCACTAGTAACATCAAATATCCCATGAGTAATTATGTATCCACTCACCACTTGTCGGAATCAAATAAGTCATTTGTAAATCAATTATCTACTTTATCTATTTCTAACAGTGTGCAGGAAGCTCTTACTGATCCAAGGTGGAAAGCAGCTATGGATGAGGAGATGAAGTCCTTGAAAAAGAATGAGACTTGGGAGATAGTTGAGCTGCCAGTAAGCAAGAAGCTAGTAGGATGCAGATGGATTTATACGGTGAAGTATAAGTCTGATGGTTCAATAGAGCGATACAAAGCAAGACTGGTTGCCAAAGGATGCACTTAAACATATGGAATTGATTATGAAGATACATTCGCACCTGTGGCAAAATTCAATACTATTCGAGTCCCACTGTCACTTGCTGCAAATCTTGACTGGCCGTTGGAGCAATTTGATGTGAAGAATGCATTTTTGCATGGGGAATTATCAGAGGAGGTTTATATGGATCTTCCATCAAGGTCGAACAAACCAGTCCAACACAGTAATAAAGTGTGTCGATTGAAGAATGCGCTATATGGTCTCAAACAGTCGCAAAGAGCTTGGTTTGGGAGGTTTACAAAATCAATGAGGACATTCGGATATTGTCAGAGAAATTCAGATCATACCTTATTCCTGAAACGAAAAGAAGGTAAGATTACTGCTCTCATTATATATGTGGATGATATGATAGTAACTGGAATGATCCTGAGGAGAGAATGACATTGAAGAGCTACTTGTCACAAGAGTTCGAAATGAAGGATCTTGGCCCTTTGAGATATTTTCTTGGTATTGAAGTTTCTCGCTCGAGAAATGGTATATTTCTGTCTCAAAGAAAGTATGCTCTCAATTTATTGAAGAAAACTGGAATGTCTGCTTGTCAGCCAATTTGTACACCATTAGAAAAAGGACTCAAACTTTGCAACGAACCTGATCATGTGCCTTGTGATAAGGAAAGATATCAGAGATTGGTTGGACGACTGATGTATCTTACGCATACACGACTAGATTTATCATATGCTTTAAATCTGGTAAGTCAGTTTATGCATGCACCTCAGGAACATCACATGGATACAGTGATGAGAATTCTGAGATATATTAAGTCTGCTCCAGGAAAAGGGGTCCTATTTGTGAAACATGGTCACTTGAAGGTTGAGACATATACTGATGCTGATTGGGCAGGATCTATAATTGATAGGCGCTCCACTTCAGGATACTTCACCTTTGTTGGAGGAAATATAGTTACATGGAGAAGCAAGAAGCAGAATGTTGTTGCACGCTCTAGTGCAGAGGCTAGATATCGCGGAGTAGCTCTATGTATAGCGGAAGCTTTATGGCTGAAACTCTTATTGCAGGACTTAGGCTGTGGTCCGAATGAACCTATGAAGGTGTATTGCGATAGTCAAGCAGCATGTGATATTGCCGTCAATCCAGTTCAACATGATAGGACGAAACATGTTGAGGTGGATAGATTCTTCATCAAGGAGAAATTGGATGAGAAAGTCATTGAGATATCTAAAGTGAAGTCAGAAGATCAACTCGCAAATATCCTGACCAAGGCAGTTTCGAGTCAGCTCTTCTTGAAATTTGTTGATAGGTTGGGCATGTTCAATATCTATGCACCAACTTGAGGGGGAGTGTTGAAATGTCGTAAGTAGCAATATGTATATTCTGTTTCCTAAACTATAGGAAACAGATTCCCCAAATCTCTCATCCCTCAATCTTCTCTCAATCTCCTGTCTTCTCCTCCAAGATTGTAATTCTTATATATAGATGTATACGGTAAAAAATAAAGAACAAGAAGAATAATAAAGATTTTTCCCAAATCTGTTTTCAACAGTATTTGTCTAATAATTACTTATCCCATACTACATAAATAATCAGATACAAATATTCTAGAATGCAAGGAAATTTAACTACGCCCATCTCTCAATGCGGTTAACGCTTCATACTCCGGTTGACAAGGCATACCCCACTATCGTCCGTGGTTGGAACAATGAATTGCGTAATTACTTTTCAACACTCATAGAGTGGACACATTGAGAGCCCAAATGGGTTACTTAGATTCCCAATTCATATACTGGTATATAACTTGGATGCATAACACATGAGTAATACAACTATAGACATGTTAATAACTTAAGATAACCATCTCAATATTCTCAATGTCATAAGACCACTTATATATATATACATCCATACTTAAACTATGTAAAATAATGCATAATATTACAGTTTAAATAGGCAATCCACCGATATTACTAACCACAGTTCACATATGAATAACACTTACATATCACAGTTTTATATTCATGAAAACATACCAACAATATATCAATCTCAATTTTAATATTTGCATGCACATCATTACGCCGCATCACATAAAACAACCATAGACAATATTCAAAATATAATATCACTACAAAACAATAACTATTTTATGAAATTACATTCTACAGGGTATATATATATATATATATATATATATATATATATATATTTATATTTAGGGTAAATGTGGAATAACGCCACCTACAGGGTATAGATATTCAATTACTTACAGTGATTGACGAAATCACGAATTGACTATAGATCCTCCAAAAGACTCCTCAATTTCGATATATATATCTTCTATAAAATCTAGGGTCTAACAAAATATACATTGATCAATATATAAACAATAGATTAATTAGATTCTACTAATAGAGAAATTATAATATATAAATGATGAGGACATCGATTCTGTTTAGTTTATTTTGAGATTTAGCCCTATATAGTAGTTTTACAATTTGCACCTTTTTCTTTTATGCATTAGAATATTTTTGAAATTTTTAGAATATTTTGATATTTGTATCAAGATTTATTTTGAGCCTATATATATGCCTTCAGATTAATGAGAAGTTATGCTATTCTTGATTAAAAAAATTATTTGTTGAATTTTGCTCTTCATCCCTTTTTTGTGTGATACAATTGAGATCCAATTATTAGGGTTTGTGATAAATCCTAATAAAACTATTAGGGTTTGTGATAAATCCTAATAAACTTTTAGGATTTGTAATAAACTCTAAAATTACTCTCAAATCCCCAAATCAAAATTTCAAATCCTAATCCCCAAATTACTTAATACCCTAACCCATTCTCTTCTTCATCTTCCCTCTCTCTCTCCCGACTGCTGACTACCAAACCCGACCAGACACTGTCATTGCAGTACCTCCCAGCCGCCACTCAGATCCCGTCGACCCCCCTCTGCCAACCTCCTTCCCCAGTCGCCGCCACCACCTCGCCCCCAACTGCTCGACCCTACCTCCCAACCCTGACCACATCTCCATCCCTCCTACTCCTCGCCATCGTCGCTCCCCGATCGCGACCTCCACACTCCCCTCCACCACTCGGCTCTGCGTTCTCCATCGCTGCCCGCATCTCGGCACCCCCACCACATGCGCCTTCCAAGCCCCTCAAGTGGCCCCGATGCCATTGCCTTCCCCTTCCTCATCCTTCTCGCTGCATCCTGTATCCCTCCTCCATCGTTGCAGCCACTATTGCTTCAGATCTGACCCAGTTGCTTGGTTTGGCTTAGTTGGGGATCTGTTTCGCGGGAATTTCTTCAAATTTGGCAAACTCTTTCCACTTCTCAAATATCTATGTTACTGCTTTATCATCTCTATTATATTATTTGATTTATCTATTGTCCACAAATATTGAGAGTGAGTGTTTCCACTTGCTAATTAGAATACAAATCAATATTGCATCTTTTACTTGCTAAGAACACTTAGGGATATATTTATTGATTGTTAGAACTGAATCGTTAATTGAGCTTGTTAAACTATTTCAATTCTTGAAAATCCATCGAACCGATTAACTGTTCTAATTTCTAACATGATCCGTATTACATGTTGGTAAAATTAATCTTTTAAAATTCTTGGAAATTCTCTATTTAGGATTACATTTGACATCATTTTGGTATCAGAGCGAAGGTTCTTAAAACCCTAGTTCTTGCATTGTTTAGGCATAATTTTTGCATTCATTTAGGATCGTTTTAGTGTCTTATTTTGTTCTTTCTTTTAAATCATTTCACTTAATAAAAACAAAAAAACAAAAAAACAAAAAAACAAAAAACAAAAAACAAAAAACAAAAAAAACTTAGGTGCATTTAAGACACGTTTCCCCAAATTTTAGTAAACACACATCACACAACCCCTGGAATTTCGCGAGCCCCTCCCCGAACTAGGATGGACAACTCTGATATTTCCGCTACCGTAGCTGTCATTCAAGCAACTCTTGCCAATATCAATCAAAGACTTGAGAAAGTTGAATTAAATCAAACTGTTGCCCCTGAGCTTCATGATAATTGTCAGATCCCTCAAGGGAATGATCGTGACGACCGACGTCAAGATCGTGATCCTGACGAACAATACAAGAAGAACGTTAAGGCTGACATTCCCCATTTTGAAGGCCACATGGAACCCGAAGCTTATCTTGACTGGATCTGTACCATGGACCACTACTTCGTGGGGTTTGACATGAGTGAAGCCCAGAAGGTCAAATTTACCACGATGAAATTGACTAGAAAAGCTCAACAATACTGAACCAATCTTGAACATGTCCGTAGAGGCCGAGGCCTGGCACCCATAGCCACTTGGAAAAGCCATGAAAGCCAGGAGATATGTATCGTTATCGTTCCACACCCGATTGCTAGATTCGTGGAACCAACTCTATTAAGGAAGCAAATCCACACAAAAATATGTTGATAAGTTTGATGACTTCCTTATTCGGTGCAATGCCTTAGGTAAAGAGAGCGAAGAACAAACTCTTTCTAGGTTCATGGCTGGATTACGAGCCGATCTGAGGAATGAGCTAATTCATAGAAATGTGGATTTATTAGCGGCAGCTTATGCCCTTGTCCTCAATATGGATTCCCTTAAAGCAAGTTCCCATAACAAGTCCAGCGATTCGATGGATCATTTCTCTATAATGACCCCTCCTAATTCCTCTAGACCTAAGCACTCCTCTCCCTAGTACCCCAACAAGTCTTACCCAAGCAAGCCTACTTTAAATCCCTATTCATTTAGAAATAACAACACGGGTAAGAATGCGGAAAGAAACTGCTCTAAGATTGATCATCTCACTAAGTGCTATAAATGTAAGGGATACAACCATGTTGCTGGTAACTGTCCTAGCCCAAGTATGATCAATATAGTAGAGGGTACCGCTGTCATCGCTGATGAATTCGACAATGAGTTTACTTATGAACCTCATGTAAGTAATGACTTTGAAGAAGAAGAAAATGACCAGTCCCTCAACTATATCCAGTCTATCCAGTCACATCCATTAAATGTACCTGAGTCACCCATTCTCTCCCAAGTCACTTGACAGTCTATAGATTTTATCCATATGTTAGAACATCCTAGAGTCACAGAGTCTGCACCCACATTTGCATATCACATTCATGACTTGCATAGAGAAATTTTCAAGGAAATTAATGAGATAATTTTAACTACAAGTTAATAGTAGATACTAGAAGGAAATTTATAACCTTGATGTTGACAAAGAGATGGTTCAGATTCATCTGTAACGGTTTTCAGCTGGATCCGTTAAGAACTTGAACATACGTGTTGTAGGCCCATTTAAGATTCTACATAAAATCATTGATAATACCTATGTCGTTGACTTTCTTGAAGGTTTTTGGCATAAGTAAGACTTTCAATATTGAGGATCTAGTACTCTATGAAGGCTCAAAATTTAACCAAAGAAATTCTTTTATAGATGAGCCTACCCTGCAGCCTAATAGTGAGATTCCCATATTTATTCCTCTACCTGATACTATTTACCCACCGACAGAAGAATTGAATAATATTTTAAATGATCAGATAATCTCTACTAGAGATGGTGTTATTCATAGGTATTTGGTGAGGTAGAAGAACAAGCCGAAGAAGGATGACACTTGTAGTGATCGTGAGGAGCTCCAGCGCCTTGACAGGATCACTTTTTTTGAATCGACTGGGTCGAGCTCTCTCCCACCCGGAGAGAATGATGAGGACATCAATTCTGTTGAGGTTATTTTGAGATTTAGCCATATGTAGTAGTTTTACAATTTGCACCCTTTTCTTTTATGCATTATAATATTTTTGAGATTTTTAGAACATTTTAAGATTTGTATCAAGATTTGTTTTGAGCCTACATATAGGCCTTGAGATTAATGAGAAGTGTTGCTATTCTTGATTAAAAAAATTATTGTGTTGAGTTTTGCTCTTCATCCATCTTTTGTGTGATACAATTGAGATCCAATTATTAGGATTTATGATAAATCATAATAAAAATATTAGGGTTTCTGATAAATCTTAATAAACTTTTAGGGTTTGTGATAAACTCTAAAACTACCCCCAAATTTCCAAATTAAAATTCTAAATCATAATCTCCAAATTACTTAATACCATAACCTTCTCTATTTTTCATCTTCCCCCTCTCTCCCGACTGCCAACTACCAACCCTGACCAGACACCGCCGTTGCAGTACCTCCCCGCTGCCACTCAGATCCCATCGACCCCCCTTCTGCTGACCTCCTTCCCTGGTCGCAGCCACCACCTCGCCCCCAACTCCTCGACCCTATCTCCCAACCCTGACCACATCTCCATCCCTCCTGCTCCTCGTCACCATTGCTCCCCGACCGCGACCTCCACACTCCCCTCCACCACTCGGCTCTGCATCCTCCATCGTCGCTCGCATCCCGTCACCCCTACCACCTGTGCCCTCCGAGCCCCTCAAGTGGCCCCGACGCCATTGCCTTCCCCTTCCTCCTCCTTCTCATTGCATCTTGTATCCCTCTTCCATCGTTGCAGCCACTATTGCTTCAGATTTGATCCAATTCTTTGGTTTGGTTTGGCTGGGGATCTGTTTTGCGGGAATTTCTTCGAATTTGGTAAACTCTTTCCACTTCTCAAATATCTGTGTTACTGCTTTATCATCTCTATTATATTATTTGATTTATCTGTCATCCACAAATATTGAGAGTGAGCATTTCTATTTGCTAATTAGAGTACAAATAAATATTGCATCTTTTACTTGCTAAGAACGCTTAGGATATAATTATTGATTGTTAGAACTGAATCGTTAATTGCGCTTATTTTAAACTATTTCAATTCTTAAAAATCCATCAAACCGATTAATTGTTTTAATTTCTAACATGATCCATATTATATGTTGGTAAATTTAATCCTTTAAAATTATTGGAAATTCTCTATTTAGGATTACGTTTTACATTAATAAATACCTTGATTTTCTCCTTCTCCTTCTCCCACTGCATTTTTTTTGCGGCGGCTCTGAGGAACGGAAAGGAAAGGAAGAGAGAGGGATCGGGAGAGAGAAAGAAATAGAAGTACTTTTGTAAAAAAAACTTTTTTTGCACTTTTACAAAATTACCCTCAGTAATTAGTTTTTTTTTGCATAAAATCATATTTAATATAAATATAACTTTCTTTCTATATGTAAATATCAAATAGTGAATATTTTGGGGCATTACACAAACTCTCCCCTGCCGTATCTAGTATCTACAAACTCACAAAGATTGTTCAAGGAAAATATATGGAGTGAGGATAAAAGCATGAACTCTGGCAAAGAGCTTAATAGTAAGGAGTTTAGTTAGGAAGCTCAACTAAATTGTACATAAACCATTGTTGGCTTCAATTTAATTTGCTTTTGTACAAGAAGGAACTAACTACTTTTAACTACACTTGTGTTAGTAGGTATGTTAAAGTATTTAATTTTTTTCTTTCAAGATTTAAATGTTTTTTTAATATTTTTTTGTCACAAGGAAAAACCATGAATGATCTAGTTACTGTAAACTGTGCAGTGCATATTAGAGAGCAGTTTTCTGCTTGAACAATTATATATACCACTATTTAATGTAAATCGTTGGAATATTCCAAAAGGAACATGTTGTCAAATTCGCCTTAACTTGAGACGATAACAAATTTTATTTGAAACGGCCTGGAACGAGCAGAGCCTAAGTTGGTCGAGGATGGCATTGTATGCTGCCTTGACGTTGACCACCATGAAGTCTATCGACTCGGTTCGGATGATGGGGGTCGTGCCTGCAGTTACATCTAGTGTCACAATCCCCTCAAATTGTACGGGGATGCTAGAAAACCCATGAAGGGTGTAGCCGGCGGGCTTGAGCTTTTCTCGGGGGAGCTTGAGTTTCTCGAATGCTTCTAAGAATAGAATATTAATCGAGCTGCTGTTGTCCACCAGGATATGGCAGACCTCAAAGTTGGCCATGACGAGGCTGATGATGAGGGCGTCGCAGTGCGGAAGTCGGACGCCTTCGAGGTCTACTCCCGAGAAGGATATGGCCAGCTGCTGGACACGGGGGGAGGGATGGTCCCGGATAGGATTGACCTCTCCGACGAGGGCCTTGCGGGAGGTATTGGAGTCCCCTCCCATGGGTCCGCCGTGGACGCAATGGAGGATAGCCGGTTCCCCTGCTTCCCTGGGTTCAGGATCCCGCTCGGAGCGGTGGCTGTTTGCTCGAGGAGGAGGCAAAGGCCTTGGGAACCTCGGTTCTCTTCGGTCTTCGGGGTTGGTTCGGGCGAACTCCCTCAGATACCCTCGTTGGATGAGGGCTTCGATCTTGTCATTGAGGGCTCGGCAATGATCTGTGTCGTGCCCGGCGTCTCGGTAGAAGCGGCAGTAAAACCTTTGATCTCGCTTCTTGCCGTTGTTCATCTGTCGGGGAGGGAAGCGGACGATCCCTTTGTCCTCGATCTCCATCAAGAATGCCGAGACGTTCTGTGTCAGGGGCATATATCTCTCGAATCGGGGGACCAGGGGGACCCTTTTGAGACCAGTTGCACGGGTCTTTGAAAGGCTCAGCATCATCGACCTTACGCTTTCCCTTAGCAGTGGCTTCCTTGGCTGTAACCCCTGTTTCCGTTAATATGTATTTTTTCAAATATTTTTCCTGTATTTTAAGTTCTTAACTATTCTCTTTTAATTGATTATATTATTCAAACTACTTTTATGAAGCCCAATATACAATTGTTTAACTATTTAGTATAAAACCCAAATGTTTATTTAAAGCCCAATTTCTTATTTTTATTTTAACTGAGCCCAATTGTTTATCATAAGCCCAATATCATAATTGATTTATTTAACTTGTTTTAAGCCCATAAACCAAGCCCAAATCCAATCCAGTACTCATATATTTTTCTATAGGTGTCACGCCCCGCTTGCCAAAAACATGGAATACGAGCGCGTAACAATAGTCCAGCGAATGAATATAATCATCCTTATGCTGTTTCAGAAATCTTACAACATATCTCAGGCAGTATATCAGAGTCGGAAGCCAGAAAAAGATCAACCACATGCACATATGAACCAAATACCAACAAAATACTTGAAATAAAATGTATTAACCTCAAATAATCATGATCTGAAAATACACAAATAATCATGGGTCACATCGCCCAAATACAAGAAGTAATACAAGTTCAAAATACAATATTGTCCAAAATAAGTAACAGGAATAGCATTAGAAAAATTCAGCCTCTAGCCTCGCATCTTGCCAATACCTTTAGGAACCTGTCCTCCAAAATCTGCAATACAACGAATGCAGGAAAAAGGAAAAGAGAAAACACAGTACCCGTCAATGGCAAGTCCGGGTCACAAATAGAATAGGATACAAGCACTTGGAAAAAACTAAACAGATCTAACTAATCATCAGAAACAGACCTAATATGGTATGGTAAACTCAACTAACATAGTATCCTAGCAGATGTCCCAGATATTAAGTGTCAAGTGTCATATAACAGAAATGTCAGGTAAACAGATATTCAGATATGTCAGGTAAATCAGATAACAGGTTTTATATAATAGGTATTCAGATTCAGATTCAGATTTCCATATATCAGATTCAGATTCAAACTTCAGAAATATAATCAGATCTCAAATTTCAGATTAATGTAAGTCTTGTGTGATTACTATCTAGGTAGCACGATATGTGCCCCAAATTATATCACATGGTTGCTACATTCAAAACAATTTCGCTTTAGATTTCGTAGGGGACCATGCAGGGCAGTATACTCAGTATTCACAGAATCACAGAACTTGGTCGGTAAACTTGATCGGTAAACTTGATCGGTAAACTTGATCGGTAACTTGATCGGTAAACTTGATCGGTAACTTGTCATAAAGGAAACACAAGTCTCCTCCCGAGTACACGTTTCTGCACTATCCACTACTAGATCTGTCCCATATACCCCGGCTTAATTACTTTATTATTAAGATCATCCACAGGCATGAGAGTGTGCTAAATAATGTCAAACTAACAGGTCATAATCAGGTTTAGACTCAGGGAATTAGATCAGTAAGTATAGGTACCAAACATTCACAAATACGAGCAAAATGGTATAGGTTTATAAACAGGACAGCAAGACCAGTCTGTACATAATCAGTGATCCAAAGATCTACAGGCATGCAAATCATGATCCGTCGAATGATCTGGAATTTAGACATCCACATGCTTCTAACGGTTATAATGAAGATATACACTAGTTCACAACATCACGGCTTAAAACACATTCCAACACAGTTTTCAAGTACAGCCAGAAAACAGGGGAATAATTTAAACCACATGAAAACAGCATACAAATTCATTAATTAAATCCACGAAAATTCTGGGGTAATCCCCTATATGTATAATCTCAAAATATAAATTTTCATATTTTTCCAGAAAGTATAAATATGGTTTCAAAAATAGAAAATAACACATAACACAGTTTTGATGGATCTGGAATTCTTCAACACCGCTGTACAAAATCATGCATATCTTGCACACAGCGTATCAAAATCCACTTCCGCCAAAACAGGGTGAAAGTAGATACAATTTCCTAACTTTCATATCTCACATCAAATACTCATACAGTAATTAGAAATACGGTAAACACGGCATTCAACATACAATCACACACAGTTTACAGCAAAAGCGATCTATAGAAAAGGATGTAAGGCATCACTCAAAACTCATCTTTAAATTACCACAAAAATCAGGGAACTACCTAACATCATGGTGAAATACAGGTCAAAATCTCGTGGCATGAAATTAGGTCTAACTTAGATCTTGAAAATAAATTGTCCACAAAAATTACCCCGAACCGAAACTGGAAACTACTAACATACAGTTACTAAAATGATCATAACTACTCCATACGAACTCCAAACAGGGTGAAATCAGTGGGATTAGAAATTAGATTCAATTCTCTACAAATTACTCAGAAATAGTCATGTGGAGATTCGGACTCTAATTCAGGTAAAAACTGCAATCAATCCAGTTCGATCCAAATTTCCAGATTTCTCAATTAAGTTTCCAAACATCATAACTTCCTCAAAAATCATCAAAACTCTTCCAAATTCAAAATACTGTCTACCCACTACCTAAATGTCATATCTAAGGGTTTCTAACATGCCAAAATCCAATATTTCTCATATGGGTGTTCAAACAAACATCGGGTATACAATATGTCACATACGCGATAACAATCGTGTTCGGGTGAATCCTAAGGCATAAACCTATCAAATTCATGTCCTAATTCGTCCATGGCCTGTTTTGAAACCTTAGAGACGAAATCCACCAATAAAGACGCGATCTTGGTCCGTCTCTAGTCTCAAACTATCCTATGTGTGAACTTTCTACTTGTATCAACCTAAGAAATTTAAGTACAAGTTACTTGCCTGGATGAAGACGACGAATCCAACCAAAAGAAGAGAATAACGGGAATGGATTCCCGGCACGAACTCAACAGCAACGGGTCACGAACAAGATCACGAATCCAAAGAGCAATCGATCACGGACACGATCGGACGGTTGAGATTCAAGAGATCACGATATCAAGGCGATCAGATCAGATCGGACGACTCTGATCGAAGATCAAGATCAAGATCGAGATGTGATCAGTATCTTGATGATGAAGATGATGATCGGACCAGATCGACAATCGGACGGCCACCAATCCAAGTGAACAAGAACTCCAAGATGATGATGAAGAAATCCAACGGTCCAAAATCAAAGATGATAATCAAGATCCAACGGTCCAAAACAAGAGATCCAGAATCAACGGCTCAAATCACAAGATCAAGATCATGATCGGATCGGACGGTCCACGTTCAATATGATCAACACCCCATGATGATTATGATCGATGAGATCCGACGACAGAGAATCAATCCATCAAACCATATACAATCTCAACCACAAGGGCAGGGGGGGAGTGCAGTGGTGCTGCCAGGGGAGAACGGGAGAGGGTGCGACGGGGTGCTGTGCGGGGGCAGCGCCGAAGGGGTCGACGGCGGCTCTGGTTGGCTATGCGCTGTCGCTGGGGCGATGCGAGCGGGGCTGTCGCAGCGCAGCGCGGCGCTGGTTGCTGTCGAGGGAGAGACGAGGGAGACAGGAGAGGGTACAGGCGTCGACGGGTGCAAGGAAGGTGGAGCCAGCGCGTGGGGGTGCGGCCAGAGAATGCAACGCTGTGGTCGAGGGCTGCAGTGCCAGGGAAACAGAACGGGAGCTAAGGGGGTCGAGGTTACGGCGAACGGGAGAGGCGAACGCACTGGCGATGTGGGGTTCAGGAAGGAGGCAGAGAGACGGGAGCGGCGCAGGTTTGAGGGGGGAAGACGAAGGGACGCATGGATCGATTATGAATATATATAGGGAATATGGGAAATAGGGTTAGGCGGTGGGAAAGCTTCGGGTCGGGTCTGGGGATATCGGGTTTGGGCTGTTGAGAAATGGGTTAGGAGATATGGGTTATTGGGTTAGATTAGGAAATGGGTATGAGTTTAAATAGGGAATTGGGTTTAAATAGATGAATAAAATAAAATAAATAATTAATTAAAATAACAAATAAAATTATTGGTCGAAAACAGATTTTACAATAGAATATTCAAAAATGCATTTTGATAAAAGAAATTGAAAACCGGGAAAATATAATTTGCAAAATTTTTAAAATACAGGAATTACCATAAAATACGTTTTTGGGAAAACGGGGGTTACAATAGGCTCCATCCTATATGATTATATTCTACTCCCACAATATTAAACTACCCGTACACAACCCCCTCACATTTCCGCCTCTTCACATTCAGTAACTCCATAACCCCCAAAAAACCCTCACTCACAATAACTACCCCTTTTTATTAACACATTTATTATATTATAATATTATTTTATTATAAAAATCCTCCCCCTTTCCTGTTTTCTCCCTGCCTTCCTCTCTCCCCCTCCTCTGTTCCAAAAACCACAGAACTCAACCTCCACCAACCTCCGCCTTGTCATTCCCTACCTCCGAACACCCCCGTCGACTCCTCCGCCTTGCTCCGCCATCGTCCCCGAACTCTCTCGTCCTCTCACCATCGCCCTCAGACCTCGTCTTCATCGTCCCCTGTTCTCCTTGCCACTCGAAACCCACTACAACCTCAGTCCTCATCTCCGCCATCCCCTGTGCTCCTCGCCATTGCTAGCTCCATCACTTATCGCAACCGCAATCCCGAGAACCCATCTTCGTCATCATCTTCTCCAGCTCCCGACCACCATTACCACCCTCATCTTCGACCTCCGCTTGCGCCGCTGTCGCTTCCCTACCACGTTGCACAGCATCGCTCTCCCTCTCGCTCTCCCCTGAGCCCGTCTTCGACGCCTCGAGCTCTCGCCCTCCCGTCGACGCGCCGCTCGCTTTGCCTCCTCAGTCGCATTCTCGTCCTCCTCTGTTTTGAATGAGAACATAGCTCGCTCGCCTCGTCTCCTGCCGTCGCCAGTCGCCGCCACCTCACCGCGGGTGTCGCCAGTTGCCGTGCATAGCCATCGTTCCTCCTCCCACCATCGCTCTCACTCTCTGCCGCTGTTGAGAAACAGGGGAGAGTGCTTTGGTGTTGCTGTGTTGGAGTGTAGAGAATCCTAGACCTGTGTTGCTGTTTGGTGAGTATGTTGTGTTTCGATCATGATTGATCTTTTGGATCTGGGTCGTCCGATCCATCGAGATTGGGGATCTCTCTTGGTGTTTGCTGTTTTGGAGTAGGGATTGGATCATCTTGTTGCCATTTGGTGTTTTGTGTGGGGATCCGATTTGAGTTTTGCAGTTTGGTGTCTCGCCCGTATTTTTCTTCGCTGTCCGGAATTCTGATCCCGTTATTCTGGTATTTGATATCATCGTCTTCGGTTATCAGGCAAGTATCCTCTTGTACAACCTATTTGTTCTCGTACAAGCCTTCTTTGCAAAATACCGCAAGTATATTCCTTGACTCTAGTTCGTATTCTTCGGTCGGATTGAAATTTGTTACTATACATAATCTGTCGATCTCGTATTCGCATATGACCGCGAATACTTTGTTGCCATATGCATTACATTAACACGATTGATACACACATATATACTCTTAGGATTATACATGATTATGTGCATGATTGTTTTACCCATGATAGTAGTTTAAATATGTTTTCCTGTTATTGTTGATTAAAATTAATAAAAGTAACAAGTCGGGGTATAAGGGTAAAGATCTAGTAGTGGGCAATATAGAAGAGCGTATTTGGACGGGAGCTCGTGGTTTCCCGATGCAAGTTGCAAGTTTACAAGTTGCAAGTTTGCGAATTACAAGTTTACATGTTTCACGCTACAAGTTTACACTCTACATGTTTCACGTTACAAGTTTGTACGTATCTCGAACAAGATACAATTGACATATTTTTCCCGAGTACGTGACCTATAAAATCCACCACTAGTCCTAAACGTAACTGATTGTATGTACCAACCATGTAGTAAAAGTATAGATGCATGAAGTGCTACCTAGATAGAATTAAACAAAAGACATAAGATTAATATGTATACTTGCATGATCCAATTACATGTACATGTTCATGTTGACTTGTTTACTTGATTACTTGTTTACATGCCACTTGTTTACATGCAATGCCTTGTTCATGATCCTGTTTACATATTGTATTTCTCCTATTACATGTTGTTGACTCCATGATCTTTTTCCTGCTTCTTATTTCGTTTTATACTTGTCCCCTTAGCTTGTACCACTTGTGACCCGTGACTTGCATTAACAGACGTCTTTTTGTTTCTTTTTTTGTATTAAT